>OU343219.1:65368283-65485270 GCA_910596185.1 Chrysanthemum makinoi
CTTAAGTATTTGACCCATTGACCAAATACATTGAATGTAGTTGGGTAAAACCCAAACTCCATGACCCATACCCATGGAGCATAACCCATAACCCATTGCATGACATCATGCATAAGTCATACATAGTTTTAATCCATGAACCACAGACTAGATGCATTGCATCTTGTAGATACATTGAAACTACTTGATACCCATGACCCATAACCCATGACCCATGACCCAAAACCCATGGGCAAAAGGGAGCATCCCACGGATCCCTCAAATTTCCCACAGATCCCTCGAATTATAAGGGCCGGATCCCTCCAGGAGGGATCCTTGGGACAGAAACATGGTTTGGCCTTTTTGCCTATAAATAGCAAGCCACTTCTTACCATTTCTTCACACCTTCACACATGGTTTCTCTCCACCATTTCTAGGGTATTTAGATCATTAGGAAACATGTAAACCACCCTCATCTCATATGATCATAATGCTTCTAACTTTCATTTGTTGTAAGCATACTCCCGAAGTGATCCTCTAAAGCAAGCTTAGAGATCTTGCTTCCTTACCTACTGAAGTGATCACCCATCACAAGCATACAAGCACATGAAGATCTTCTACAACAAGCTTAGGAAACTTGTCATCTTCATTCATAGAAGACTAACTACATCATGCTTTATGTTTTTGATGTTTAGTTTAGGATTTCATATCCATTAGACACATTGTCTTGGATATTGTCTACTATCATATTCTTGTATCTATGACTAGACTAGATTGTTTATGTGTTTGTACCATAAAACACAAGTTTTTTTTATGTTGGGCCACAAAACATAACGGGTGTCATAGATGTGTCATGTATCTATGACTAGACTAGATGGTTTATGTGTTTGTGCCATAAAACACAAGGTTTGTTATGTTGGGCCACAAAACATAACGGGTGTCATAGATGTGTCGTGTAGGTCGGGTAGTGGTTCCTCTTTTGTAATGGAACCCGGTATCTAGCCTTGTACCGGATAAAGTATAGGCGACGTTGTGATAGGTTTGGTTCTACCTCGTGGAAGAACTAGGTGTTTAGCTTAGTATCGGAAAAAGTGTAAGCGGCGTTGTGTAAGGTTTTCTCCGCCGAGAATGGAGTTTGTTGATCTAGTGAAGCAACTTTCGAGTAGGTGACTCGGGGAGTGGAGTAGGGCAAGGAAGGTGTCCTTGTAGCCGAACCACTATAAATCCTCGTGTTGGTTTGTCTATCCTTTTACTTATCGTTTTACTTTTATTCTTGCATTACATTGTTTATTTTCTATGTGGTTGATGTCTATGTTTGTGATGCATACTTGATCTTTCATATAGTCATAAACTATATTTAACACGCTTGATCAAGAAAAAGCAACCAAACTAGTAATGGTGAAACTTGATTTATAATGAACCATTAATCTTGCTGAATCTTATGTGATATTAAGGGGTTGGCCTTACTTGCCGTAATGCATTAAATGCATCCTCGCGTCGAGATTAGCAAATGCAATGGTTTATACTACATTTGATACAAAAGTTTTAAGTTTGAAATGGAAACGTATTCACCCCCCCTCTACGTTTTCACAATTTGTATCAAAGCGGGTTGGCTCTATATTTTAAAACAAATGGTTTTCAAAATGAGTAAGGTCCTTGTATCAAATTTTTGGTGAAGTCAAGCATAATATGAAAAGTGTTTTGTTGATTTTTTCTCTTTGAAGTTTTGTTGTTAGATATCTTTTTAATCAAGCTTGAATAAAGGTAAAAATGGATAATATAACTTCACTAAAAAGTCTACAAAGGTTAAACCTTTTCCTCGCGTCAAAACATGCATTTTTGTAGTTATGTGTAAGATCCATTGGATCCCTCGGTTTATGGATTCTTGAATGGATCCCTCAAGCAAGAGATCCGTGGGATCGGTGGAACAGAAGACAGTTTTTGTCTGAATTTCAAAAATTCATAACTAATTAATTCTAAGTTATTAGAAGTCGTGCCACCTATCGTTTTAAAAGTATTTGAGTCTACTTTCATTTAAAAATGATTTCAAAAACTGATTCAAAACAAAATTTACAGAATCATTGATTTATAATAGAAAGTCATTTTTTTGTCATAACTTTTGCACAAACTTTGATCTAATTGGAGACGGATGTTTTCATCTTTGAATAACAATGTCTCCCTTTTGTAATAAAGGTTTTTATCATATTTATAAAAGAAACTAATCAAGCTTGGTATACATGTTTATATTTAACACAAAGCGATGAAAAGAACTTTCGTATGCTATGCTAAATGATAAATTGTCTTCCTTGTTGCTTATCTCAAATAGCTTTTGTGCTTGTTTGATTGAATAACATATATGGTTTCCTTACCTTGCTATTCATTCTCTTGCTTGTCGATTTAGTAATATTCTACTAATCAATATGCTACTTGAAGGAGTGCTTGGGATAACATCTAGTTGTGTCGAAAATGCTAGTTTTATAAGTTGAAAAATGTTTAAAACATATAACACACTAAATGGCTTTTTGATTGAATTTGTCATGTGTGCAACATAAATGTTTTATGTGCTTATATGATTTATTCATTTCATATTTTCTTGTATCATTTTCTAAAAACAACAAGAATGTACATCGGATCATAACCTACACTTGTGTTGATGATGTACTCTCCCGTTTTCCTTTTCATTGTAACCACCCGCATTTTCAGGTTACTTTTCATTTTCGAGAATTTACTATTCACTTTTACTATTTAATTTCACTATTCATACCATAAATATATTTTTTTATTTTACTATCATGACAAGATAAATAAACTCGACAAGTCGTCCTGACACGTTGAATCCATTCGAGAACGTTTTCCGAAACCGGTGTCCGAGAACTACTTTAGGGTTTAAACGTCATTCGGACATCCCGATATGTCCAGTAAACCATATAAACATTAGAAATATGTATTTCTACCATTTTACGACAATTCCACAAGTTTTGGAATTTTACGTTTTCCAGTTCTGCGTTTTACGCGAATTACGCGTTTTTGACCCGTGTTTCCACCTTTAAGAAGCGTTTTGCACCCAATGAGACTTTTCACTCATTTTATATTTTTATATAGAGTATAATGATGAGTTTCATCATTCCTGCAAGTTTCGTATTTTTACAATTTTATGGCTTAACAACTTACGGTTGGCATTTTACGGAACCAAATCATGCTCTAAACTCAAGATAATACCAAGAATTACCATCTAAGCCTTGTCACACCCTTGTAACTGCCTCTTATGAGGTGAGTCACCTTGGTGGTGGCTTGACCCTAACCATGCTCCATTTTGATGATTACATGTGTCCTAACTTAACCATGGTTAACATTTAACCCAATATATGGTTAACCAAACTTACCCTCATATAAATAGTAAGTGAAAGACATCCTAAAAACCCTCATACACTTCTCTTGGTCGTTAATATCATAAAACAAACATATCTTCCATAATTTGATCCATAACTCCAAGTTTATGCAAAGAAGTTTCAAATAACAAGTTACTACATCAAATCTCTAGCAAGTTTAAGTGATCTTCTTGAGTTTAAATCCACTTAAGTCACTTAGTACTTCATCACCAATCCTTCAAGATTACAAGGGTGCCAAGGTGTATAAAGCTAGCTCAATCCAAGTTCCTAAGTGTTCAATCAAAGTCCTATCCTTACTAGTTACTCCTTTCTTGATTGAAAGCCAAAAGTTGTAAGCAACTAATCACCACCATAATATCATGTTTATTATTCATAATCTTGACAATTTCATGCTATATATAGAGTTACTATGTTGATTCATGAGGTACATATACTCAATCACATGTTTTAATTCACATATTGTCGTAAAAGTAACAAACTAGTAAACTAGTCATATTCTTCACATTTGAGACCATTAAAACCAGTCACATATGGACTTTCTAACTCATATAATATGGTAGACAAGATAAAAAGGTAAACATAGCAACTTGAGTCACCCGAAACGGACAAACGAGTCAAAAGATACGGCCAAAAGAAGTTACCGAAACCAAAAGCCGGCGCCTAACACAAGCTGTTAAGCAGCTGTCCGTTTTGAAAGTGGCACTTCTGCTCCAAATCATCAAAAAGTTAAAACAAAAAAGTTGTCTGGAACGACATTTTCCTTCAATAGAAAAGAAGCTCGGACCCTAAAAACGCTTAAATAGGCCATTATCTTTCAAAAACTGAAACTGCCCTATATATAGTCCCTCAACTATACTTTTGTCACAACTAAAAGCAAACCAAGAGGCCTAATGGCCATAAGCTAAGACCACATCCACGGCTAAGGTCAAAGCTGAGTCTCAAGACCATGGTAGTCAAGACCAAAGCCACGGCAAGGCCATGGCTAAAGCCTCAAGGCTTATTTACCCAAGACCGTTAACTAAGGTGTTAACCTTTGGAAAATCAAGACCAACACAAACCAAACGACATAACTTTATATACTTACATTATCAAATAATCATATTCATGAAATGAAGAGAACTTGCAAAAACATGATATACTTATTAATATAAAAATCTTCACTCAAAACATATGTTTTATCTACTAAGTGCTACAATAGTAGGGAGCTTCATGTAAGGGGTTTCATTTGAGTAAAACGTATCGACGAGTTGCTGGATTTACGATTTAAAGTGTCCTAGCTCCTTGAATGTTTACTGCATGACCTCTGAATTATGATGGCCTGAACGGTAGTACGATATCTATAAACTAAATACGTTTTCACATATTAAAGATCTTACTATAAACATCAAATGATAATTGACTACATCATGATCAACATAGAAATATATATATAATGGTTTATGTTTTCCTAAAACATTGTTCCAAACTTAAGTCGTACGTTTCATTTTTTGGTTGCACGTAGAAGTTTTCCGATTTATCCATCACATCCGTTAAAGTACTTAACATCATTAACTCTCGGTGAGTTAATAGCCCCACTTTCTATTACTTAATTGTTTTACAAACCCTTGGGGGAGATACATGCTTTATTTTAAACCGAACACATTGCTTTCAAACTGTATGCTTATCTGATTGCTTTATTAGCACTAAGTTACCGTATTTGCCAAACATAAGTCCCTAAATCATGAATCATTAATCACTAGTGAGAGTGGGCGCGAATATTATGAATAGATCTTTTGGGATTGACGAATCCCATTTGTGTTGGCCCGGTTAAAGGCAAACAAACGCACTATATTTGAGTAACATTAGGTAAAAATGGCAATTTTACCTATTAGGGCTCGTACCAACAATTTCACCAATTAAATTTGGATCACGTTAACACCTTGATTGCATGATGCTTAGTCTAATAAGAACTGCTTTGTTTTCAAACCATTGGTGTGAGTCTAATTAACTCACACTACCAACATAATGTGTTCAACCATCAAACAAACTCTATGAATTTCACTCAACCTTTGTGTTGACATATTTAAGCATGTATTTCGGTCCATAATGTGGTAAGTCAAGACGAGGGCAAGGACAAGATCAAGAAGGCTATAAATAATTTATCATTCACAAAACATCAAAAACTTTATATTGATGTATTTTGTAAAAAATGGAACCAACTGGGTCCTATTTTGTAAACTCTGATATATTTGAATGACAAAGCCTTTTTAAAACGACTCCTTTAGAGACCGTTTTCTATTATTATGATTGTTGTGCCATCAAGTAATACCCAGTTTGAATTCCGCTGCATATCAAGAAATTGGGGGTGTTACAGATTGGTACCAGAGCCATAGTTATATAGAAACGAGTCTAAATTGAGACTTAAACTATAACTACTTTTATAACGAAATTTGTATATAACTATAATCACCAATGAAAACAAATCAATCAATTTGTATAAATAAAATCTTGAATTCACAAACTTGGTTATGAAACTTGTAACATTATGCCAAACACACTTTAATTACATTGTATATGGTGATTAAGCATACCTGGGTACGATATTATCAATTGGATTGGTGCTGTAAAATAAAAACACGGCATGTAATTGAATTATAGTTAATGATCAAAACTTGAAACAAACTTGTAAACATATATAAAAAAAGTATTATGAAGATAAATAATGAATTATGAATACTGAAAACAAATTCTAAATCGACTACACAATAAAAAGTGAAGATCATTAGGGTTTGGAGAAAAGGTATACTATGAATGAACCGTGATTTGTTTTACATAAGATTAGGGTTTCATATGTTGAAATTACATACCTTTATCAATAATAAGTTGCAAAATAAATCACAAGTAATGAGTTGGTGTAGTGGTAAAGATGCATTGAAGTATTATTCAAGACCCAAGTTCGAATCCAGTTTCATGATTTTTTGGGAAAATACATCCGAATTTTCTGAATGGAAAAGGATTATATATATACGAATTTTATAAATTTAAAATTATAAAAACACTAAAATCAAATTAAATTTAAAAGAAATGCCACATGTATTAAAAAAAATGCCACATGTATTCAATGATGACATGGAAATATGACATGGCATTATGGGATGCCAAGTGACATTTTATGTGGCATGCCTCCTCTTATATATAATGTATAGATATATACATTCGATTATAATCTAAAAGATAAATAAAACGGGTTTGATAATTTATCATAACACAAAGATGACGAGATAGGGAGAATAGAAGTACGGTAACCAAGAAAGAGCCGTTTATTGCTAATATCTATTGGTTTCTTGAGTTTATGCTTGTGCAGGTACGGATATGACGAAACAGACAAAAGAAAGCCAAAACCGAAGAAAAACCGGGCACGAGAGAGAGAAGAGTGCAAAAGCCGATGCTGGGATGCTATTTCATGGGGTTTGGATGTTCAAAAGTGCGAAATACGGAGTTATGGATCATGTGTGGGAGTTTTCACAAGTTAACCGTCATTATACCACAATTTCATAATTCATCTTCAACTTTTACAACTTGACACATTTCACCCTCATATTACCCAAAAATACCAAAGTCACCCCAACTTTGTCAAAACTTCACTTTTGGTCTTTTGAAATTTATAATTTGGCAAAGTTGGTACTTTTTGGTATATATGGTAATAATACAAACCCAAAATAATGCAAATCCAAAATAAACCACTACCCTTTTAAATCCAAAAGCCCAACCCAATCCAAAAATAATAATCCTAACACCCCAATTACCCCATCCCGTCTACCACTTTAAACCCGGTCAACATATTAAAACCCACGGTCAAAACTACTCTTTTACTCTTCAAGTCAAATAAAGATAAATAAATAAAAAAAAACTCACCCTTTCCCTGAAACGCGCCCAGAACCAAATAGCAGCTTTTACTGTTACCATCCCAAGCTCCACTTTACCTTGCGTTAATCAAACTTACCCGTACCATAAGTGTTCTAGAAGGCTCTGACAAACGTGTCAAATGGTCTGACGCTTGGATTGCCAGGGTGGACGAAGGATGGCTTTTGATTGGTGGAAACACCTCATTTGACTGATCCAACGGTTGAAGATTAAAAGAATGACAAGATAGGCTAATCAAGGGCAGAGATTCGATATCCAGAACCTTCCCAAGCCTCAGCTCTGCTATTTATACCTTCCTTCAGTCACAAAGAAGCTCGTCCAGTTTTTCATGTTCTTAGAAAATCTTTGACCATTTTATTTCCTGTCAATTTAATTGTTTTTAGTAGTTAAATCATTTGTAATTACAGTTTTAAATTGTATTCTCATTTTCATCTTAATGCACTTGTTCTTTCATTTTAAATTCCTTTAAATTCGAAATTAATTAGTTAGTGTTAAAAGTTCCTAATCTCTGTTCTTGGAAGCTCACATAAGCTTTTGCAAGCTTATGTGAGCCTGTGGTAGTAACACTTGTGCTTAATTCATCATTTTTTGCAAAAAGTCAAATACAGTTAAAATTTAGAGTCAAACTAGCTTTTGGAGAATTACTGTTTTTAATCTGTTTTGTAATAAGAGTTGAGGTTATTTGATTGTTAAAAGTCAGTTGTAGTATAGATCCTTTCAGTTTCATTGGTTAAATTGTATTTTTGAGATTTAAAGTGGTGTTTGGTAATTGCTTGAACTTTGAGTTTAAATGATTTTTGGAAGTTGCTAGTTGAGTAAATCAGTATTAGTTGATGGTGTTAGAGTTTTCTCATTTAAGTTTTCAAGTTTTTCAAGTTGAGAATGTGGTTTCAAGTCTGAATTCAAACCTGTTTGGTTCCTGAATGCTGTCTAACATCAGTTTTCTTCAAGCCCCTAGTAAGTTAGATTTTCTTCCTCTTTTCTGCTCAATTTAGGTAGATTTTGAACTTACTTGTAGTAGAGTTATGAGGTGATATGTTTCTGCTTGTAGTTGCACTATAGGAGTTTACCTAAGATCTTATTTTAGGACTGATACATGCTTGTTCCCTTTATTACTGCACTACTTTGTCATAGCTCATTTTCAGCTTATTGTGAAGGTTAGGTCGCAAGTTTATTGATTCCCTAGGTAGCAAGTAATATAGGCTTAATTTGAAATTCCATTAGAAGCCTTTTAGGAGCTTAGTTCTTTAGCTTATTAGGACTGCTAGTGCTCATTTTCCATTACTATCCTGCTGCACATCAAATTCAATATGTCACTAAACCCCTTATGTTTTTGATTTTTAATTTTCACATTATTGATCTTTATTAGCTGAAATTCAAGACTTAAGTACTCTTGTTGGTGATCTACAGCTAGGTATTTTTAGTTGATTTTTAGGATTTTTCTGCACTAGCTTAATGTAGGCTTAAAGTAGGGCTATAAGGGCCGTTTGGAATAGTAGAGTTAGACCTTGTTTTGTAGCTTAATCTCTCTAGCCTGTGCTATTTATGTCCATAACAGTTGAAATAGCTTATTTCCAGTTAGTGTAGGTTAGCTTTAGGAGTAGGTAGCTTATAGTGGCTTATTGTTGCTTCTTGCTTATTTTTAAGTGCTTATTCTTAACAGTAGTGTGCCCAAATCATTGTTCTTGTGCTCCAAAATAGTTTCTGTTATTTTTCCTGGGTTCTCATTATTATTATATTGTTGACTGGAAGTTTTCATATTTTTTACTGTTCATTTGCTATTTTTCTTCATTTTATGTCATTTTCTAGCATTTTTAATTAGCATTTAATCCAAATAATTCAGAAAAAGGTCTAAAAAATAAAATTTCAATTTTCTCAGTTTTATAAAAATAACAAATGTCTTAAAAAGTATTTTTCCAGATTTTTCCTAGTTTATTTAATATTTTCTAGGAATTTAATTAATTTTAACTAGTATTAAATTCATAATCAATTGAGAAAAAGTCAAAAAAATGTGATTCCAGTTTCTAAAATTCTTTTTAGTCATTTAAGATTTTTGAAAAATAGTTTTGTAATTTTATTGCTTGTTTTCCTAATTTTTAGTATTTTAGCTCTATTTTAAATGTTTAAAATTAGTTTTTAATTCATAATAAATCAAGAAAAATCCAAAAAATTAGTTTTAAATTTTAGATAATTTTAAAATATCATTCTTAGCTGTAGAAAAATAGAATTTCATTTTTATGGGTTTTAATTAGCATAGTTGCATTTATTTCGCGTTTCCTTAATTACGTTTTATCACGTTTTTAGTTTAAATTTGCATAACTAGTCGTAATTACTTATTTGAATTATAGTTTCTGTAGTTTTTATTGCTTTCCTTTATATTTCCTTGCCTTGTAGATTAGAAAACCCAAAATTCCTTATTTCCCATTCGAATCCAGAATCGCGACGTGAGTTGTCAAACTCCATTCATCCCTCGTTGGGAAAACGACCCGGGAAATACATACCTTTGTATTTCTTCGGAAAATATTGTGTACGAAAACGACAAATCAAAAAATGGCGCCGTTGCCGGGGAGGGCATGTAGTGAGTTTCCGATTCCGTCTCGATTCGCGTGTATTTGAAGATCCTTCCCCGAGTGAAGTTACCGTTGTTTTTGTAAATATCCCTTTTATAAAAACCCAAAAATATTTTCCTTTTCAAAATTTGTTTTCCTTTTTCTATCTTTATAAACCCAAAAATAATCTTCGTTTTCCTCTAAAATCTTTAATTCTTCTATCTTCACCCTCTAAATTGTTTAATTCTCAACCATGCTCGATTCTTCACCATTTGATCCCCATGATCCTCGGACCATGGAGGATTTTTATCGTCCATCGCTTATCGGTAGAGGAGGACCGATCGTTCCGGGAACCAAGTTTAGATTGAAAAATCGTATGGTTCGTCTTCTTCGACAACATTGCCAATTTCATGGATTTAACGATGAAGATGCTAATGAGCACTTGAACAAGTTCTTATCTATCACTCAATCCATGAAGCAACGTGGCGTTTCTCAAGATGATATCCGATTGAATCTCTTCCCCTTCTCTTTAACCCACAAAGCTGAAACTTGGTTTTATACCCTTGAAAAACATTCAATTCATACTTGGGAAGAGATGTTTCGCAAGTTTCTTTCAAAATACTTTCCATATTCAAAAACAATGCAGCTGAGAAAAGAAATTCTTAATTTCCAGCAATTACCCAAGGAATCCGTATTTGAAGCTTGGGAAAGATTCAAATCGTTATTACAGAAATGTCCCGATCATCGAATCTTGCTTCTTGATCAAATCCTAACCTTTTATCATGGTATCACTACGATTGATCGACACAAAATCATGTTGGCGGTGGTGGAAATCTCATGCGGAAGACACCTCAAGAAGCTTACGATTTGATCGAGAATATGACACAACATCATTTTCGTGGGATCTGGCGTTCCTTACAATTCTACCACTATGTTACGTGATCATTATTAGAGAAAATTTTCGTTATGAGTGCTCAAATTGACGTCTTTGGCAAACAAGAAAGATATATTAGTCACCATTATCAACAAAGACCGAGTTATCCATCCACCTTTTACTATTCACTACGACGATAGTGATGGCGATGAACCGTTTGAAGAAGAGAACGTAAAGATCGATCCGCTCATTAACGAACCTTCGGATACCTTGTCAATGGGGGATAAGGAAGTTGAATGCACTCCTCTTGAGAATATTGATGACCTTGTTCCAATCCCAAGGGTATCTGAGACACCCTTCGATTCGATTTGAAACTTTCAAAATGACCTTCACTAATCCTTTGTTTGAATTCGATTCAGAATATACTCTAAATTTTGACAATCAAATCTTTGACGAGGAAAGTGATGAGTCCGACACGGAGACCATAATGGAAAAAGGTGCAAGTTCATAGTTTACAAAGTACCACACAAATCCCACCTCCGTTTGTCTCGATTGATGGAATTAAAGAAGTAGAGCCGTCTAAAGGAAATCCTCCGGAGCCCAAGCTCAAGGATTCGTCTCTTGATTTACTTCTCGAGGAGTTCGCCGATGAACTCGCTCGCATCGATCCTCTTTCACCGGGAAGTGAGCATGATGACTTTGATTTTGAAGCCGATTTAAGAGTGATTGAAAGTTTGTTGAAGGAAGATCCGATAAATGAGCCACCACAAAAGATAAATGATGATTATCTCGAGGAGTTCTCCGGTGAACTTTCTCATTTCATTTCTCCTCTAGAATATGATCGTGTTTATTTTGATCTTGAGGAAGATTTTAGTTTGGGGGAAGAGCAACTCTCTCAAAAGAGTTTCGTTATTGAAGATATCACCCCTCCTCTTCCTCCCAAATATTTTGTTGAAAATCACCCTACGAGCTTAAATGATCAAATTCAAATTAAATATTATATGAAATTTGCTTTTGAGGATGAAGAATGGATCCTTATTGTTATCAAAATCTTTATTCCATTTCTTCCATATAATGTGATTTCTCCTCTTCTTCACTCTTGCGGGAGTGAGGATACCATATTTGACCCCGGTATCATTGCTTTTCCTTTTTAAGAACCGTGGGTATCTCATCGGAGTGGAACTTTCTTATGCTTCAATGTTTATCCAAAACGAAAGTCCGATGGAGATTATCTTTCCACTTGCTTCCCAAGGAGAAATGAATTGAGGCGGGTCAAGCTAGCGACTCGATAACAAAACAAGCGTTTCTATCTTCTTTCTATTTTCTCTAATAAGTGACGTGAAGGGGTTAGCCTCTTCGATTTCTCGTGTTTGGTTGTTTGTGATGTTGTGTTTAGGATTATCCCGATATGAAGACTCTCGTGCTCGAAGTTGTCTTTTCTCCACTAGAGTTTCATGATCGATGCTGATAGAAGTCCGATATCCGAAATCTTATCAACTAACGTTTATCTTTGAGCATACTTAATAAACGGCTTTTAGATTTTCGTTCTTACCCTTGCCTTTAAACATTGAGGACAATGTTTCGTTTTAGTCTGGGGTGGGTAATCTTCGATTTGATTTGACCGCACTTGCTTGTTTTTTGTCGTGTACTCTCGCAACCCCGTTTTTCCTTAGAAAATGAAAAAAATTGTGCAAAAAATAAGAAAAATTTAAAATTTTTGTAAGCTTTTGCTAGTTTTATGATCGAAAAGTTCTTGCTAGTCTCTTAGAAGTTACTTTAAATATGCGTTTCTCTTGAAATAGCCTTTGCTAATTGCTTAGACAAGAGGCTATAAAATGCGATTCTAGCTCACAAGGCCAAGAACTTGCAAGTCTCCCTAAGTGATTTTATATATGCGAAGCTTTGAAAAGATTTGCTAGTTTCTAATAAGTGACTTTGAAAATGCGAGACTTGAGATTATTTTACGAAGCATTAGCTAAGTTAATATATGTTTTGACACCTTGTTGACTTTCCGCTGGTGAGAGTAGGAATAGAATTCTGACTTGACCGGACGTGTTGAGTCCTAGCTTGTTCCTTAACCATAGATAATTTAATTATCGGCTAAGCATCCGTGGATCTCATTATTTGGGATTTTAAATTTGCGGAGATCGAGAAATGATAGAGTTACTTATGAGTTTAGATGCTAAACGTGGAGTAGTTGGTTCTCTTTAGAGCCCATCGAAGGTACTTATGGCTTTTTGTTCCCACAAAATTGTTTCACCCCATATCTGTGAATAAATAAGTAGAGATGTTGAGTTTTTGGCGATAGTTAGTTCTTTATCTTCTTAAAAGAATCTTTGTTTTAAAAATTGGGTACACATCAAGGACTCGTAATAAATAAGTAATAAGTGATAAATAAAGTTATGAGCTGCGGTGTCGAGATCGGACCCTTGGATCTTTAGCCGGGATTGAGTGAGGTCTTGGTCTAACCCACTGGGATCCTCATTTCATGAAGCATATAGTCTTGGAATTACCCCGTGAAGCTCCGTGGTTCATAGCTCATATAAGTAAAAAGTATAAGTGCAAAAGAAAAAAACAAAAGAAAAAAAAATGATGATGCAAAAAAAAAAAAAAAAAAAATGAAGTGAAAAATGAAAAATAAATAAAATAAAATAAGTGAATAAAAATTCCTTGATGTGGACCTCATTTTTGAGACAATGGTTCTTGAGAGAAGATGGATAACTAATTATCGACTTAGCTTCATATCTTTATCGGATTAATTCTTATCGAAATGAGAAATTTGAAGAAATTCATTTCTCACCAAAAATAAAATAAATAGAGGAAAATAGGAAAATGGGAGCAAAAGGTAATTACACAAGTAACTTCCATGGGTAGTGTTAGCATCTAGAATCATATTTAACAATGATTTCGATTTTACGCTTAGTTTGGGACTTGTGAAAAATCAGAGACGATGTATTCTATCCGTATGGTCACTTCACGCTGTGTTGTGTTTTCTACTCCGTGATCCTAACGTGTCGTTTGAAAAATGTTGGAGTTATTGATCGACATGAAAGTTCAACAAACCGTCACTCATAATTGGAATGTACTTAATCGTAATATCTTTATGTGAATAAAAAGGTAAACGGGGCGTTTTTAGAATTAATGATTCTTAATCTCTTTTGAGGAATCTTTGCTACTTCTTCATAGGTTTAGTAGAAAGAGATTGAAATCTTTGGTTTTAGAAGCGTGAGTTGATTGCATTGCGTGAGGACACGACAATGGTCTCGTCTAGGGTATTTTGATATGTGCAAAAACACATATAATTTCTTTATCAAATCAGACCCAAAATAACCAAGAAAGAGCCGTTTATTGCTAATATCTATTGGTTTCTTGAGTTTATGCTTGTGCAGGTACGGATATGACGAAACAGACAAAAGAAAGCCAAAACCGAAGAAAAACCGGGCACGAGAGAGAGAAGAGTGCAAAAGCCGATGCTGGGATGCTATTTCATGGGGTTTGGATCTTCAAAAGTGCGAAATCTGAGGAGTTATGGATCATGTGTGGGAGTTTTCACAAGTTAACCGTCATTATACCACAATTTCATAATTCATCTTCAACTTTTACAACTTGACACATTTCACCCTCATATTACCCAAAAATACCAAAGTCACCCCAACTTTGTCAAAACTTCACTTTTGGTCTTTTGAAATTTATAATTTGGCAAAGTTGGTACTTTTTGGTATATATGGTAATAATACAAACCCAAAATAATGCAAATCCAAAATAAACCACTACCCTTTTAAATCCAAAAGCCCAACCCAATCCAAAAATAATAATCCTAACACCCCAATTACCCCATCCCGTCTACCACTTTAAACCCGGTCAACATATTAAAACCCACGGTCAAAACTACTCTTTTACTCTTCAAGTCAAATAAAGATAAATAAATAAAAAAAAAAACTCACCCTTTCCCTGAAACGCGCCCAGAACCAAATAGCAGCTTTTACTGTTACCATCCCAAGCTCCACTTTACCTTGCGTTAATCAAACTTACCCCACCATAAGTGTTCTAGAAGGCTCGACAAAGCGTGTCAAATGGTCGGCGCTTGGATTGCCAGGGTGGACGAAGGATGGCTTTTGATTGGTGGAAACACCTCATTTGACTGATCCAACGGTTGAAGATTAAAAGAATGACAAGATAGGCTAATCAAGGGCAGAGATTCGATATCCAGAACCTTCCCAAGCCTCAGCTCTGCTATTTATACCTTCCTTCAGTCACAAAGAAGCTCGTCCAGTTTTTCATGTTCTTAGAAAATCTTTGACCATTTTATTTCCTGTCAATTTAATTGTTTTTAGTAGTTAAATCATTTGTAATTACAGTTTTAAATTGTATTCTCATTTTCATCTTAATGCACTTGTTCTTTCATTTTAAATTCCTTTAAATTCGAAATTTATTAGTTAGTGTTAAAAGTTCCTAATCTCTGTTCTTGGAAGCTCACATAAGCTTTTGCAAGCTTATGTGAGCCTGGTAATAACACTTGTGCTTAATTCATCATTTTTGCAAAAGTCAAATCTGATTAAATTTTAGAGTCAAACTAGCTTTTGGAGAATTCTGCTTTCAATCTGTTTTTGTAATAAGAGTTGAGGTTATTTGATTGTTAAAAGTCAGTTGTAGTATAGATCCTTTCAGTTTCATTGGTTAAATTGTATTTTTGAGATTTAAAGTGGTGTTTGGTAATTGCTTGAACTTTGAGTTTAAATGATTTTTGGAAGTTGCTAGTTGAGTAAATCAGTATTAGTTGATGGTGTTAGAGTTTTCTCATTTAAGTTTTCAAGTTGTTCAAGTTGAGAATGTGGTTTCAAGTCTGAATTCAAACCTGTTTGGTTCCTGAATGCTGTCTAACATCAGTTTTCTTCAAGCCCCTAGTAAGTTAGATTTTCTTCCTCTTTTCTGCTCAATTTAGGTAGATTTTGAACTTACTTGTAGTAGAGTTATGAGGTGATATGTTTCTGCTTGTAGTTGCACTATAGGAGTTTACCTAAGATCTTATTTTAGGACTGATACATGCTTGTTCCCTTTATTACTGCACTACTTTGTCATAGCTCATTTTCAGCTTATTGTGAAGGTTAGGTCGCAAGTTTATTGATTCCCTAGGTAGCAAGTAATATAGGCTTAATTTGAAATTCCATTAGAAGCCTTTTAGGAGCTTAGTTCTTTAGCTTATTAGGACTGCTAGTGCTCATTTTCCATTACTATCCCTGCTTGCATCAAATTCAATATGTCACTAAACCCCTTATGTTTTTGATTTTTAATTTCCACATTATTGATCTTTATTAGCTGAAATTCTAGACTTAAGTACTCTTGTTGGTGATCTACAGCTAGGTATTTTTAGTTGATTTTTAGGATTTTTCTGCACTAGCTTAATGTAGGCTTAAAGTAGGGCTATAAGGGCCGTTTGGAATAGTAGAGTTAGACCTTGTTTTGTAGCTTAATCTCTCTAGCCTGTGCTATTTAGGTCCATAACAGTTGAAATAGCTTATTTCCAGTTAGTGTAGGTTAGCTTTAGGAGTAGGTAGCTTATAGTGGCTTATTGTTGCTTCTTGCTTATTTATAAAGTGCTTATTCTTAACAAATGAGTGTGCCCAAATCATTGTTCTTGTGCTCCAAAATAGTTTCTGTTATTTTTCCTGGGTTCTCATTATTATTATATAGTTGACTGGAAGTTTTCATATTTTTTACTGTTCATTTGCTATTTTTCTTCATTTTATGTCATTTTCTAGCATTTTTAATTATCATTTAATCCAAATAATTCAGAAAAAGGTCTAAAAAATAAAATTTCAATTTTCTCAGTTTTATAGAAATAACAAATGTCTTAAAAAGTATTTTTCCAGATTTTTCCTAGTTATTTTAATATTTTCTAGGAATTTAATTAATTTTAACTAGTATTAAATTCATAATAAATTGAGAAAAAGTCAAAAAAATGTGATTCCAGTTTCTAAAATTCTTTTTAGTCATTTAAGATTTTTGAAAAATATTTTTGTAATTTTCTTGCTTGTTTTCCTAATTTTTAGTATTTTAGCTCTATTTTAAATGTTTAAAATTAGTTTTTAGTTCATAATAAATCAAGAAAAATCCAAAAAATTAGTTTTAAATTTTAGATAATTTTAAAATATCATTCTTAGCTGTAGAAAAATAGAATTTCATTTTTACGGGTTTTAATTAGCATAGTTGCATTTATTTCGCTTTTCCTTAATTACGTTTTATCGCGTTTTTAGTTTAAATTTGCATAACTAGTCGTAATTACTTATTTGCATTATAGTTTATGTAGTTTTTATTGCTTTCCTTTATATTTCCTTGCCTTGTAGATTAGAAAACCCAAAATTCCTTATTTCCCATTCGAATCCCGAATCGCGACGTGAGTTGTCAAACTCCATTCATCCCTCGTTGGGAAAATGACCCGGGAAATACATACCTTTGTATTTCTTCGGAAAATATTGTGTACGAAAACGACAAATCAGCATGGTAGTGGTGGTGCCGGCCAACCCTAGAGTGAGAGTGCAGTGAGATGGAGGCTAACCAAATGTGGGATGAAACCCTAGTACTTCCCATTTTATACTGAAAATGTTAAAATACAAAGTGAAAGGTTTAAGGAAGTAGAGGGGTGAAATTGAAAGTATTACAACAGGGGCTAGATCCGTAATTTAAGCATTTTTTGTGATTTTGCGGTTCGGGACACGTTTTGGCTAGCAAATGATCGATTCAACTCACGAAATTAACGCCACTGCGTTCTAAATAATTTTTTCATTAGAAACAAGTATTTACGTGACTAGTAATTTACATAAATAGTATAATAACCATTTTAAAATGTTTACAGAGTTACGGTTGTGACGACATGCATTGCGTACGGTTTTCTTATAAAACGAGATAACACTTCGTATTTGGCACAAATTTACTCAGGAACGTCTGAGGTGAAAAAAAATATTAATAGAATTAGAATATTAAAATAGGTTAGAAAAATTACCGGTTGCTACAATCTACCCTCCTTAAAGGGAATCGCGTCCTCGCGATTCAGTTCAAGTTGTCCGTTGGTGTAATGTCTCAGGAGAGGTGATGGTACGTACAGCAAATTTAAGTCTCATAGGTTTGTCATAGGGTTTCTCACAAGGGTGATGGTATATTGATACCCTCCTTAAAAAGGGTACTTGTCATATGGAATGAATAGGGTAGCTGGTATAGTGATGAAGCAGTGTCGAGATTTGGTAGATGGTTATCTATAGTTTCAAGCAGAGGTGCGGGGTTTACTTCAAAGGTTGGGTTTAGTTACAAAGAAAAAAATATTGGTTATTCAGTTTGTGAGGTAGTGACATAAAATACTTTCCAAATGAGTAAATAGTCTATAAAAGGGTTTGTAAAGCAGTTTAGAGTAGTCGGAAAATAAATTTATTGTTTGACAAGAAATACGGTCAAAGATTTTGATTTCATGACTGATTAGTAAAACATTTGTAGGGTGATCGTAAAACATTATGTAGGATAATTGAAAGCAGTTTGTATGTTATTAGCGACACGATTTATTATGATATGAGAGGGTAGCAAAGATGACTGGTGTTCTCGAAGGGTGAGCAAAAGATTAGGCATCCGTTCCCAATGTTGCGGTTTAGGTTACCCTAAAAAAATCTCAAAGGTTCTGCCGAGCATAGAATCTCTACCGATTGGAGAGTTTAACAAATCTGTAGTACAACTCTAAAGGAGAGGTAAGGTTCAACATTCGAATCTAAAGTCATGATTCCAAAAGGAATCCGATTACCAAACGATATCAATTCAAGTTTCGAATAAAAAGGGACGTCGGTGGTTCCAAACGGTCACACTAAAAGCATACACGTCGATAGGGCGCAAGGTATATCATCACAAGAACAGCATCGATGGAACAACATCGATCGAAGGCAAGGCTTGAGGTAGAGGCGTCTGCAACATGACTAGAAACAAAAGGGCTACGGGGACAAGTGATTTCAAATTCTCAACAAGACCCAAAATCGCAGAATCTAACAATCCAATTTCAAATGTAAACCGAGATCGAATCCAAACACTCCAATAAACTCAGATGAATGCACGCAACCCGAATGTAATCTGGTGACAAATTGGGTCTAGCTCGACCCATTGCTAAACAAGATTAAACGGTTCTAATGATTCCAAAGATAATCCGAAGTCATAGCATAATTAGACGACGATGAAACGCGTTCCATACAAGAGTAAGAATCTTGTGATAACAAGAATTGTGATGCCAGTGTGTCGTGTGTAAGGGTAAATTTTTTTATAAAATTCAATGCTCGAGTACACACACCAAAAGTTTACCATTCTCGGAATCAAACCATAAACCAACCGGACATAATACTATTATAACTATGCCAAGTATTGTAAAATTCACCTCTGAGTCAGACATAGGTGATCAAGCTATGTCCCACTGTCCCTGACTGAATATAGGTGATCAGTCTATATTCACCCGAGGTTCAATGAATTTTGATATACTTGACTTAGTTACTCTAGCATCATGTCTTTCACTTCCCAAAATCCATTTTCAAAAGACTAAAACAAGTGTCCACACTTGAGGATGAGTGATGAGATTATGCAAGGAAAAAGGCACAACTCTACAACAAGTATGATACCTAAGTATAAGTATATCGAAGATACTCATAGTAAATATCAAAAAAATAAATGGATATACACATCCAATAGTAAGTCACACATCTCATCAAATATATTAGCAATCAAAGTCACAAGTGTGGCATCAGCTTGGCAGGCAGGCACGTGTCAGGCATAGGGTTAAGTTTTTGTGAAAGTGGTTATAGTCTAGGTTTTGAAGATTACCCAGTTCCCTATAACACGCTCTGATACCAACTGTAACACCCCCAAATTTGGTACAGCGGAAGCATTCGGGTCGTGGGGTGCTACTAATTGGTATCACAACACAAAGTATAGATAACGGTTTTACATTAAGAAACTTCATAAATAAAAGTAATATGTTTACATCATTTGAAAATAGTGAGGAAATACAGACCCATATTTACCGGGGTAAAACCCTTTACCCAAAAAAGGAAGCCTCTAGAAGAAGAAGAAGAAGAAGAAGAAGACTCAGAATGGGAGTATGAACCAAAAGCTGAAAAGAAGCAACTGCAAAAAACTATGAAGCAACAAAGAATGGAAAAAGCAGCAGCTGAATTCTCACGTAATTGACCCGAAGGGCTAGGTGGTTCCAGCAGTGGTGCTCCACTCACTACTCAACTCGTTACCGATCCGGTTAATCATCCCGGTAAGGGCATAGGTGTAATCACCACAACTACCCTTCATGAAGAGAAACCAACATCAGAACAACAACAAGAAGATGATGAGCAGATGATCGATTATGGAGAAGACGATCATGATAAGGATGAGAGAGTCCTAGCTGATTACATTTTGGAAGCTGAAGAGGAACTAAAGAAGAAAAATGTTGCAGAAGAAGCTGCTAGAGCTGAGGAACAAAGGTTTAAAAAGGAAGTTTACAACTATATAGTTGAGAATCCCTTTCATAAACCCTAGCAGTCTTCGGACATACCTCTTGACACCTCCAAACCCAAATAATCTTCACACTCATCACCACCACCAACAAAGGAAACAACTAAATCAACATCAAAATCTATCAAGAAGAAGGCTGGTATATGCTAAAACACATACCTTTTCTTTATCAAAATAAACCCAAAACAACCAAGAAAGAGCCGTTTATTGCTAATATTTGTGGTTTTCTTGAGTTTGTGTATGTGCAGGTATGGATATGTAAAAACACGCAAAAATGAACCAAATCAGACGTAAATCCGAGCACGAGAGATCAAGAGAGCTTAAGTGGGAGGGTCGAATTGAGCATTTATGATGATTTCTAATCTCTGAGGATGATTTGTGAAGATTTGATCAAAGTTTGAAGAATTGGCGAATTGGCCCTCAACTTTAAGAATTGGCAGAAATGGCCCTTGAAGATTCAGAAAGTTGCAAAATCAGTCCCTGGATTATTTATGATTGACAAGAGTGATCCTTGGAGAGAATGGCAGAATTACACGTTTGGTCCTTGAAATTTCAAATTCTACATGTTTAGTCCTTATGTTAACCAATTGGCTCCAATATATGTCCAAAACCAATCCAACACAAACAATCCTTGGCCCAATATTTAAACACTATCCGGCCCTTTTTATAACTAGCCAACCCGACCAATCCCTGGTCAAACAATACCCACGACCCGTCAACATTTTCAAGATATTATAAACAAAACATAACGCGCCCCAAACAGGACTTCTTCTCCCCAAACCAAACACACCTGTTTTTTACCCTTTTCACCACTAATTCACCTCACCCAAACATCACTCCTCGTACTAGCATCTTTCAAAGTCTCTAGAACCCCCGACATGCGGATATGATCTTGGCGTGGCCAAACCAAGCTCCCCCATTGGCTTAGACACCTCATCAAGGATAATGGAGCTCTCTTATTGGTTGAAGTGATCATGGATTGATGAGTGGCTCACAATAACCTCCTAGATCCTTCTGAAGGCATCCCAAGCTCAAGGCTCAAGCTTGGCTATTTAAACGACCCTTGGCTCACATTTCATTTTGTCCAATTCCTTAAGTTTTAGAGGAATTTTGACCTCTTTATTTCCTGTCACTTTTACATGTTTTCAATAGTGTAATGATTGTAATTTCAGTTTTCAATTTGTAAACTCATTTCTTTAATGCAAATCTCACTTTTACTTGTCAAATCTTTGATATCAGTTTTTGATCATTTACAATCTGTCTTAAGTATTATCCACTGTTGCTTTAAGCTTATATAAGCTTGGATAAGCTTATGTGAGCCCATTGTTGTTTCTAATTGCCCTTAATCCCATTTTCCTCAAAAAGTCAAGAAAAGTCAAACGGGTTATA
The DNA here is from genome assembly GCA_910596185.1 of Chrysanthemum makinoi. NCBI lineage: Eukaryota > Viridiplantae > Streptophyta > Magnoliopsida > Asterales > Asteraceae > Chrysanthemum > Chrysanthemum makinoi. Next base: position 65,389,892 of record OU343219.1, read on the forward strand.
TTGAAAGTCAAATCGGTTAAGGTTAAGTTTGCTTTTAAGATTGTTGTTTGAGTAAGTTCTATATCAGTTTTAGAAATAATCTCATTAAGGTTTAAAGTTTTAAATGCATTTTGTAGTTATAAAGGAGTGTTTGGTTTAAAGGTTTAAACTGTTTTAGAGGTTGTAATTTTGGATTAAATCGTCTCTTTATACACCTTATAGCTTATTAATGTGATTTCGTCATTGCTTTACTTAGTTCTCATTAAAGTCAAAAAATCTCTTTTCAACTGATCTTATCATCAAATCTGTTGGAATAAGTGGCTAGTTCTTTGCATTTAGGTTTAGAATTTGATAAACTTGCTTGCTTAAGTCTCATTTCATTTTTTTCATGTTTATCAGTCACACATTTGCTCTTGAATCTCAAGAAAGTTAAAACTAGCATCTATTTTAAAAGTCAAAATTCTGTCATAAACCGCTTTTCTTAACAACTTGCGGTCATTGCACGGGATCCATTAGAGCTTTTCATGGTCTAATTTTTGGTCTACTTGCAGTATTCTAGGTGGTCTTCAAGGCCCTTTATCTGTTTTGCATTTAAGCTTATCTGATAAGCTTATAAATAAGCTCCAACTTGGTACCTCTTTCGTTTATGCATCGGTTCAGCCCACTGTCCTTTTGGCTGTTTTTTGTGTGATCAATAACTTGTTCATTACTGCTCCATAATAGCTGTAACTTTGGGATTATGATCTTTGCCAGGTGGACTTTAGAACCACATTTCTAGTTTTCTGTTTAGCTTCTGGTTAAGCGCTTGCAAGTGCTTAAAGTGGGACTGAGCCATTTGTTTTGCTTATATTGGCAGCTAGCTAATCCTTGGTTACATGCTCATTAGGTGTTAGAATTAGCTTAAATCAGTTGCCTTAGAGTAGTTTTAGCATACCCTAGCTTATATAATCAGTTGGTTCATTTTTGTGCTTGTTAGCTTATTTTCCAAGTGCTTATTTAGGACAGTTTGTACTACAGCCCTTGTTTCTTCCATATAAGCTCTTGTTTTTATATTTTTATTAGCTTTAGAATAATATTTTAGTATTTCCCTGAAATTTTCATAATTTTTAGTCACCATTTACTATTTTTCTTAATTAAATTCAGTTTTTAATCATTTTTAAATAGCTTTTAATTGCAATTAATTGAGAAAAAGCTCCAAAAAATTAATTTTTCAATTTTAATAGTTTAAGATAAATATAAAAAGCATAAAAAACATTTTTCCTTATTTTTCTCCTTTTATTTGGTATTTTTCATAATTTTAATTAGATTTAAATAGATTTAAATTCATAGAAAATAGAAAATTAATCTGAAAATTACAAAAATAGTTTTAAAAAGTCTTTTATGTTATTTTAGATTTTAGAAAGTAATTCCATATTTTTCCCTCTCTCTTTCATAATTTTTAGATAATTAGTTCATTTTTTATTAGTTAATATTTAGTTTTTAATTAAAATAAAATCAAGAAAATTCCTAAAAAATAGTTTTAATTCATATTTAGTTTTCTTATATCATTTTTAGCAATAAAGTAGTTTTAGGTTATTTTTAGGATCTAGATTAGACGTACTTGCTTTTTGTTCGCGTTTAGTTTATTTTCCGTATTTGCGTTTTAGCGTAGAATTGCGTAGTTTGCCTTAGTCTTTAGGATTTCCCGTAGATTATATGTTCCATTTGCTTTCCTTATCCCGTAGTTTAGATAATATCATCTTATGCCCCTTTTCTTATTCAAATCCCGATTATTGAGACGTGAGTTGGAAATTCCATTCAACCCTCGTTCGGAACGATCTCGGTGCTCAAACCTAACACGTTTGAGTTACCCGTGTACTACATCTTCTTATTATTGATTTTCAACCAAATCAATTTTTGGCGCCGCTGCCGGGGATTGGTTTGGACACTGAAATCAATTTTTGGCGCCGCTGCCGGGGATTGGTTTGGACACAGTGAATCAATTTTTGGCCCGCCGGGGAGGGCTTGTAGCGAGTTTTCATATTCCGTCTCGTATCGTGTGCATTTGAAGATCCTTCCCCGAGTGAAGTTATCATTGATATTTGTACATATCCCTTTTATAAAAACCCAAAAGATTTTCCTTTTCAAAATTTGTTTTAAAAAACCCAAAAATATTCTTCTTTATCCTCGACAACCGTCAATTCTTTATCCCTTAACCCTCTTATTCTTATAATTCTTCTCGATGTCTTCGTCTTACCATTATGGTTGTCAATGGTGTGGGGACCTCAAAATGGTGGGAATTGTCCCGGTTTTAGCATTGTGAATATGGGAGACGAGTTTGTCTACGACCAATATCCCTACAATGATAATGATGATTTCCTTAACCAATCCCCATACCATGAGACGGAGTCATACTCGTGTGAGTACTGTGGAGGTCCTCACCAAGGTTTTCAATGTCAATGTCAAATTAACAACTCAACCTTTGGTTATGAACCTTACCCGTATTCGTCACAACAATCATACTGTTGTGAGTATTGTGGAGGTCCGCACTTTAATTCCGATTGTCAGATGCAGAACCCGATTGCTTACGAGCAAGTTCCGTGTGATAATTATGACTATTCTTATGACCCACCTCCACAATACCAAGAGATTCAACCACAACCTCCACAAATTCCTCAAGATAGTTTCCAAAGATGTATTAATACACTCGAAGAATTTATGGATAAAGATCCTCATCAGAAAACGTATGGTGAATTACTTGCCAAAGATCGAGCGTCTCGCAACGAAAGATCTATGATAGAATTACTCAAAGAAGAAGAACGGCAGCTTCAGATTGAAAAATGTCTTGAAGAAATACGAATTGAGGAGCAAGCACTTAAAGAGCGTGCCCGATGGCTCGCGACTTATATCGATGATGATGATGAGGATTCCATCCAAATGAAAGAATATTATGAAAGTTTGTCGAACCCACTCCGTTTCGAGCCTTTCATTTCGACCCTTCCCTTCACTCACGCCGGTTGAGAGAAGTGACGTCATTTTGGAAGAGGTCGATGATTCTATTTCTTCAGACATTATTACACCCGTTGATTCTCTCATAATGGGTGATGAGCATCTTAGTACTATTCCGAAAGCGAAGAGACTAATCTTGAGATCCTTATCCCAATCCCAAGAGAGTCTGGGGTTGTTGATATTTGTGATGAGCCTTCTCTTGATATATCAAATGATCATGATAAGATGTTCTCCAATTCGAGGATTTATCGATAGTGATTGTGATTCGCTTTTATGTGATTCTCTTGACATCTCCGAGGTTACTTCCGGGATTTTCTCAAATCCGTTTTCAAGTTCGATGATGACTACACCTTTTGCGAAGTTAATCCTCTTTTTGACCAAGATTTTGAGTCCGATTCAGAGACCACAACGGAAGTGGTGGATATTGCTAGCTCTCAGAGCACACCACTTGTCCCACCTCGTGTTCCGACCTTTCTCTCTCGTCATGTGATGTTGAAGAAAGTATTGAATCCAACACTGAGGTTATTATGGAGATTGATTTTGAAATGGTTGAAGACGATATTCTTGATAAGCCGCCACGTGATTTTGATATGGAAGAAATCGACTTACCTATTGATGACCCAATACCACCGGGTATTGAGGATGTTATGGTTGTTCTTGATGGTTCTCTTGACTCTCCTTCTTCTGATGAGTCCACCATCCTTTATCCCGTTGAGCCGACATGTGAAGACAAAATCTTTAAACCCGGGATATTCATTGATGAGTTCTGTGTTAAAACCGTTATTCGTGATAAGGATCCTCTCTTGGATGCCTTCATTTGTGAGCCTACACCTCTTATCTTTTACCATGAGCTCCCATCTTTCTTGGAGTTTTCTCATGTTGATCCGTCATCCCTTCGTCCGCCCGCAAAACCGCCGGATGATGGATCCTTCTTACATGATATGTCTTATCCACCCATTTTCTTCTCCACCCAACCCACCCAGTCTCATTCTTTCAGGAATGAGGACACCTTTGACCCGTATCTCTACCACTTTCTTCCCCAAGGACAAATGAATTCGGGGGACGAGTGGGCTAGCGACTCGGTGATCAAAAAACGATGGCTTACGTGGGAGGCACCCCATGCTTATCCATCTATCTTCTATCTTCTTTCTAATAAGTGACGTGAATGGGGTCTGCCTCTTCGATTTCTCGTGTTTGGTTGTTTGTGATGTTGTGTTTAGGATGTTCCCGAGATGAAGACTCTCGTGCTCAAAGTTTGTCATTTCTCCACTCGAGTTTCATGATCGATGCTGATGGAAATTCGATATCCTAATCTTATCGACTAACGTTTATCTTTGAGCATACTTAATAAACGGCTTTTAGATTTTCGTGATACCCTTGCTTTAAACATTGAGGACAATGTTTCGTTCTAGTCTGGGGTAGGGTAATCTTCGATTTGATTTGACCGCACTTGCTTGTTTTTCGTCGTATACTCTCGTAACCCCGTTTTTCCTTAGGAAATAAAAAATTGTGCAAAAATGAGAAAAATTTAAAAATTTTTGTAAGCTTTTGTTAAGTCTTTTTGATTGAAAAGTTTTGCTAGTCTCTTAGACAAGAAGCTATAAAATGCGAATTCTAGCTCACAAGGCCAAGATTTTGCAAGTTTCCCTGAGTGACTTTAAATATGCATGACTTGATTTCATTAGACGAAACATTTGCTAAGTTAATATATGTTTTGACACCTTGTTGACTTTCCTGTTGGTGAGAGTAGGAATAGAATTCTGACTTGACCGAGCGTGTTGAGCCCTAGCTTGTTCCCTTAACCATAGATAATCTAAAAATTATCGGCTAAGCATCTGCGGATCTCATTATTTGGGATTTTAAATTTGCAGAGATCGAGAAATGATAGAGTTACTTATGAGTTTAGATGCTAAACGTGGAGTAGTTGGTTCTCTTTAGAGCCCATCGAAGGTACTTATGGCTTTTTGTTCCCACAAATTGTTTCACCCCATATCTGTCTAAATAATTAGAGATGTCGAGTTTTTGGCGATGGTTAGTTTTTTATCTTCTTAAAAGAATCTTTGTTTGAAAAATTGGGTACACATCAGGGATCCGTAATAAATGAATAAGTGAGTAATCAGTGCTAAGTGATAAAGTAATAAGTAAAGTTGTGAGCTGCGGTGTCGAGATCGGACCCTTGGATCTTTAGCCGGGATTGAATGAGGTCTTAGCCTAACCAGCCGGGATTCTCATTTCATGAAGCCTATAGTCTTGGAATTACCCGGGAAGCTCGTAGTTCACAGCTCATATAAAGAAAAGTATAAAAAAAAAAAAAAAAAAAAAATATGTATATATGATGTTGAAAAAATGTTGAAAAATGGAAAAAATCAAAAGTTAGTAATAAAAATTCCTTGATGTGGACCTCATTTTTACGACAATGGTTCTTGAGAGAAGGCGGATAACTAATTATCGACTTAGCTTTGTATCTTTATCAGAATAAAAAGTTATCGAAACGAGAATTTGAAGAAATTCATTTCTCACAAAAATAAAAAAATCTAGAGGAAATAGGAAAATGGGAACAAAAGGTAAGTACACAAGTAACTTCCATGGGTAGTGTTAGCATCTAGAATCATATTTAATAATGATTTCGGTTTTACGCTTAGTTTGGGGACTTGTGAAAAATCAGGGACGATGTATTCTATCTGTATGGTCACTTCACGCTGTGTTGTGTTTTCTACTCCGTGATCCTAACGTGTCGTTTGAAAAATGTTTGAGTTATTGATCGACATGAAAGTTCAACAAACCGTCATTCATAACCGAAATGTGCTTAATCGTAATATCTATACATGAGAAATTAAAAGGTAAACGGGGCGTTTTTAGAATTAAGGCTTTCTTAATCTCTTTTGAGGAATCTTTGCTACTTCTTCATAGGTTTAGTAGAAAGAGATTGATATCCTTGGTTTTAGAAGCGTGAGTTGATTGCATTGCGTGAGGACACGGCAATAGTTTCGTCTGGGGTATTTTGGTATATGCTAAAACACATACCTTTTCTTTATCAAAATAAACCCAAAACAACCAAGAAAGAGCCGTTTATTGCTAATATTTGTGGTTTTCTTGAGTTTGTGTATGTGCAGGTATGGATATGTAAAAACACGCAAAAATGAACCAAATCAGACGTAAATCCGAGCACGAGAGATTAAGAGAGCTTAAGCCGGGAGGGTCGAATTGAGCATTTATGATGATTTCTAATCTCTGAGGATGATTTGTGAAGATTTGATCAAAGTTTGAAGAATTGGCAGAATTGGCCCCTCAACTTTAAGAATTGGCAGAAATGGCCCTTGAAGATTCAGAAAGTTGCAAAATCAGTCCCTGGATTATTTATGATTGACAAGAGTGATCCTTGGAGAGAATGGCAGAATTACACGTTTGGTCCTTGAAATTTCAAATTCTACATGTTTAGTCCTTATGTTAACCAATTGGCTCCAATATATGTCCAAAACCAATCCAACACAAACAATCCTTGGCCCAATATTTAAACACTATCCGGCCCTTTTTATAACTAGCCAACCCGACCAATCCCTGGTCAAACAATACCCACGACCCGTCAACATTTTCAAGATATTATAAACAAAACATAACGCGCCCCAAACAGGACTTCTTCTCCCCAAACCAAACACACCTGTTTTTTACCCTTTTCACCACTAATTCACCTCACCCAAACATCACTCCTCGTACTAGCATCTTTCAAAGTCTCTAGAACCCCTGACATGCCAGATATGATGCTGACGTGGCCAAACCAAGCTCCCCCATTGGCTTAGACACCTCATCAAGGATAATGGAGCTCTCTTATTGGTTGAAGTGATCATGGATTGATGAGTGGCTCACAATAACCTCCTAGATCCTTCTGAAGGCATCCCAAGCTCAAGGCTCAAGCTTGGCTATTTAAACGACCCTTGGCTCACATTTCATTTTGTCCAATTCCTTAAGTTTTAGAGGAATTTTGACCTCTTTATTTCCTGTCACTTTTACATGTTTTCAATAGTGTAATGATTGTAATTTCAGTTTTCAATTTGTAAACTCATTTCTTTAATGCAAATCTCACTTTTACTTGTCAAATCTTTGATATCAGTTTTTGATCATTTACAATCTGTCTTAAGTATTATCCATCGTTGCTTTAAGCTTATATAAGCTTGGATAAGCTTATGTGAGCCCATTGTTGTTTTTAATTGCCCTTAATCCCATTTTCCTCAAAAAGTCAAGAAAAGTCAAACGGGTTATATTGAAAGTCAAATCAGTTGGGTTAAGTTTCGCTTTTAAGATTGTTGTTTGAGTAAGTTCTATATCAGTTTTAGAAATAATCTCATTAAGGTTTAAAGTTTTAAATGCATTTTGTAGTTATAAAGGAGTGTTTGGTTTAAAGGTTTAAACTGTTTTAGAGGTTGTAATTTTGGATTAAATCTGTCTCTTTATACCTGCTATAGCTTATTAATGTGATTTACGTCATTGCTTTACTTCAGTTCTCATTAAAGTCAAAAAATCTCTTTTCAACTGATCTTATCATCAAATCTGTTGGAATAAGTGGCTAGTTCTTTGCATTTAGGTTTAGAATTTGATAAACTTGCTTGCTTAAGTCTCATTTCATTTTTTTTCATGTTTATCAGTCACACATTTGCTCTTGAATCTCAAGAAAGTTAAAACTAGCATCTATTTTAAAAGTCAAAATTCATCATAAACCAGTTTTCTTAACAACTTGCAGTCATTCACACGGGATCCATTAGAGCTTTTCATGGTCTAATTTTTGGTCTACTTGCAGTATTCTAGGTGGTCTTCAAGGCCCTTTATCTGTTTTGCATTTAAGCTTATCTGATAAGCTTATAAATAAGCTCCAACTTGGTACCTCTTTCTGTTTATGCATCAGTTCAGTGCCCCTGTCCTTTTGGCTGTTTTTGTGTGATCAATAACTTGTTCATTACTGCTCCATAATAGCTGTAACTTTGGGATTATGATCTTTGCCAGGTGGACTTTAGAACCACATTTCTAGTTTTCTGTTTAGCTTCCTGGTTAAGCAGTTGCAAGTGCTTAAAGTGGGGACCTGAGCCACTGTTTTGCTTATATTGGCAGTTAGCTAATCCTTGGTTACATGCTCATTAGGTGTTAGAATTAGCTTAAATCAGTTGCCTTAGAGTAGTTTTAGCATACCCTAGCTTATATAATCAGTTGGTTCATTTTTGTGCTTGTTAGCTTATTTTCCAAGTGCTTATTTAGGACAGTTTGTACTACAGCCCTTGTTTCTTCCATATAAGCTCTTGTTTTTATATTTTTTATAGCTTTAGGATATCATTTTAGAATTTCCCTGCAATTTTCATAATTTTTAGACACTGTTTAGTATTTTTCTTAATTAAAATCAGTTTTTAATCATTTTTAATTACCTTTAATTGCAATTAATTGAGAAAAGGTTCCAAAAAATCATTTTTCAATTTTAATAGTTTAAGATAAATATAAAAAGCATAAAAAACATTTTTCCTTATTTTTCTCCTTTTATTTGGTATTTTTCATAATTTTAATTAGATTTAAATAGATTTAAATTCATAGAAAATAGAAAATTAATCTGAAAATTACAAAAATAGTTTTAAAAAGTCTTTTATGTTATTTTAGATTTTTAGAAAGTAATTCCATATTTTTCCCTCTCTCTTTCATAATTTTTAGATAATTAGTTCATTTTTTATTAGTTAATATTTAGTTTTTAATTAAAATAAAATCAAGAAAATTCCTAAAAAAATAGTTTTAATTCATACTTAGTTTTCTTATATCATTTTTAGCAATAAAGTAGTTTTAGGTTATTTTTAGGATCTAGATTAGACGTACTTGCTTTTTATTCGCGTTTAGTTTATTTTCCGTATTTGCGTTTTAGCGTAGAATTGCGTAGTTTGCCTTAGTCTTTAGGATTTCCCGTAGATTATATGTTCCATTTGCTTTCCTTATCCCGTAGTTTAGATAATATCATCTTATGCCCCTTTTCTTATTCAAATCCCGATTATTGAGACGTGAGTTGGAAATTCCATTCAACCCTCGTTCGGAACGATCTCGGTGCTCAAACCTAACACGTTTGAGTTACCCGTGTACTACATCTTCTTATTATTGATTTTCAACCAAATCAATTTTTGGCGCCGCTGCCGGGGATTGGTTTGGACACTGAAATCAATTTTTGGCGCCGCTGCCGGGGATTGGTTTGGACACAGTGAATCAAAGGCCGACACGTGGGCATCTCATACCAAAGCAAAGATCCAGAAAGTTGTGCATCATTCATGAAAATGAAAACAAAGTCTTCTTCAATCTCGAATGAACACAATGGCCGACGTGGTCATCAGTCTTTCGAAACAGATGGACATGTTTCAAGGCGAAAGAGAACAAATTCAAGAATTTCTATCTAGGGACGTTCAAGGTCAAATGAATGAACAAATCAGGAACTACACTCATAACTATCTTCGCAACATGGTTCCTAGGGTCACTAGAGAGATGTTCAAGAATCAGTTCTATCCGATGGTTAAAATAATGGTTCAGCATGTGATTACCACTACATCGTTGGTTATGCAAACAAGACCGGTCAAGCCCCCAGTTGTCTCTGAAGATGAGTTACTTGCAGAATTGGTGAACAAAATGGCTACTCGAGCTCCATCTTTCACTCCAGATGACGTAAAGCTATATGATCTACTTTTGTAACGACAACTCAAAACAACTTGCAAGGAAGCTGTTGGGCAAGATAAGAGACCGAGAGATGATGATGACAAGGATGAGGATCTGAAAGCCAAGAGACAAAAGAAGACCGGTAAGTCATCGTCATCCATGCTACCACCACCTGTTAAGACAACCACCACAACCCCACAACAAGCAACCCAACAACCACCATATGATCAACCACGGGATACATAATCCCTACCACCACAGCAGAAAACTAGTGACCATTTCACATATACCGGTGGTGAGGACCATGATATTCCTGAGCCCCGACGTCAACCAACACCCCGACCATCACCTCGACCAGAGTCATCCTCCAGACCGAAGAAGAAGAAACAGTCAGTCGTCTCTTGGCTAGATGACGACAACACAGAGGAGTTTGAATGGTTCGGTAACATGGTTGAGGCGCAACCAAGACTAGCAGAAGGTCAAGAACCGGTAGATGGTCGAACTCTGGAGCAGGTTCAGATTATTCAAGATGAATTCAAGGTCAAGAAGATAACGAAATGGGAACTCTGCAGGATCAAGAACGATGCCTTTAATCTACTCAAAGAAAGATCATGCAGTGCAATTGAGCTAGAATACCACTTGGACAACATTGCCCGTGCAATGTCCAACAATATCGACTGGCTCAACCCGAAATCAAACATCGACTACACAAGAAAGGATAATGAACCTTACTACACAGATTAGACCAAACCTCTACCGATGATTGGCAAACCAGAACAACCAAGGATTCCATTTCGTTTCTTCTTCAACAATGATTTGGATTTTCTTCGACACGGAAGAAGTGTCAGTAAGAAGTATGCTACATCTCTGACGTTCAACATTCCAGCTGCCTTGTTCTCCACCAACATCGCCATTGAAGAAGATGCCACAAACCTGTTTGTCGACAAAGTTATGGAGTATGACATTGATGCTAAGTTTGGTATTCATCATTGGCTGGAGAGGAGAAGGCTTTACTACCGAAGTTGCAGAGTTAGAAAGTCGAACAAAGATGTGAAGCATGACTAAAGAATAGTTGATGTTATGTCAGTGAAATTGGAAGCATGACGAAAGAATAGTTGATGTTTTCATGATTTGGTCAGTTTCTTCATTTTCTCGTCCAAATGAGCCAAAAATACGTCAATTTCCAGCATTTGCTTCCCAAGTATCTAAAACTCAAATAGAAACGATTTAGGGCAATAAATGATCAAATATGTACAAGTTTATAGGCTAAATGACCACTTTAAAACGTATGTTTTTACACCTTATCAATATCACATTCTCATGAGGGAATGAAGATCTATACTTGATCATTATCACATTCACATGAGAGAATGGATATTTTTAAAACTCATTATTTTTCAGGCTATTAAAGAGACATGAACAAGACTAAAAAGTCTATAGTCTATTGCTACTATATGAGCAAATTAGAAGCATTAAAATAGACAATATCCAATTAAACACTGATTGTATGTTAGTTGATTCTCTTGAGGGAATCATGATAAAACTTATAACAATAACTTGAGGGTATGTTATTTTATATTATTTTGATTCTTTTTTTAATAGAATCGTGATAAAACTTGAGGTTCTATTTTTTTCAAACACAATATGAGATTATGCTCTAGATCATTTTGAATGAATCATATTAGAACTTGAGGTTCTAATTATTATCATATATTTTTAACTTTTTTTTCCAACATAACATGAGGCTATGTTATTTTTTATTCTTTTGATAATCAAAATAGAACACGAGGTTCTAAAAATTAATTATAATCACAATATGTGGTTATGATACTTTTTGATTCTCTTGATGAGATCATAGTAGAACTAAGGGTGTGTTTGGTAGAGAGAAATGAGACAAGAGAAATAGAAATGAATTGAATTCCATTGTTTGGTAGATGAGAGAAATTAAAAGGTGGAGAATTAGAGAGAATTGGTAGTGTACTTTTTAAAGTTTCATTCCCATTGATGCAGGTATTTCGACCAGGATTTGATATTTATAATTCTCGTCTACATAAGGTCTACCGAATGCACTAACGAGCAGTGAACCCGATCGTGCGTAGTATAGAAGGTGGTAAAGCCGAGGTCGTTCTCAAGAGCTATATAGATGAGGGTCCTATTAAGTCTAAGTGTCACTAGTTTTAAATGGTTTTAAGGTTGAAATGATTAATTAAACTAAAGACAAGGAATAAATTGCGAAAAGTAAATAAAGGTTGTGAGCAATGATGAGAATTTGTTACGCTCTATCATGCTGATACTGGTTTCATTTATGACAAGGTTATTGCACCTTGTCGTTATGAAGTTCACATGGAGTCAATATTTTGGGTAGTAGCTTAAGGATAAAGCGTATCATTTTGTTAGTACTTTTTTTATCCTTTGCTGCACATAATTCTTCATCTAATGGGTCAATTGGTACGTTATGTGGAAGTTAGGATGTCAATCCCTATGTTTTGGTGTGCAATCATGGTGCTACGTGTTGGTTGACGCTGGAAGTTTGGACTACTATGATGACTTTGAAGATTCAAGTATTTTTACTTAAGGTGCTTTTATGTTTATTTTTAAGTCGGTGTAGTCTGATGATTAGTTATAAGAGTGGTTTGTCACTCTTATATTGTAAGTTATAGGAATGATGTTTCATTCGTATAGGAGAGTCTGTAAGTGTCCTAAGGGACTGAGATGAGGGAATCACCCTCATCCTTTGTACTTCATTGTTTTTGGTGTAATATATTTTACCAGGGTGAAAAATCCCTTTTACCCAAAAAAAAAGAAAGAAAGTGTGCTAACCTAATTAATCATCCTATCATGTAATGTCTATGTTTTTTAATTACTTCCAATTGATTCAAGTGGGGGTTTAAGCCGCTAGGAAAACATTTGGTCAATTCGTCATAACCTATCAACAAAGGTTCCTACCCGACGTTAAAGGCCTACCCTTTTGGGGATTCGAGGGTCTTAAGCAACCAAAGCCAAGTCATTAAGTACCCTACATGAAAGATTCGAAATAACGATGTGCCCGGGCGCTAGCATCTTAGACACTCATCCCTAACTTCTTAAGTTCATCCATCCAAACGGTGATCTTTTGGTCAATTCGCACAAGAGGGAAAGGTAGTCAGTTGGTCAATTCTTATCAGCCCCTTCACTACCTAGTTACTTAGGGTCAGTTGGTTAATTCTCCTAAGAAACTAGACACGACCGCACTTCAAAACTACCGAAGCTATGGTAACTACCATCGAACTATGCATGCATACACTAGAAACAATTTATGGAAGCATGAAAACACAAACAATACAAGCAAGGAATCATAATTAGCCTAGCACCAAGGGTTCTTAGCCGATCATATTAAAAGATACAATAAATCCAATATTTAACATAATTAAAGACATGAATCAAAGTAAAAGATAGTAGTGATCGCTAAAGCTTATCGATATGGTGTGATTCCTCCCTTGGAGATGGCTCGGTATGCTCCGTGTGATCTACCCTTGGAACCCTCTTCAACGTTCTCTGCCTTTGAATTGTGATTGAATGATGTGAAATGCAGATTTTAGGACTTGTATTTATAGGTCCGATCACAGTTACGGCGTAACTTAAGTTGAGAGTTATGCCGTAACTTAATTATCTTCAAAACAGAAGCCTCGTTAAGGTGACTACGGCGTAACATAAAGAATAGTTACGCCGTAATTGCAGCTCCGCCATAGCATTGATGAGAGTTACGCCGTAACTAATACGTCCTCTTAACATAAGGTTGTTATGTCGAAATGCTTGTGAGAATGTTACATCGTAGTTGTTGGAGGCGCGAAACATTTCATGACCTAGATGATTACTGCGTAACTTTAGTTGAGAGTTACGCCGTAATTGCAGTTGAGTTGCTCTTCTTTGACAAAATCATAGCTACGGCGTAATTTAAGAATATGAGTTACGCCGTAGCTTCTTCATAAATAGCATACTAAGATAAAACCGTTAGGAAAATCTCCAAATTCGCGTCTCTAAGCTTCAATGCTCATATTTTATATGGAAGTGAAATATAAAGGAATACAAACATAAATCCATATAAATGACATAAAAATATGAGCATAACTGGAGGAAATTGACACTAAAAAGTCAGGATTATTTGATGTTATCAAATATCCCCCCACTTAAAATCTACTTGCCCTCAAGTAGACCTTATTAGAAAATTTTCTAAAAAGATGTCCCCCAATACCTGGAAGATATGAGTTTAAAAATTCCTTGTGCTAGAATAAATCAAAGTCGAACACCTCACGAAATGGGAACAAACACTCATATTCTCTCATCTAGTCTAAGTGTCAATTTAGGGGTGATCACTCAAAGTACAGTCATAGCATGTATTCTATCATAAGTTTGGCGGTTACACAAATCTCCACCACTAGAGTTAAGGACTAAACAATCTTTGAAGGCAATATGGGTGAACACAAAATGAGGTTAAAGGTGAAATGTCATTACTAACGTGTCACGACAAAGTGGACAAAATCAATGATACATGACCAAATCCATGGCCAAGACACCAAAGATTACTCGCTTCATCACCTAGACACGCTTCATGACTAAAATGTAGGATAAGACATGGGAAATAATTGGTGTAAAATAAAAATAACAAAACAAATAGTCTTAACCTATAACCAAGTTGTCACCGCCCACCATCCATCCAAATTTCAAGCTTTAAGATGAAGAAACCGGATCATGATATATCAAGTAGTTGTGCCATTATCGGACGTCGTGATGGGCACATTACTTGTTCTTCAAACTGTTGGTGTAATATTATCACCAACTTAATTCTTCAAATGTGACCGAGGTGGCCTCCTCGATGCTAATATCCAATGAGCTCATATATAGTGCTTATAACATTGCACTAAATAACATAACTAATAACAATAAACATTTTTTTTAATCATCATTTTTTTTTTCATAACTAAATACAAACATAAACATCCCCCCACTTAAGATGAACATATATGGAGAATATGGGGGTCTTCGATGATCTTCATATGTAAGTCTTTGACGAAAGCGTGATTTCTGAACCTCTCTACTTAAACCTTGAACTTGGGCAAATAGTGACTTCTCGATCACAAATTAAAACTACATGGTAGGCTAAGGCGAATGGGTATAACGAAACAAACATAATAAGGGTATGAAATGAAAGGAATGGCTCTGAAGGGTGTATCTAAGGGTATCTTGCACTAAAGGTGAGTGCAACAAAAGGGTTTAACATTGGGGTCGAAAATTCGAGGTGACTAATCGATAGACATACAAAAATAAGCTATTTGGGTGATAATCCTAAAAATATTGCCTTCTCAAATTGATTATTCAATATACATCAAGCTAACTCAACATACCTCGTTTATGGTCTCGAAATGATGCAAAGACCAAGTTCGAAAGTATACAAACTACCGATACACTCATAATTTAGTGGATTTGGGTAAATCAGTGGAAACATATAAGGCTAATCTCACCATAGAATATTAAAGGTTATAATGTGCTCGGATAAGGTCTAATCTAGTTAGGTTTAGAAAAACATGTCAATATTTTAAAAATGTCATAATTTTTAAAAATAAACTAGAAAAATGAGGGCAATTAAGTTCAACTAATAATTCTACTCCCGTCCCCCCACTTGAGATGTACAAAGTCCCTTTTGTACTAAATGTCAAATAAAGGCGAAGAGAAAGTATAATTAGAGCGAGAACTTCCCTGAAATTAGCCCCTAAAAAGAATGAAGGCCCAAGAAGAAAATTGTGCCTTCGTTAAGTATCCATGAGCAAACTTTGATCCTTGAAATCACAACTAACTAACAAGCATAATTCTAAAAATGAAAAAAAAACAAACAAACCTAACTCACTTTCGTAGGAATCACGGTTGCATTTAGCATATGCAACAAGCCTTTTAAACCACTTGGTGTCCTAAGTGGACAAGTGTAGTCTTGTGCGGGCTTACAGGGAACATACCCACAAAGTTCATTTAGAACTAATACAAGGTTATCGTACTAATATTGAAAAAATTTAACGATGCAGAATGAATTACGACATAACCTCAAGAATGAGTTACGCCGTAATTTTTTAAAACCTGGAATTCGTCTACAGAAGACTGTTACGGCGTAATATATAAGGGATGGGAATTACGCCGTAATGGTTGAAAACCTTGAGTGAATCAGCTATTGAAGAACGTTTACGATGTAACCATAGAGACAGTTACGTCGTAACTTAATAACAGGACAGAATCAGGTCCCCATTTTAATCGATATGCATTCTTCTCCAATTCCTGCAAAAATGTTAAAAGCACAAAACCCAACAAAAAATGAAAAGAAACATAAATGAAAGGGGTAATTCGGGTTGTCTCTCGAAAGAGCACTTTTCTTTATTACCAAGTCTTTAAGTTAGACTCATATCCATGGGGCTCAGAAGTGATTATTAGTCATTTCGTGGATGAAGCATTCTCCACGTTGAATCCATTATATGGGTGTTTCGTCCTTCTTATATTCATCCCCAAGTTTTAGGCACCCCATGTAAAAGTTCCTTATCTTTTGGTGCGGGTGTTTAAACCCGTTGACTTTATCGTCCTCGCTTATATCCAGAAGTGGTCCAGCGTGTCTTAACTGCCTCTTGGTCCATTTTTTGAAATTAGGAACGGTTCTTGGCATTTTAAAAATAGTTTTGTCATTGCCAATTTTTAACCAAACAACCTCTTTTTTCAGCATGATCGACCATACAAACCTTCTTTGGAATAGATAAAAGTTCATTTCCCTGAAAGTAATAACTTCTCCATTAGCTTCTGATGTCATTTTTCGAGCAAAAACATCAACCTTTTTGTGAGCAGTTGCTAACATGGGTCTTCCTAGAATAATTGGGATCTGGTTGTCTTCAGCAATGTCCAAGATAACAAAGTCCACTAGAAAAATAAACTTGTTAATTTTCAGTAAGACATTCTCTACAATCCCCTTGGGCGACTGCATGGACTTATCCACCATCTCGATGTCCATTTTGACCGGCTTTAGACTCCCAACTCCCATACGTAAAAACATCGAATGGGGCATGATGCTAATATTGGCTCCCAGATCAGCAAAAGCATTGCAGATGTTGAGATTGCCAATTAAGCAAGGGAGAGTAAAACATCCTGGGTCTTTTTCCTTATGTGGCAATTCATTTCTTAAAATTGTCGAACACCGATCATTAAGTTGAACCGAAACTGTCTCTTCAAGTATACTATTCTCATCACTTAATTCCTGCAAAATTTGAATTTCATTAGTTTTAATGGAATTAACTAATGGTAAATTTACCGGAAGAGCCCCTAGATCTTGAAGCAGGATCGATTTTGTTAACCCTATTATTCGTTTATTAGATCCTGCTGGTGTGGTCGAATTCAAATTTTTGAAAATGCTAAGGATCGATTTTGCTGGTTGTGTTTATCAGGGTTCGTTTTGCCCTAGTATGTTGGTTTGTGCCACCTGGATTTTGATGCGGATGCATGTTATGGGTGGTTTTTCATGCAGATTGCTGCTGTCCTTGGTCGTTCTTAGGTGAGATGCTCGCGGCTTGATAGTTCTTTGGTTGGTAGCATTGTCTTATTGTGCTTCTGGATTTGTATTTGCACGACGTAGTGATGCTGATTTGTTGTTGCTATTGTGGAAGTGTCTTGGTTGTTTACATAATCCTTGGTAATTCTTATTGGTGTTTGGTGTTGCATCTAAACATTCACTTTTGGAGCAAGCTTATGCCCACATTTGCTTCTATCCGGTGGTTTTAGAGTCTATCACCAAAGGTTTTTTGGAATTTGTGCACTGAATTCTAATTTGATGATCCATGGGTGTGTGATGATCCTGTACGCTTCTAGGTGGATATTTGTTGTGTCTTATGTTTGGTGCTTTTCTGGTTTCACATGGAAGTTGATTGGAAGTTCTAGGATGACTATGTTTTGTGTTACAATAGTGACTCATGTTTTAATTCCTATCTATATTCACTTGTATAGTCATTGTAGGTGTGTAAGTTATAAGGATGGCATGTCATTCTTATATGAGAGTCTGTAAGTGTCCTAAGGGACTGAGATGAGGGAAGTCACCCTCATCCGTTGTACTTCAATGTTTTTGGTGTAATGCATTTTACCGGGGTGAATTAACCCTTTTACCCCAAAAAAAAGATCTTGAAGCAGGAGTTTTTCTTTGTTGATCCTCCTTTTGACCTTCTCGGAGAAGGTAGTTGGTTCCTCAGAAACTGCCTCAGTTGTCACTGAGTTGACAATTTCTTCATCACGTTTATCTAAATAATCATTAATGGCTTTGGAGCACAAATCTACTTTCTTATCTAAGCTTTTGATCCGGTCATCGCGAATCTTAAGGGAGGATATTGTGCTATCAATAAATTCCCTCATCGTCTTCTCCTCCCTTTCATCTCTTTTTTTGGATTCCTCAATGTGTTTAAGAATCACTTCTTCCAAGTCAATTCTGACCTTGGTTCCAACTAAATTGTTTACTTCTTCCGTCCTAAGAGCTTCATCTTCTTTAGCTTTCTCAAATATTCTTGTCTCAAATTTTGTCCCATAATCATCTCCCTTTTTGTCATATTTTTCATGACCTTGTGCTGGAAATTGTCCTTAGGTCCATAACAGGTTTCCACATGCCATTTGTGGCAGTGATCAGCTGTCCGTCGAATAGATACCAAAGCTTGGTCAGGCGTCATTCCCGGAATATGTCTTTGTAAATCAAGAATCTGACGGCTCTTCGCATTAATACCCCTATAAAAAACGTTGAAAATTTGATACTTATTGAGGTCATGTGTAGGACAACGATACAGAAGCTCATTGTATCTCTCCCATGCATGATATTGTTGCATTGTTAGCCCGTCAATACTAATCTCCTCAATTGCTTCGGTCTCAGAATCAGATTGATCAGATTCATAAAATGAGAAGATATTATGGATTGGAATAGGAGAGTAGTCTTTGGTTGTCCGGAATTGTCTTTCCGGATTGTCGAACGGAGTGGCCAGGAATGGTCTAGAACTTCGAGTTTTGAATCCTGACATGACAAAAGAAAAAGAAAGTTAAATAAAAATAGACTTATTAAAAACCCTAATATAGCTCCTCGGCAAAGGTGCCAAAATTCTGATGCAGGTATTTCGACTAGGATTTAATATTATAATTCTCGTCTACCTAAGGTCTACCTAATGCACTAACGAGCAGTGAACCCGATCGTGGTTATTATAGAAGGTGGTAAAGCCGAGGTCGTTCCCAATGTAGATGAGGATCCTATTAAGTCTAAGTTTCACTAGTTTTAAATGGTTTTAAGGTTGAAATGATTAATTAAACTAAAGACAAGGAATAAATTGCAAAAAATAAATAAAGGTTGTGAACAATGGTGAGAAAGTGTGCTAACCTAATTAAGCATCCTATCATGTAATGTATATGTTTTCTAAATTACTTCCAATTGATTCAAGTGGGGTTTAAGCCGCTCGGACAACATTTGGTTAATTCGTCCTAACCTTTCAACAAAGGTTCCTACCCGACGTTAAAGGCCTACCCTTTGGGGAGTCGAGGGTCTTAAGCAACCTAAGCCAAGTCATTAAATACCCCTACATGCAAGATTCGAAATAATGAGTGCCCGGACGCTAGCATCTTAGACACTCATCCCTAAGTTTTAAGTTCATCCATCCGAACGGTGATCCTTTGGTCAATTCGCACAAGAGGGAAAGGTAGTCAGTTGGTCAATTTTTACCAGCCCCTTCTCTACCTACTTACTTGGGTCAGTTGGTCAATTCTTCTAAGCAACTAGATACGACCGCACTTCAAAACTAGCAAAGCTAGGGTAACTACCATCGAACTATGCATGCAATCAAATCATAACTCAGAGGCAAATTCCGGTAGCCGCCTCTTGCTTTTTTCCAGCCAAATCAAATCATGAACCGCCTCTCTACCTAAGGGTATGCAATCGGTTTTGTTTGTTTTAAGTGTATTTAGAGGCGGCATGCGTTCCTTACACGTCCTATCTTGAGGATTTGCTTCTAAACCCTAATATTCGAACGACTATCCCTTAAGGTCTTATTAATCTTTTAGATCTGTAAAACGTTTAAGGGTTTTCATTTTATTTTAGGGTTTCTGTTGGGCTCCTGGTTGATCGTTTACAGATTCTTGTTCATCAATCCTAACTATTCCATCTTTATCTGGTACGATTAGGTATTCTTGTTATATCTTTGGGGCGTTTTGGTTTGTTTACGGTCACATATTCTTAACTTGGTATGCAACCCAACTCTAGGGTTTTGTTTCATTGTTTTAGGCTTTCATGTGATTTGAGATCCGTTGTTCTTTGGCATGTTCTACATCAGATTGGTACTATATGTAAGTGGGTTAAGAGAGATGAAAGTCAAGTTAGGATCATTCATCCTATTGTTTTATGACTTTATCGAGCTGCTGGTTGGGTTAACGATGACCTTGTGATCCTTGCGGTTTGATTTATTGGAAGTTAGGGATTACATATACCCTAATTACATCTTGCTCAGATCTATTCTTTTGGGTTATTTTATAATTTTTGGTCTTGAGACTTGATGCTGTTGGGACGTTAGGGTCTTTGGTGACCTCTATTTTCGTTCTATGCTTGACCTGATCTGTACATCCATATTATTCCTATATGTATGCTCCTTTCTGCGGTACTATGGGATTGGGGGTCATTTATGTTAGGTACTCGTCGTACCTTTGGGGCTGTTCTACTACTCCTACGGTTGATAATGATTGTTGGTCATTTAATGTGGTAGTTAGAACATGCGTGTAAGTTATATATCGGTTCTTTATCCGTATATATTGGTGATGACTTGGTTGTTTGCTGGTCATTATCACGTTAGGGTTGGTTTTTACAATCCCTAATTTGTTTAACTTCTGATCCGGTCTATTATTCTACATTCCTATTCGTTAGCAGATTATGGATTGGGGTCGGTTATGTGTTAGTCGTCTTTTGATGGCTGGTGGGATATTAGGGTTTGTCAAATCCTTTTTCTGGTTTACGCAGGTCAATAATTCATCTATACTACATTCTTGTGTTATTATTGTGGTGATTGATGACTTGCGTAATTGGCTTATATGGTAAGTTGTAGGCGGTATTCGGGCTTGGAAGTGGTGTGTAATGGTTATATGGATCGTGCCTTACCATATGTATGCGGCTTCTACATGTATGTTTTTATTCATCTATGTCATGATTGCTGAGCTTTTTGAGTTCTAGTTGGCTTATGAAGATGGCATGGAAGATAATATGTTTGCTATTATGGCTATGGAAGGCTCATATTTTTTCCTGAGTAGGATAGACATGCTTTTGAGTTTTTATTAGCCTATGTAGCTTGTTGGTTATTTTGTAAGCTATAAGAATGGCTTGTCATTTTTATATTGTGATTGCATGTAAGTTGCAGTTGTTTGTGCATTTTTGTCGCCCTGATCGGGGCAGAGATGGGAGATTCACCCTCATCCTTTGTACTTCAACGTTTTTTGGTGTAATGCATTTTAACAGGGTGAAAAATCCCTTTTACCAAAAATAAGGAATCATAACTAGGCTAGCACTAACGGTGCTTAGCCGATCATATTAAAAGATACAATAAATTCAATGTTTAGCATAATTAAAGACATGAATCAAAGTAAAAGATAGTAGTGATCGCTAAAGCTTATCGATATGGTGTGATTCCTCCCTTGGAGATCGCTCGGTATGCTCCATGTGATCTGCCCTTGGAACCCTCTTCACGTTCTCTCCCTTTGAGTTGTGAGTGAATTATGTGAAATGCATATTTTAGGACTTGTATTTATAGGCCCGATCACAGTTACGACGTAACTTAAGTTGAGAGTTACGTCATAACTTAATTATCTTCAAAACAAAAGCCTCGTTAAGGTGACTATGGCGTAACATAAAGAATAGTTACGCCGTAATTGCAGCTCCGCCGTAGTGTTGATGAGAGTTACGCATTAACTAATATGTCCTCTTAACAGAAGGTTGTTACGTCGTAATGCTTGTGAGAATGTTACGCGTAGTTGTTGGAGTCGCGAAACATTTCATGACCTAGATGATTACGACGTATCTTTAGTTGAGAGTTACGCCGTAACTGCAGTTAAGTTGGTCTTCTGTGACAAAATCATAGCTACGACGTAATTTGAGAATATGAGTTACGCCGTAGCTTATTCGTAAATAGCATACAAAGATACAAGCCTTAGGAAAATCTCCAAATCCGCGTCTCTAAGCTCCAATGCTCATATTTTACCTGAAAGTGAAATATAAAAGAATATAAGCATAAACCCATATAAATGACATAAAATATGAGCATAACTGGGGGAAATTTACACTAAAAAGTCAGGATTATTTGATGTTATCAAATATCCCCCACTTAAAATCTACTTGCCCCCAAGTAGACCTTATTAGAAAATTTTCTAAAAAGATATTCCCCAATACCTGAAAGATATGAGTTTAAAAATTCCTTATGCTAGAATAAATCAAAGTCGAACACCTCACGAAATGGGAACAAACACTCATATTCTCTCATCTAGTCTAAGTGTCAATTTTGGGGTGATCATTCAAAGCACAATCATAACATGTATTCTATAATAAGTTTGGCGGTTACACAAATCTCCACCACTAGAGTTAAGGACTAAACAATCTTTGAAAGCAATATGGTTGAACACAAAATGAGGTTAAAGGTGAAATGTCATCACTAACTTGTCACGATAAAATGGACATAATTAATGATACATGACCAAATCCATGGCCAAGACACCAAAGATTACTCGCTTCATCACTTGGACTCGCTTCATGACTAAAAGGTAGGATAAGACATGAGAAATAATTGGTATAAAAGAAAAATAACAAAACAAATAGTCTTAACCTATAACCAAGTTGTCACCGCCCACTGTTAATCCAAAGTTGAAGCTTTAAGATGAATAAACCGAATCATGATATATCAAGTAGATGTGCCATTAGCGGACGTCATGATGGACACATTACTTGTTCTTCAAACTATTGGTGTAATATTATCACCAACTCAATTCTTCAAATGTGACCGAGGTGGCCTCCTCGATGCTAATATCCAATGAGCTCATATCATAGTGCTTATAACATTGCACTAAATAACATAACTAATAACAATAAACATTTTTTTAATCATCAATTTTTTTTCATAACTAAATACAAACATAAATATCCCCCCACTTGAGAAGAACATACATGGAGAATTTGGGGGTCTTCGATGATCTTCAGATGTAAGTCTTTAACGAAAGCATGATTACCGAACCTCACTACTTAATTTTTTTTTTAAATATTTAGAAAAAAAAAATATTTTTTTAGAATTGTTATTTAGAAATAAAAATATACATTTTAAAAAAAGAAATCAACAAACAAATACATGTGAGTCTCTCTCATATGACAAAATGTTATTTAATTTTTTTTCATTTCTCGGGTCGAGTCTCTATTGTTACCAAACATTAGAATTGAACAAAATTCTCTATTGATTTTTATTCTCTAACTCATTTCATTTCTTTGAAATTCTCTCTACCAAACTTACCCTAAGGTTCTATTTTTCCTTTTTTCTATAACATAACATGAGGTTATGTTATTAATTCAACTAATCAAACTATATTAGAACTTGAGGTTCTATTTTATTTTTCTCTAACATAACATGAGGTTATGTGAGTTTGATTCTTTTTATTTAGTCAAAATAGAATGTTGATTGTTCATGTAAACTACAAAATAATTTAAAGGATCAAAAAGAAATTAAAACATGATACTCCTTATGTAACCACAAAAGAATAGTAAAGCAGTTTAAATGCTAGTGTAGTTTTTAGGCCACAAATTCTAGTCATGCATATAAAAGTGATGATAATTCATATTATATTATTCGATCAATACTCATGTTCATAGAGTATCAAGTGAGAGAACTCCAAAATTGCAACAAATTTTAGTTGACCATATATCATATGCACTGATATCAAGTTCAAATTTATATGACTTGCAACATATAAGCCTTAAATAAGGACTAAGAAGACCATATATACAAGAGTTTTTTCACCATTTGTTTAAGCCTAATGAAGCCCTAATTTCATTCTCCCTCTCCCCACTCCTTGCCACGGCTGCCGACCAACCACCACTTCACCACAACCGTCGTCCATCACACATCGTGTATTTGTGTTTTACTTGATTCGATCTTACGTGTTACGTGACGAGATCATAATTACTTGATTAGATCTAGTAATTATCATGGTGAAGTGTTTTGATTATATCAAACCTCTTTAAGGATTAGATCCATTGTAATTAGTGATAGCACCCGAAGGAAGTTGTCTGAGTGTTAGTGTATGCCTAACCGTGTTGCCAGATCATACTCTTTGATATGTGTTTGTTCAAGGTGAATCGATCAACATTATTAGATAATGATCATCTAGGGTTTATGGCTATTGCTCGTGGTTCCATGAAGATGGGGATCAAGATGTGTTTGAGCTGTTATTTGCTAAAAGGTACACATGTTCTTATTCTGTATTTTACATGATTAACTAAGTGAGTTGTATTTGGATATTGTGGCCATAAAAGCTTTTGCGTAAACTGGAGTTTTAATAAGTCTTCCGTTGTGCAAGTTTATATGATAGATTTACATGTTTGATTGTCAAATAATTTTAAAGTTACCATCTCTAGACACTTGCGTTTTCCATAAAAGGATGCATCAGAACATCCAACGAAGAAATCAAAGATAAATGGCCACGTGATATTCATGCATCTACAATTAAAAGACCTTAACGTGGATCCCTATAGACCATCGATCACATCCAATTGGTCCTTAAAAACTCTAATGCATCACCATAAATAGTGATACATTCTAATGGATGGACCGAATTCATTTCCCATACTCATTTACACATAATAAACCCTATTATTCAAGTCTATGCTACTCAAAGTTCTGATAAACACTCTTATACTTGGGCTCTTACCAAACAAAGAGACCAAAAAATACGAGTAATCCCATCGTATTAATCTATAATCATGGCTTAATCTATACTACCTTATAATGTATTTAGGACGTTCTGTTGGATCGATATACTTTAATCAAACTAACTTTACTAGCTTGTTAAGGTTTAATAACCTCGGATAAATCCTAAGTTATTAACAAAGAAACACTGAGCAATCTTTATCAAGTACGCGGTATTTACTTAACAAAGCTAAGAAGAAAAACTTTATTATAAACTCTAAATCTGCTTATTATGCAGATACTCTAATACAACTCTAAGATAATCGAACTTTTCTTTAAAACACTAATTAAGTAAACTCTAAAACTCTTTTTCGAAATCGTACCTCTAATGCCAATCTAGGAGTCCTTTTATAGGCTCAAGGATATCCTAGTCGGTTTACAATTGATAACCTTGTACAACAAGTAATCTAAACATGGAATACAATTCTTTCCATAAACGAATATAACAGTTCTTTTGTTCTAGCAGTACTTTGACTTCATCTTGCAGTACTTTGACTTTGTCTTTAGCGATACTTTAACTATTTGACTTCTTCGGTACTTTGTAACTTACGGTACTTTCATATCTTCAAGATACTTTGATATCTTCAACACTTTCATATCCCAACAATCCTCCCCTAACTTGAATTCTACTTGCTTGACTTCAAGTTCCTTTGTGAATATATCTCTAACAGCTTCATCTTTAAAAATGGATTGTTTCATAGTCTTTAGATTGTATCTCTGTAATATCTGTGCTTGTCAAAGTATCTCTTAGAATTGTTCTCTTTACAGTAGCATCCAGCAAGCTCCATCTTTTCAGCAACACAACAACATATGACAATTTGTACATTAATTCAATTTAAGTTGCATACTATTCTCATCACTTCCAAGTGAATCATTGAAAACTTAATGGATTTAGATCTCTTTACCAAAGCCATTATCTCTGGAGTAGCCAAATGTTTTGGTGTGTAAGACCATGGTACATTGATAACCAATTGATTTTTAGCAAACCACCGACTATCAATGATTTGATTTGTCTTTACCAAAAGTTGTACCCATACGGACTAGTTAGTTCTTCTATCTAATGGTGAACTAATTACCAATAATGGTTTTTCAACAGCCTTTACCACAAGCCATTTTCTTGTGGGCTAGCCAACTCTTCACATTCGCGATATGGTGAGTTGATTACCATCCAACTTATTAGCAAGTTGTCAACTATAAACGGATTTGATATATCTTTACCCGAGCCGTTTGCTCATGGATTAGTCAATCCTTTTGTAACCATGGTGGATTGATAACCTATTGATGTTATCATCACAAAAACCATTTATCAAACCTTTATTTCAAAAATATTTATTACTTAGCAAAAAGGTTTCTTCTAAAAGTCATTTACGGTGTAGTTAAATAAGCGATACTTTGATGAAAGTCTTTATCGATCAGCGATACTTTGAATAAAAAATCTTGATTTATCAAAAAGTATTTATTCAAATAAAATTCATACCGGTTATAGATCATTCTCGGCAATGGTAGTCCGGTTTATAAACAAATTGATAACCATGCAAGCGGTTTCATTATCCTCTTCTACTTCCAATCCATGCTCTAGCATTCTTCTCATGAGCTCAAGCTAAGAGGGTATCTTCTTTATGCAAACATGTGTATCATTGTTCCATTTTCCAGCTCCAAAACATGAACTCGGATTCTTCAAAGAATCTCCACAAACTATTTCCGGCTTTCTTGATTCTTCCGGATATCATCGGTGCTCTCTTCTTCGGTTTCCCATAGTTATGAGATCACCATGTAAAACCAATCCAATCCCTTCAAATGGATTATCTTCAAAATAAGCCTTAACAACATGATATAAGTAGAATAGGTCTACTCTATCTATAATATGCACGATGAAATCCCATAGCCTTTTGAAAACTTTAAAGCTTTCATCTTCTTTATGAAAAACCATGTAATCTTCATTCTTGGATTTCACAACTTTGAAAACACTAATCTTTGATCACGTTCATCTTCATGTCATCATCTTCCTTTGTATAATCAAAATCTACCACTCAGAGATAATTCTTCAATTCATCTCTAGTCTCAGATCTTAATTCAACTTTTTCTTTCTTTGAAAACGAACATCGTAACCCGTTTTCTTTTTCTCTTTAAGCTCTTCTTCCTTTCAACTTCGGATCCAATGAGCTTCTTCTCTGAAGTCTTTAATATCGACAACATTCTTCTTATAAGCTTCTGTTTTTGACATCATAGAGTCTTTTCATATCAACATAATTTAGCTTACGTAAACCTTTATATCCTCGACCTTTTAAATAAGCCATCATAGCATTTACGTCCTTAGCTAAATTAGGTCTTCTTGGCATATATCTAACGGTGTAGGAGATTGTAAGGGTTCGATTTTGACATCTAATTCATCTTGCACCTTTTGGTACGCTTCTCTATTTTTAGCTTCTTGAGCTTCTTGTTCTTCTCTATCTTTAGCATCTAACTCTTCTTGAACTTTTCTAGCTGCAGCTTCATTCCTAGCCACTTCAATTGCTCTAAGTTATGCCAAAGTGAGTTTCTTTTTCTTAGTTTCAACTAGAATACCTTTCCCTTTGTCTTTAGGATCAATTTCAGGTTGAGAAGCTCTTGGTTTTTCTTCTTCTTGTACATCTCTAATAGTAACCCCTCCTCTTGGTTGTGACAAATCTAATATTGTAGCAATTACTTCATCATCACTAGCAGAATAAATAGGTTTGAATGTAGCTTCCTCCTCTTCTTCTATAACAGTTGTAGAAGGACCAGCTTCTTCTTCAAAATTCAATACCCTTGGAGTTATTGGTGTTATTACTTCTTGCCTAGATGTATCATGAAAAACAGTACTTTGATGTTCATTACCTTGATCACCAGTACTTTGAACTTGTACTTCTTCTTCTTGTTCCTCGAATCGAAATAATCTTTTCTCACGGATTACTACAGATTCTTTCTTCTTTGTAACATCTTCTTTCAAATTTTCCTTTTCTAAATTCCTCCCAAGTGTGATGAAGATGATTTAGGAACCTTCTTTCGTCTCAATTCCTTATGAAGTTGTTTCGGACGTTTGTTTTCCTCCTTAACCCATAAGTTGAAACCTTGAATATATGGTTTAATAAAATTCCTCAACGGATATACTTACGTCTCAACTTCCGAAGTGCTTTAGCTTGACTCTCAACAGTCTTATTCAACCTAACTAGCTCCTTTGTCAAAGCATAATTATCCAAAGTCAAACCTTCACGAGGTATAGTATGATCAAGGCAGGTGAAGATGTGAATGTTCCTACGAAGCGAGGAACAGAACATTGAGGAGATGGAGTAGGTGTTCTTTCAATCTCTGCTTGAACCTCAGGGCTTGGAGAAACGATTACCTGTAAAGATGCGAGTACCTTCATAGAAGCGATACTTAAGCGATTACCTTGTGCGGCACTTTGTGAAGCGATACCTTGTCTGGTCGGTACCTTCACTTTCTTCATCCTCTCGGCTTCATCACGGCTTGAACAACTTCCATCATGGTAGTAGTTAATGGAATATCTCCACCTCTGAACAAATCACTGCGCCTAGCCATGAATGTATATATTTTGGCTTGTTGCACAATAAACGAGGTAACAAAGCGGCGAGGTTTTGGAATATCACCAATTGTTTGTTTAAGAAAACACAGTACAAACCTTGGGTACATCAACCATTTTGACCCAGAGGATATATGTGATAGCATCCCATCCAAAATAAGCTTTAAAAAATTAAACATTCGATCGTAGCTAAACCAACCACTGCGGATGCTATATTTGACCCAAATGCTCCCAAGAAGTACTTTTAG
This sequence comes from Chrysanthemum makinoi, assembly GCA_910596185.1. Classification (NCBI taxonomy): domain Eukaryota; kingdom Viridiplantae; phylum Streptophyta; class Magnoliopsida; order Asterales; family Asteraceae; genus Chrysanthemum; species Chrysanthemum makinoi. The sequence goes on from OU343219.1 coordinate 65,418,331, forward strand.
AACTTATGCAATGGGCGGTACATGAATCAAGAACTTCCATTGAGGAGAATAATGCTTTCTTGAATGTTTGTTTCATCAATGATCCTTCATAGCCAAGATTCCTAAAAGTATCCCAAATCAGTTGCTTGTCAAATCGAATAGCCCCATCTTCATCTCCAAATAATAAATCTTCTCGAATAGAGGCTTCGGTAATCTTGATAGTCGTCCAAAGAATTTGTTGATCTAATATAATATTCATCCTCCTCCATATTATCTCTTACATTAGCCCAAAATTCTTGAATCCATGGTTCAATAATATCCGGTTCAACTAAAAGAGCATAACTAATAGGCGACCCAGTAAGATAATCAATGATAACATAAAAGCCACATTATTTTCAGTCTTGTCCAAATTAGCCACCATATTGTGCTTGAAGCAGGTTAAGCGATTCGCCATTGTTGAAAAAGTGAGCACAATAAAGATTGTATCAAATAATAAAGAGATGGTGATTGGGAGATAAGTATGGAAAAGATGTAAAGTAATAATATGAGAGGGAAAATCGGAAAGTAGTTATTTATAGGTGGGATTTGAAAAATCACTGCCCACAATATAATAACCGTTAGCTTTAATTACCCAGCAATATTACCGTTGGAACAAGATGCTTTAATGACGACAAGCGTACTTTCCACATAAGCGATTACTTTCCCAAGCAAGTACTTTCCCAAGCGGTACTTCGGAAAAAAGCATTACTTTGCCAAACACCTTCATATAAACTAAGTATAAACAAGCATCCTCCCCTCAAGCAATACACAGGACTATTCCTAACACCTTATAGTCCTCCCCTTAAACATAGCTTAATAGTTAATCATTCCAATGCTCACGACCAAGTGATTGAATCGTGACACATCAAAACCTTTTGTGAGTAAATCGGCTACATTGTCATCCGTGTGAACTTTAACCACATTAATGAGCCTATGCTCATAGCAATCTCTGATAAAGTGATGCCTAATCTGAATATGCTTTGTCTTGGAATGATAGACCGGATTCTTCACAATACAAATTGTACTCTCATTATCAATATTGATAGGAGTATTTTTGAAATTGAACCCATAGTCTAAGAGTTGATTTTGCATCCACAAAACTTGACCACAACAACTTGCGCAGCTGCTACATATTGTAGATGATGTTGCTGCAATTGTCTACGCTTCTTGCATTGCCGGAGACTAACCTTCTTCCAAGATATTGGTATCCACCAGTTGTGGATCTTCTATCATAATTATCACCTGCATAGTCACTATCCGAAAAAGCTTCTAAGTGAAAAGGTGACTCTTTAGGATACCACAACCCCAACTTAGGTGGTTGTTTCAAATAACAAAAATCCTTTTTCTGCATTCATGTGAGAGATCTTAGGTGAGACTTGATATCTTGCATGAGACAAACTGCAAACATGATATCGGGCCTTGATGCATTAAGATACATAAGAGAGCCAATCATAGATCGTATAACTTGACTTCAAGAAGGCCGTCCATCTTCATCTTTGCCCAATGAATTGATAGATTTAATAGGTGTAGTAACTGCCTTCATATCATCAAAATTAAACTTCTTAAGTATGTCTGTAACATACTTGTCTTGGCTAATGAAAATTCCTTCCTTTGGCCTTAACTTTGAAGTCCTAAAAGAATGTTAACTCTCCCATTGAACTCATTTGAAAATCCTTCACGCATCACCGCTCAAACTCCTTAACCATGGACTGTTTGGTAGCCCCAAAGATGATATCATCCACATAAACTTGAACTAACATGATATCCTTCTTGTCTCTCTTGATAAACAAAGTTTTGTCAATAGCTCCCTCCCCATATCCATGTTGTAATAAGAATGTAGAGAGCCTCTCATACCAAGCTCTAGGTACCTGATGAAGACCATAAAGAGCCTTAACCACCTTGTAGACTTTGTTTGGATGTTTAGGATCTTCAAAACACGGAGGTTGTTTCACATACACCTCTTACGTAATAGTGCCATAAAGAAAGGCACTCTTAACATCCATCGATAGACACGAAAACCCATATAAGAAGCAAAAGCAAGAAAGATTCTAATTGCTTCAATCCTTGCCACAGGAGCAAATACCTCGTCATAATCTACCCCTTCCTCACCGCCATAACCACAGGCAACTAACCGGCCTTGTTTTTGATAACATTGCCTCTTTCATCTCGTTTGACTCTAAAACCCACGGTTCCAATAACTCTCTTCCCATCCGGAAGATCACATAAAACCCAAACTTCTTGAAGTTTAAATTGAAGAAGTTCTTTCTGCATAGCTTCAACCCAGCTTTCTTTAGTCAAAGCTTGAGCAATATTCTTGGGTTCTTATTGAGAGATGAAACAGTAAATAAGTTTGATGGTCCTTATGATTCAAACTTTTTTGTTTATACACAAAGCTAAGTAAAGCATTGTGAGGTTTAGAGAGACCCTTAGCTTTGTGTCTTGTAATAACTCCAGAAGTAGAAGGACCAATGATTTGATCACGGATGATTCTTATGAATGTAAGATTGGGTGTGGAACTTCATATGTATCATCTAAGTTAGTATAATCAGCACCTTCATTGGAATTTGGGAAAATACCTTCATCTTCAAGCTCATCATCGTTTCTTCTAACCGGGCATGGTAGGATCATCCAAATCATCTAGTATCATTAACAGTGCAAAGGCGCAGTACTTTGGTCAAAATCTTGTAACGCCAAGTCTTGTGAGAGTACTCTGATCTTATTCTTCTTCTTTGCCTCTTCATAAGCTCTCCTTTGTTCATCGGTGTAAGAATGTGCTAAAACATCTTGAAGAAGCATCTGATTAAGTTCCTCTTGAATAGATTGATCCTCTGCAGATAATGAGGATTGTGGTGCAATGATACTTTGTTTTGGAGAATCAAGATACTTTGCTTAGGAAGCCAGATACTTTGTTTTGGACTCACAGGATCTTTATCGAGGAAACGACATCGGTCTAATATGAACATCATGAACAACATATTGAATATCTTCTTGATGTGCAAAGGTTGATTTTCTTCTCTAACAGGAACATAATTCATCGAAGGAGATAAAATCTCAAGATCAAACATCCAATCAGGACCTTTTCCTTTCTCATTGTCTTGATCTTCTAAAACCTCAACATGAAGACAATCTTGAATCTTCTTAGTAACTCTGTTGTATACTCTAAAGCCTTTCTTGTTAGTGCAATATCCCAATAAGTAACCTTCTTCGGACTTGCCATCAAACTTCCCAGTTATCAATGGTGTTCAAAATAGTAAGAGGGCATCAAAGGCTTCATAAAGCGAATGTTGGGTTTATTGCCCATCAGACAATTCATAGGGTGTCTTCATCTCGTGGTTTGGTGAGAGACCTGTTGAGTACATAGCATGCGTGCGATTTACGCCCAAAATTGAATAGGAGATGGGAATCGCTAACATTGTCCTTCTGCTTCAATCAAGGTCCTATTCTTCCTCTCTGCAACACCATTTTTTTGTGGTGTTCTAGCAATACTAAACTCCCTTTTTATGCCTTTATTTGCACAAAAGACATCCATAGGCTTGTTCTTGAATTCAGTTCCATTGTCACATCTAATACCTCTAACCTTGAGTCTTAATTGGTTTTCAAGTGCTATAATTAGAGTCTGAATAGCATCAAAGGTATCATCTTTAAATTCCAAAAGAAAACCCAAATGAATCTACTACAATCATCGGTAACAACCAAGCAGTACTTTTTCTTATTTAAACTTGCCACGAGAGCAGGTCCAAATAAATCCATATGTAATAGCTCCAATGGTTCTCTAATATTTCTTTCCTCAAGCTTCTTACAGGAAGCTTTATGTTGTTACCCTTCTTGCATGCCAAACATGATTGATCATTCTTGTAAGTCTTTGACGGTAAACCTCTAACTAAATTTCCTTTGACCAGTTTGTTGATGTTCTTGAAATTAACATGGCCCAATCTTCTATGCCATTGATGTGCCTCTTCTGATGTTGCTTTAGCCACCAAACATGTGGCTCTTCCATAAGAATGTAGACTCTTCATGTCTAAACTATACACATCATTTGTCCTTGGTACTCAAAGTACTACCAAGTCATCATCAACAGGTTTGAAGTCGAAGAAAGGATGAGACATTCATTGTGGCTGAATAACACAGGATGCTTTTATCAAAATTTGAGAAACCGACAACAAGTTGAACTTTAGCTCCTTCACATATCTGACATTCTCAAAATCGATTCTTCCAGCTTTAATTGTTCCTTTCCCGGTAATCCTTCCTCCATTGGGATCATTCCCAAATGCAACTTTTCCTCCACTAATATTTCTAAAATCGACGGGATCTCTTTATCTTTGTCATACTTCGAGCAACCACTATCCACAATAAGATGATCTTTAAGCTCCTCTTACGGTTTGCCGCATATAAAGAAAAGAGTTAGAAACTTTTAGGAACCCAAGCCATTACTGACTTGTGTTCCCCTTGAGGAGTTACAAACTCAAATTCTTTGAGTATGTAATTCCCACTATCTTTCAAATGATGATCCAAAATTATCTTATGTTTTGTAGCATGTGGATTTTCAAAACTCTCTGGTTTTTCAACATAAATCTCTTTCACCATTTTATTAGCATTTTCTTTTATAACACAAACATCTGATTCACTTTTTGTTGAACGTACTGTTTGTCCCTCAGCAGTACTTTCCCTTTTTACCCATTCAGTTTTAACAGGTGGTTCCTGTGATCTAGATCCCCTATATGAATTCTGATACCAATTGATAAGATCGTTTATAAGCTCAGCTAGGAATCAATAACAAAGACTAATAACATGCACAGCGGAATAAACTAATCGATACTTTGTTATTGAACAAGGTTCTTCGTCATCATCTTTATCACTAAACACTTTACTAATATTAGACGTTTATAGGAACACGCCTACTAACTAAACTAATAACCTAGGCGTTTACATGAACATACGCCTAGGAACTAACAAACTAATATACTAAATACTAACCTAGGCGTTTACATGAACATACGCCTAGGAACTAACAAACTAACCATCACCCTAGGCGTCCCCTAAACGCCTACATACACACACACTTTTGGTGTTCACATCTTGACACACTTAAAAAACCTAATTCCCTGCCTCTCTTTATATACTAGAGAGTCTAGGGTTACAATTGACTACTAGGGACTAAATAATAATTTCTTTAACAAGTAGGTCCCTTATGTTTCTTTCTTCATCAATTGTCTTCATAAGTCCTTCATCTTTCATATTTTGTCATAATCAACTCAAATATAATTCCCAACAATCTTCCCCTAGTTGATAATGACAAAACCAAATAAGCACGAACTTCCCCTGAAGTTAAGATGTCATGAAAGATAAGAACTTCCCCTTAAACATGCAATCACTAATAATCTTCAAGTTGTAAAACCGTCTTTGTCGCCTTTCTTCCCCTTTTTGTCATAATCCACTAGGAGAAGCTAAGTAGAAGCAACTTTGATTTCAACCACCACGAACCAATATCTAAACAGCGTGTGTAATCTAAATAAACTCCATACCAAGCTGAGAATCAAATCCATGTATGACTTCCCCTTAATTCCAAAACAAACCTATTAGCAACACTTTTTCTGTCACTAAAGCATTTGCAAAACTACGAGCAGTACTTTCATCATCACAAGAAGTACTTTCGTCATCACCGCAGATTACTTCGTCATAACCAATATGAATATTTGATAACCAAGCCCCTCGTACTGAATTGAAGATAATCTCCATGCTTCACCGACCATGATGACCATATTATAATCATTATCCCACGATCAAAATTAATACATGATTAAGATATGTCACCATCCTACTATAAAAACCTCGACCAATAAAATCATCACTTGTTAGATCCCATGCTTCTCATATCCATCATGAAAAACCCTTGCATGATTTCACAATATCACAACCTTAATAAAACAACCTTGAGTTGTACCAATCATGTGCACCAATATTAAATACCCACGTTAAACAGTAGCTTATCATTCATTGATCACAAACCTTCCAGCATTACTACTCATAAACCGTAAAACCCTTGCAACCATCAGTAGTAGCAGTAGAAACGAGTAGCAGTAACAGTAAAGGTACTATATCAACAGCTTCTTTCATGAAAACCCTAGCTCATGTGATCCAAATCTTTTAGTGACATATCAACATCAGCATGTGAAGAGTATATGAAAAATAAAGCACCTTAAAGAATACCTTTGTTACAGTAATTCTAATACTCAATTGAGTAAAAGAATCTTATCGATCCAATAAACCAAAAGATAATGTCCCCATCACCAATAAATCAAAAATCAATCTACTGTATGTGTAACCTTTTATTGATACGAGCATGTAGCCAAAGCGAGAACCAACGGTAATATCTTTAAAAGAGCAAGATTATCATTAAGTGAGTCATGGGAACTGATAACAGCAGTACTTAGCATATAAAGGCATAATGGCATCCCTTCTGATGTTGTATCTTCGTATCAGCAGCCTTAACAAACACAACCTCCTACCCATACATATCAAGTATGAGAATGAATCAATGGTTACCCTTTTCTTTACCACCAGCATCCTTTACAAGGCCACACCAACATTACACCATTTAACCTTCATCAACCAAACGAGCAGTACCTTCAAAAAGTAGCAGCAGTACTTTGATCAAACCCCGAACAGTACTTTGAAAAACGCAGCAGTACCTTCGACACGCAACATTACCTTCGAGTATAAACAGCAGTAAAACGCTATAACCTAACTCCTTCTAGTTGCGAGCAACAAATGGTCTCTAACTAACAGCAGACACGATACGTAGCAGCAGTTTACAAGACGCTAGCAACAGAAACTTTAACCCGTTTTGATCACCAAGAACCTGCAATAAATCTTGAACCCTAAACAAGTAGTCGAATACCAGTAACCTTTAGTCGACCAAAAACCATGATACCCGATTGAAAACCAAACAATATCATGAGCATAAGTTCCAATCAACTCGTCGCCTTAAAACAACCAGCGTTAAAATCTATTTGTCTTTTCTCAGTTAGCACAAATAAACCAATAGCAGACTAGTATTAACGAACATGCTCCAAGAAACTAACCTTACCTAATTTTGGTACCCAATATAAAGCGAATGAAAACCAATCAGAATAGAAGGATGAGCAATTTAATAAACCAATTTATCCATACAACTTTAACCAATTGATCATGTGGCGTCTTGACAATAAACCATGTGCACCTTGTATAATCAATAACCAATCAGAATATGACACACTTTCTCATGTCAACCTTTATGTATTATGCAAACCCTCGTACACAATAGTAACACAGCCATCTGCTCCACTTGTGTGCTATCCAATCACCAATCACATCGACTCACTAGGGTTTCCTAGGTCATGTACCCTTGTATTCTTTGTATTATCCCACAAGATCACACCATGCGTATGAGGAGAATTTAAACCATATAGAAAAAGTCAAACATCATAATACCAATGCATGAGCTCCATTACATTCTCTCCATTGTCACTTTCACATAAGTAATCACCTCATTCAGCTAATCTCCTTCAAGCGTGCATTAGATAGGAAGCGCCCGATGAGTACTAACAATCATATTATCAACCTTGCTTCTCGGTCGAAAACAAGAAGGATGTCGTCTTCTTTCATTAACCTATGTTGATAACTTCATGAATGCGGCTACTAAGCTCACACGCGTTTCACTTTCTTTAGAACACTCAACTTCTTCCAATGAGCCACTAACCCAGTGATACTTTGTTCCCCATCAGTAACTATGTTTAAACAGTACCTTGGAGCCGAACCTTGGAGCAGTACCTTGGAATAAAAAACAATAACGAGCAAGAGTAAACCCTAAACCCTTCAAGTGTAATCGATCAAAAGAGCAGCAGGAATAAATCAACGAACAGTAGCATACAATCCCCCACACTAAGATATTGCTAGTCCCTAGCAATGTTTTGAGAAAAATTAATGGATTTCATCTCTTTAACAAAAGCCATTACTTACAGAGTAGCCAAATGTTTCAGTTCAAGTAAGAACCTTGGTACACCGATAACCAAATGCTTTTGAGCAAATCACCCGACTTCCAACGGTTTGATTTGTCTTTACCGAAGCCGTTTATACGGACTGCCAACTCTTAGATAAAATATCTTTGGTGAGTTGATTACCAATTATGGTTTTCCACTGCCTTTACCACAAGCCATAAACTTGCGGGCTAGCCAACTCTTCACTTTTAAGGATATGGTGAACTGAATACCATACAATTTTGGGCAAATTGCAAGCCGTCAGCGGATTTGAGATATCTTTACCAAGAGCCGTTTGCTCCTGGATTAGCCAATCCTTCTGTTTATTAGACATGGCGGATTGATAACCAATTGAGTAAGTGCAAAACACTTACTCCAAAAATTTGGCCAAAATGGGGAATTGGGTGGTATAATTCATGATAAAATTAGTGAGAATTCCCCACACTAGAAATGAATATTGCCCTCAATATTCAAAGTACCGGCGGTTATGCCGAAACATAGAACGTAAAAGGGAAATACTACGGCCTTTATTTAGCAAGAGATTTTTTTTTTTTTTTTTTAGATGAAACTCTTATATACAACAAATGGGGCAACTCCCCACACTAGGGTGGTACACACGGGTGAAAACCCATGTTTAGCTTTTTTTTTGATTACCGAATTAAGCTAGCTTGACTCGACCCAATTCATTTGTTCATGGGAAAGTAATGTGGAAAACCAATCTCAATCGGACTTTCGTTCACAGTGTTAACAAACATATGAACATCGAAAGTTCCACCCGACGAGATACAACCGCGGTATTGTTAATAGTAAAAACTATAAAGAATGATATCGGGGTCAAAGATGGTGTCCTCATTCCCGAAAGAGAAAAGGGAAAGAGCAACCACACCATCTGTGAAGAATGGAACAAAGATGAGAATGCAAGTCCATTCTTCATCGAGAAGAAGCAAATCACCATTTTTGACACTTTTAAGCTTAAACTTGAAGCTTATATGGTGATTGTCAATAAGATGTCCCGGAGGAGGGTGGGAAAGCGGTTCTTCAATCAATGATTTTCTAGAAAAGGATGTCCCCTCGAATCAAAGTAAGTATTATCAATTACTGTTGGAATTGACTCATCACTAAGAAAGGCATCGACTTCATTCCAAAAGTTGTCATCTTCCTCATCGGGAGTGAGAGAAGGGATGGAAGAGTCGGGAATAATAAGACTAGGAGATGATGGATCATTTTTGAGCAATTCATCAATGGGAAAGATGTCTCCCATTGGATCACAAACATCATCATCCAATTCGGATGAAGCCTAAGAGAGTTTGGTCTCATCCACGGAGTTAACAAACTCGTCACGATAAAGCGATTCGGAGGTGGGACAAGTGGTGTGCTCTTAGAGCTAGCAATTTCCACCACTTAGATAAAGTCTCGATTCAAGATCATCATCATCAAGTATACTCTTGACTTTGTACAACTTTCAAACCATTTGTTTGAACCAGGGTTGATTTTCAAAGCTTTTAACTCAGCACATTTTTGGTGACTCCTTTTAACCGTGAAATTTGAGAGTGTTGCATTGAATCTTTCAGATCTTTGATCAATTGTGGCAACACTGTTTGGATAGAGGTGGAGTTTTGGTTGATATTTGCGTGAGTTCTTAGTTGTCAACCCGTATGGTTAACTCTTCGAGCAAACACATCAATCGTGAAACGCACTCGTACCTCTCGAAAGCTCTCCCTAAGATGAGGGGAACTCTAGGATCTGCATCAAAGTCTACTACAACAAAGTCGGTAGGAAAGTGAAACTTTCCCACTTTCATCACGACATCCTCGGCTATCCCAAGTGGTGCTAAGCGTTATGGAGCGGTCCGCTAGCTCGAGTGTCATATAAGTGGATGAAAGTTTAGGAAAGACAGTTTCTTCCATGCGAGAGTGGCATGAGGTTAATGCTAGCGCCAAGATCGGCCAAGGAGCATTGAACCATCCCAAGAAATCACACGGGATTAAAAATCCGCGCGGTCTTGAGCTTTTGGGAAGCTTCTTGAGAAGGACCGTGAGCATTGCTCATTGAGAGGGTTTTAGTCATCTCGGATAGCTTATCTTTGTTGGTCGAAGGCCTTTAAGCGTGGATGCAAATTTAGGCATTAGAACGAGAGCATCAACGAAGCTTATATCAAAGTGTAGCTCATTGAAGATTTGGAAAAAAATTTCCATTTGCTCTTTGTTTTGTCTTTGAGCTTCTCATCATTCATTCTTGATGGGTAAGGAAGCTGACTAGACTTTTGGTAGGGATGGAAGTATTTTCGGCTCGAATTTGTCTTGAACGGGTTCGTCTTGACTTAAAGCTTGGACTACGAAGGTGGGGCGTGTCGCGTACCGTGGGCTTGAGAATTGCACCTTGTCCGTTGTATCCTTGGTAACTTGACTCATTGCTCCTAGTGGAGGAGGTATTGGAGTCGAAGGTCCATTGTCGCGTCTTACCACTACAGTGGGCGGCTTTCAACTTCGGCATTGATTGGGAATTGTATTGCTTGGGAGTCCTCCAGAAGATGATGAAGCTTGGTTCATATTCATGTTCATGAAACTGCTCATCATATTCTTCAACTCATTTGTCTGCAGAGACAATGTGGTATCAATTTCCTTTTCAAACTCAACCCTCATGTTATTGATCGAGTTTGCATTGAGCGTATGCTTGACTCAGTAATTTTCATGAAGTCATTTGGTGGGGGAGCATGAGAAGGTTGTTGATAACTTTTCTGATTTGGAGCTTGATATGGTGGGTTGAAATTGTTCTGTTTGATTGAAATTTTGAGAGTTATTGAAATTTTGTCCTTGATTCAGAACAAAGCGATTTTGATTGCCATGGTTTTGCATGTGGGAGGAAAACCGGTGGTGTCATACCGCTAGGTGCACGGTAGTGAGGATCAACTTGTGGTCGGTATTGATTGTGGTTTACCGAAGCTACGGGAGCTTGGTAAAAGGAAGCATCGGTTGCTTGACAATCATAATACGCATGTGGACCACTACAAGTTTCACACACCTTGTTTACGGCTTTGATTGGTTCCGGCTTATGAATTTCGCTTTTGATTTCCTTTACATCTTTCATCATACAACGGATGACATCCGTTAGAGCGGCTATCGGGCGACTAACAAGAAGAGTTATTGGATGAAGAAGCAGGAGTGTTAGGAGTATTGACTTTGTTGCGAGAAATAGGAACTTTTGATTTTTGCTCGCAAATCTCAATCACATCTTTAGGCTTACAATTCAAGATATTGCCACGTGGCTGCATTCAAAGAATCTTGATCGTTACCGTTCAACCCATTATAAAAGATATTAACTTGTTGAAGCTCCGTGAATTCATGATGGGGGCATTTCCCGAGGAGATCTTTGAATCTCTCCCATGCCTCTCCAAAGTTTTCATCGAAATTTTGACGAAATCCAGAAATTTCATTTTTAAGATTAGTCGTCTTTGATGGAGGAAAGAAATGATTGACAAACTTTTGAACAAGTTCCTCCCAAGTTTCGATGGATCGAGGGGTTCTTTTCACCAAATCCGGCGTCCCCTCAAGTGAGAATGGAAATAGCATCAACTTGATGACTTTTTGTGGCACATCCTTGAAATTGATAGTTGAAGTCAACTTGTTAAACCAACGGATGTGTGTATACGGGTCTTCTCGATCAAACCCGTGGAATTGATTTGTAGACACAAGTTGGATCAAATGTGTCTTCAATTCAAAGTGATCGAATTGATTCTTGGTAAAATGATGGCATCTCCATAACCCTCGATGGGTGCTTGGAGCATTTCCGCCATAGTTGGTTAGATGCGCCATATTGTTGTTTGAAATAGTGCGAATAACCCTCGGGTCCGACTATTTGGGCAAAGTGCGTCTACGAGCGTCGTCTAGGAATTTCTGCTAGATCACGAAAAGGACTTAATGATCTAGAAGAACGAGTGCGCATGCACTAGAGTTAACTCTAAGGACTCTCAGAGTTAAGGAAGGGAATTATGAAATTGGTGAAAATGGGGCAAGAAGAATCTTTTTGGGTTTTCTGGTTTTGACAAGTAGTTATAACAACAAATCCAATTAAAACAAGATCGAGGCAAAACAACAGTGAACTTAAACCAATAATCACAAGATGAATGGCTTCTTTGAAAAAGGTACACCACTCACAAGGACACAAAGGTAAGTTTTAAATCTTTAGTTCGGGAACTTATTATGGTCGTACCCCGTTAGGTAGTACCACACCTTGGGTTTGCGGTGGTAATCTTTTATGTTGTTATTATTAAACTCTGAAAACGACAAATCTTTTTGTATTTTTATCTTTGATACATATATAGAAACAAAAGAAAAATATTTTTGTGTTTTATACGTTTTTGGATGTTTTTGGGTTTTTAGATTTTTTATAAGAAAATATATAGATATAGATAGAGATAGATGGTATGAACAAGGAGTGATTATTCAAATCACTAATCTGCTAAGAGTAAGATAATTAGCACAACTCCCCGTGCAATGGCGCAAAATTTGATTCGCCCCGAGCAGTCAGTTTTTCACCTCGCCAATGAGCCACTTGTGAATGGCCGTAATCGTAGAAACTTAAAAAAGCTCAGAAGCAAATGCAATGAAGATCAGGAGAGAATAGTGTTTCCCCAGGTCGTTAAGTCCCAACGAGCCGTGCGAGAATAGTCGAACGTGTAGTGATCGAGCGATTTGAACGGAAAAGAGATTTGAATTATTATAACTAAAGAAAAAGCAAACAAATTACAGAGGCTTAAATGCAAATTAAAGGAAATTAAAAAGATAAACTATATTAAATAAACGCTATCACTATTTGCAAAATGATGTTTTTGATTTTTCTGTTTTTAAAACTTAAATTGAAAACTACGCGACGTACAAAAGAAAATGTAAAATTTACACAATATTAATCCTAAAAATATGAAAATGATATTTTTACAAACCTAATGATAAAAGAAAATTTTAAGAAAAAGAAAATTATTTTTATGACTATTTAATTAATTATTATTAATTAAAAACTATTTTTAACTATTTAATAATAGCCTAAAATACAAGAAAATATGAAATAAAGCTAGAAAAATGAAATTATAACTTGGAAAAATCTAAAATAACTAAAGAGAATTTTCAAAACTATTTTTATATTTTTCTGATTATTTTTCTATTTTTTATGAATTTTAAACTATTTAAAACTAATTAAATTACTAAAAATTACAAATTAAACTATGAAAAATCTGGAAAAATAATTTTTTACTTTTTATATTTATCTTAACCTAAGAAAAATGAAAAATTATTTTTTTGAACTTTTTCTGAATTAATTGTATTAAAAGCTAATTAAAATGGCCTAAAAGCATTTTTAATTAAGAAAAACAGCAAACTGGCCTAGAAAAATGTGAAATATTCAGGAAAACTCTAAAATAATATTATGAATCTAGGAAAAATAGAAAAATAGGTGGTTGTGTGTAGGAAATTGAAACTGCTATGACAAGTGCTTATAAATAAGCACTTATTTTAAGCAAATGAGCACCAAAAGCCACCAACTGAATACAAAAGCTATAAATAGCTAAAAATACCTAAATGAAACAAGTTTCAACTATCCTAAACCTCTGAATTACTCAATGCACATATTTGATGATTTGAGCTTTTGTGCTAAAATCAGTTTTGATCACAACTTTTAAGCTTAAGCACAGTCTTATCAAATAAGCAAAACTTAAAACCAAAAGTTGGAATCTAGACTAGACCTGGCTAGGTGCTTGTAAACCAAAAATTAGACCTAGACAAGCTCTTATGAGCTCTGTGCAACCCCTGCAATAAGCTGAGAAAACTCAGCTTTGACTGAGTTTGTGAACAGGGCACATAAGCCTGTTTGATGAGCTTATTTGAAGCTTTTACAAAATTACTAAAATTATGCAAAAATGACAATAAGAAAATAGACATGATGAAGTTTTTAAAACCAAAGTTTGACTTGATTTGGCCCAGAGATGAATCAAGGAAAAATCATCTTAGTTTGGTGAAAACTGAGATCTTCAACCTTTTTGACTTTTGAGCAGAAATGAAATGTTGAATTTTTTGAGATTTAATCTTGATTTAATGACTGAATATGATGTATTATGTTAAACTAAGATTACATAAGGCTACTCCATTGATTTCTAAGCACAAATCATACTTCTGGTTTTAAAAAGTCCTAACAGATATGGACTTAAGACAGGTTAAACAAGATTTTGACTTTTGTGAAGTGCAGATGCAATTTTAAGACTTGAATGAGTTAATTTAAGCTAAACAAACCTAGAACTACAAGGGTTACCCACTGAGTAAACCTTAAAGACAGATAATGCAGCAGATCCAAACACCCTTTTGATTCACTGTTTTGAACTTTAAATTAGCTAATCACTGAACTAGTATATATCATTGATTAAACTGAGTTAAACTGTTCTAATGACCACTAATTAAACAAGTTTAAACTATTTTTTTGACCATAAATACCAATACAAGCACAATATGAAAACTGCATAAAAACTGAAAATGAGTTAACAAACTTACAAGGGCCCAGCTTATGATGGAGCTTATACAGAACCCAACACTACACTATTCTAATCCATTTCAACCCATTCCAAGCTCTGCAACAACTAATTCCAAACTTATACCCATTTTGCTTCCTTAGTTGACTTTCGTTGACTTTTTAGTAACTTTGATTAAAACTGTTTTTAAAGCTTACCAAAAGCTATATTGAGCTTAGATAAGCTTGTTTGAGCTTAAATAAAGCTTATTGAAGCTTTGAACATAAGAGATGGAAATTGAATTTTGCAACAGTGAACCTTAAAACTTGAAATGTTGTTCTCTTTGAATTGATACTTGAATATTGATTATAATGATAAAATACCTTGAATTGAGTACATAGGAACAGAAAACTAAAGCTTTTAAATTAAACTAAGACATTGAAATTGAAAACGACATACATGAATAATAAAAACTAACTACTGGTTCTTCTCTCCTCCTTCTTCCTCTTTTTATATGCAAAATAGCTTTCCACGTGTCTCTGAGTGTATCCCAACTTTAATCTCAACCATTGGATCAGTAGAAATCATATTGGCCATTTGATCATTTTGGCGGGAAAACTGGATTTGACCACAGGCTCTGAAACTAGCAACTAGGGGGGGGTGGCATTTATTGTGGTGGGAAAGGTGGGTAGAGGTGATGATGAGGGGGAAAGGTGTGAGGTGACTGGAGAGTAGCAGGGCAAGTTGGGGAAGATATACAGGATAAGGTGGGAAAGGGGAAAGGTTTGACTGAGTTTGACCAAGCAGTCCAAAATTGATAATGACAGGGGGTCCAAAACATGTATATGGCAGGGGGTCAATTTTGTTTTGACAAGGCTTGGCTTAGGTTAAATGACAAGGACTTGTTATGCAATTCTGCCAAATTAGAGGGACCAAACCTGTAATTTCTCAAAACTGTTTCAAGGGCCACTTTTGACAAGTTCCAATAGTACAAGGACTAGATTTGACATTTTCAAATTTTCAAAGGACCAAACTTGACATTTTTGAAAGTTTAGGGACCTAAATTGTAATTTTGCAATTTTTAATCTCAAGGACCAGTTTTGACAACTTAAGAATCCCTAGGGACTTAAAATGATATTTTTCTTTATTTTGTTTTACCAGGGACTGTTTTTGACAACTTTTGAAACTTGGGGACTAAAAGCGCCAATTATGCAAACTTGATACGTTTTCACCAGATTTTGATATTTTTGCATTTAAAACACATAAAACACTTAATTGTGTTATTTTTATCATTTTGATGCATCGGAGTGTTTTCGGATGTTTTTGCGCAGTTTAAATACATAAAAATGATGAGTATTTAGACACTCATCATAGGGTTTTTATGAACTCTAGCTTCCAATTAACCTTATGACTGTTTGTGTTAAAACCAATAAGCATCAGTATTAATGCTCATTCGAGGGTTTGAATATCCAGTAGACTTGCTCGAAAACCCTAAAATATTGAAAAAGATCTCAGCAACAATAAAAGATAAACTTTGTATACGCTTGCAATTAGATCGTCAGCAGCAATAGGTTCCAAATTCCATCATGAATATAGCACAAGTAGAATTAAATAGACAGCCATGTGATGCGATATATGAGTTTGATAATAAACTTGATTTCCATGTTTGAATCAACCATAAGAATAAGAAAATCACAAAAATCAAACCTTGAAAACCCTAAAATTCGTTTTTGAAAACTGCCTTCAGCAGCCAACTTCGACACCTTATATCTTTTGCATAAATGCTCAGATCGAAAATCCCTCCGGTGAAAATTTATATTGTCATATAGAGAACGTTCACCTAAAATTTCGTCCCGATCCAACGGTTAACGAAAAAGTTATGTTTGTTTAAAACGACCTCGCATAAAGATACGAAAAATTTTAACAGCTTCGAATTTTGTATCTTTTCTTCGAAAAACCTTGTAGATCCCTATATCAAGAGCTCCCCGCTCTGATACCACTTGATGGATCGATATACTTTAATCAAACTAACTTTACTAGCTTGTTAAGGTTTAATAACCTCGGATAAATCCTAAGTTATTAACAAAGAAACACTGAGCAATCTTTATCAAGTATGCGGAATTTACTTAACAAAGCTAAGAAGAATAACCTTTTATTATAAACTCTAAATCTGCTTATTATGCGGATACTCTAATACAACTCTAAGATAATCGAACTTTTCTCTAAAACACTAATTCGTAAACTTCTAAAACTCTTTTTACGAAATCACTCTAATGCCAATCTAGGAGTCCTTTTATAGGCTCAAGGATATCCTAGTCGGTTTACAATTGATAACCTTGTACAACAAGTAATCTAAACATGGAATACAATTCTTTCCATAAACGAATATACAGATTATTTTGTTCTAGCAAGACTTTGACTTCATCTTGCAGTACTTTGACTTTGTCTTTAGCAGTACTTTGACTATTTGACTTCTTCCAGTACTTTGTAACTTACAGTACTTTCATATCTTCAGTACTTTCATATCCCAACACGTTCTAAAGAAGGAAGTCTTAATTTTTAAGCCTACACATCTATCTATAATTAGTAATTCATATAATTAAATTCTACACTATAATAATTGCATTATAATGTACACTAATGACACATTAAATTTTTGTATTAAAATGGATGTTACAAACTTACAATAATACAATTTATAGTTGTAGTTTTATCATAAATATTCAAGTTATACAAAGTTCAAATGAGTATAAGCATCGATATCTTTATTTGTATTGATATACTTTACGGAAATTCAAGTACGCATCTACTATTTTCGAACTATCAAAAGCGTAATCCGTCAAATACTAACTCTCATTGCATACCGCTTAAAGATCAAAGTACGAGAAAAACTTACATGCTGAGTACTGCCGTTGCTTTGCGCGGGTACTATGCTAGTAATATTAAATAAGCTAGTTGTGTCGACCCAATTACAACCCGCCCTTGGTCGTACATCAAACTAACGTTTTTGCAACAACAGGGGGTGGAACAGTAAGAAAACCAAAATACAGGGATATGATCCAAAAAAACAGAGGGGAGTAGTTTTGGATATAAATATAAAGATATTGAATCCTCCCCCATCTAAATCCCTAACCCTCTCTCCCAGCGCCGTCTTCGCCCAAATTCATTCCGACGACCTACAATCATGCGTAAGTTATACGTAACACTTTGTAATCGATTTTATTATTATAATAACATGAAAAAAGTGATTTTACAATGAACATTGAGTGGCTGACCTTGATTATGTTAGGTCCTTGTTCAAATAAGGAGGAGATTTCTAGTACAGCAAAACTTATTTACAGCGTAATATGCAAGGTACCTATTCTATTATACATTATATATGTCATAATATTTAAAGTGAGCTAATTATATTCATTATATTAATAATAGTAGTAATAATAATAAGTTTGATAACTCTATAAAAAGTAAATTGTTCATACGCAGCTTTTACCTTTACCTGCTTTTTTTGTATTTTATTTATTAAATATGTATGGGAGAAGTTTCAAATGATGTTTTGTAATAGGAGGAACATCCAGAATGCAGAGTTTCTGCAATTGTGAGTGCTCTTGAGAAGGCTCACCTCACTCCAAAGGTATTAATTTATTTTCACATATTGTAAATCTGTTTGGGTGTTCGGTAGGTGTTTATGCTTTTATCTACGTGCCTGCAGTTTCGAGGATCTGAGGTCACTCAACTTCAAAATTATAAAACTGCCACTTTTGAAGATATTGGAGACGAACATTTTATTTCTCCCCTTAAGAAGGTATACAAGTGTTCTGTCTAGAGATTAAAAACGCAAGAAGATTAATAAAAGGATGGGGAGGATTGTCGCTCTCACAATCCTTCCTAGCCTTTTTAGTGTATATATATGTCAATTAACAGTAGCAAACATTTTATTGTCAGATTATAACAGCTTTAAGTAGCAAAAGTGCAAAACCACTTTAGTCACCCGTCTTCTTACAACTTTGCACTTGATTCAGGATATCTAATAATCACATTCAAAGAGCACATACAAACAATCCCTAAGCACATGCTTTTGCATCAATTTGTATTAGAACAGACGCCACCTCTAATGACCGTTATTGGTACTAAATATAACATATTAAATATAACAAGGCTGTATACTCTCGAACTTGGATCCACTCTCAAATTACGTTACTACACTTTTGGTTTGTTACCAAGGTTTTTTGTTTTGACCTGAATTATGCACATACCAATCCAGCTAATTTGAAGATAATTTGCTGTATTAACTATTGCTAGAAAGGAATATTGTTCAAAAACATATGTTATTCAGTTTGCTGCAACTGGCGGGCAGAAAGAAAAGCTCGCTAATTGTTTTTTAAATATATTATCTACAGGCAAAGTATTCAGTTTCAGCAGAGGGCGTTGATGGCTCTGGAGACACACATACTACTGACACTGTAAGAAATCTTAACAAAATGAAACGTTAATTAGATTTAAGTTTTTTCTTACGCGAAAAAGTGTTATCTGATTTCGTTATTAGTTTCTACTGTCAAATATTAAGCAGCCCATCATCGAATTTAGTTTATTTTGTATCACTTAAAAGTTATTTAGTCTTTAGACTACAAAGCTGTTTAATTTCTCAGTGGTGGTGATTAAGTTTATCAACTGATCATTGGAATATTGTAAAATTGCAGACGTTCAAGGAGTCATTGGTTTCTACTGGAGCAGGCATATCCTTAGTAGATTATGTGGTAATTTCAGCTCAAGTGCTTATGAATGGGTGGGTTTGGGCTATATTTATATATTTACCTGGTGAAACGGGTAAAAAACTATAAATTCTTTTTTCAAAAGAAATTATGATTCACTTACTGAGTAATAAATTGTGTGTAATCATTTTTGACACACTAGCTGTTTATAACAAAGTTCAATTTCTTTGACAGAAAGTTAGTGACCGCATATGAAAAGTTACCCCCATTTTTCGACCTCTACTACCGATCTTTTTTTTTTGTTTCCTGCTTCTGTTTAAGTTGTTTTTTTTTTTTTCTTTTTTTTTTTTTTGCTGCTTCTTTAAGACATTTTAAAATATATAAGCATCCTGTTGCTGATATTGTAGGTGGCGTCAGCAAAAATCACCAAGAACCCTCCAATTGGTTTTGCACTCATATGTCCCCATGCTGTTCCAGATGGGCCCTTGGGATTTTGTTCCGATGGTAATGTAGCTAATGCTGCTCGATATGCACAGCGTGTTCATGGACTGCAGCGTGTTTTCATTATCGATTTTAGTGCTCATCCTGGAAAGGGCACTAATGATGTGTTCTATGATGACCCTGACGTATTTCTTCTTTCAATTCACCAAGTAAGAAACAGATGGTCATTTATTTATTTATTTTATAGGGTCCACTTAAATTTGGTATATGAATGCATTCCCTCGTGTGGCCTATCTTGAAACTTTTGTATTTTAAAATATTTTTTTGTTATTGATATTATGTTGTTTTAGGATGGGATCTTATCAGGTGCTGGGAAAATAGATGATATAGGGTGCGGGAATGGTGTAGGAGCAACACTTAATTTGCCACTACCTCAATATTCCGGTGACTTCGCTATGCAGACTGTGTTATATCAAGTCATTATGCCGTGCACACAAAGATTCAAGCCAGATATAATTCTTGTATCAGCAGGGTAATTTTTTATCTACCAAGCCTTACATGCTTCATATTCATTGAATAAAAATTGTTTCAGTACCTAAAACTGACCGACCTGCCCATTTTCCCACATGTACCTCATATTCATATATAGTTCATAAGTAACTGATTATGCCGAGTAGAATTGCAATGTTTGACATTACACTTAGTTTCATTGAAGTTTGAACGTTAACGGGTGTTCGTAGTCGCTGTGTGTTCATAATGGTTTTGCTAGCTTTTCAAAATTTAATTTCAAACGATTTCATAAATTTGACCTCCAAACAAAATCCACCAATAACGACTAACCATTTTCTGTAGTTTTATAACAGTCTCAATATTGGTCATCATATTAAAGCAAAAATGTGAGTTTGGCAGTCCTGTGTTAAAATAGAAACTTTTTTTTTTTTTTTTTGAGAAGTTAGCTGTTAATGATTCCTATTAAGGCTATTGTTTGCATGTAGAGTGTAGAGTTCAGGGTTTATAATTGACGGTCTACAGGCATTTCCTTTATATATATAAAAGGTAAACCTAAGCTGTATTATTGACGCTTTATGTAGTCATATACAACAAAAGCACTTCGAAAATTATTTTTTGCTTTCACCAGAATGTAATTTTGGGTCATTTCATGTAGTCGTATACAACAAAAAGCACTTCGAAATACCATCTTTAAAAATTATTTTCTTAGAATAGGTCCTATTGACCATACCTCAAAATTGTACTTGTGTTGGTTTTTTTTTTTTTTTTTTTTTTTTTTGAATCAATATATTATTGTCTTTTGATTTGTAATTATATTTGTTTTTTTTTTTAATCTAGATATGACGGTCATGTACAAGATCGACAGTCCAAATTGCAATTTAAGACAAGAACATATTATATGCTAGCATCAGGCATCAAGAAACTTGCAAAAGATTTGTGTGGTGGTCGCTGCGTGTTCTTTTTGGAAGGAGGATACAACCTGGAGTCCCTTTCAAATTCTGTTGCAGAATCTTTTCGTGCTTTCATTGGAGAACCAAGTAATTCAGCAGAACTTGATTGCCACAATTTTCGGATTATGGAACCATATCTTGGAGCGAGACAAGCAATTCAAAAGATCAAGCAGATACACTCTCTTTAGGAAACCCCAACGGTGTATGGTTTTTGCATATTTTGGTATTCTTCTATTTCTATTTTATATTTAGTTTATGTAAAACAGTCGATCAAACATTTGGTATTTATGGTGTATGGTGGATGTCAGTGGCATCATATGCCACTATATACCATCGGTGAGCTAATTAAATAATTGACTTTCAGTATTTGGAGCATACATTACGGTGAGCTAATTAACTAATTGACTTTTAGTATTTAGAGCATACATTACGGTGAGTTTATGAAAGGTAGCAAGTATTAATGTTTCATGCATACATGACATGTCAGGTGGGTGGGCATTGTGAGTTTACATTTCATTGTCATGCCCATGTGGATCCTGGTTTTCAGTTTATATTTTGGCCAACAGATTATTTAGGGCCAAATAAGCAAATTTGTTCATTTTTGTTTTGTTTTGTTTTTATATTAATTTTTTTGTCACCGAGCTTTAATTGTTCTGCGTGTTACGTTAAGGTAAACGGAGATTTAGATTGAATTTAAATAATTAAACTAATATGTAGTCTATACTAGTTATAATATCCGTGCACGCACGGGGTTTTTTCTTAATTTTTAAGTTAGGGATAATTACATATTTGCCTAATCTAAACATGAAAATGTTATACATACCCAAAATACAACTTTTGAATGCATGATGTACAATGCATTTAAAGTATGTTTTGAGTAAATATTGTATTATCATGTTTAAGTTTGGTAAATATGGAATTGCACGTCCCTTTTAGTTACATATTATTATCGATTAAAATACAAACGAAATACGATGTCAAATGGTTTTTCTTCTTGTTTTAAAAATAAGAACTATTGTGTACAATTCTTGCCATACATTGGATCTCATCTGCATGAAATCATAGGTTCTCATCTGTTGGGGTTCACCAGCTAAATATATTCATCGGCTCAATCTATTCATCAGCCGCATATATTCAAAGTTGGACTTATCGGCTCTATTTTGATCAAATTCATTTCAGAAAGAAAATAAACTTACATATTTCAGCCATCACGATCATAGAAGTTGGATTTTTACTTCTAAAGACTAACAGGATACTTTATAGATTCAAAATTTAAAATCATATACTTCTCGGGAAGTAAAAGAAACTGTGATCTCTTGCGCGTCCTTCTTTGCCGAAAGCTTATCGAGTCTGATTAGATGTCACTGATAGAAATTGTTTTGGACATAAAATGAGTTCATGTATCTTTGTCATGCCAAACACATATTTAGTAGCCTAAAATTGCATTTACGTTCGGGAGCTTGATCTTTGAGGTATCAGCAAAGTAATCTTTATATGTTAACTATCTTGAATGTATCATACGTTTCTATTGTGATTATTGCTATTTGAAGGACATGATCAAACAATTAATTGACTGGAATTACGAACAGTTAGGGGTGTTTGGATTTGCCTTATGAAACTTATTACCATTTCAGTATTGTGACTTAAAATAGTTATTTTCGTAAAGGGATTCCAATTAGAGTTATTTGATTATCTAGAGGTCAGTTAGTGATTGCTATGCTACGACATAGAATTTGTAGTTTTCAAAATAAGGTGAAGTATATTAAAACGAAAAGCAACTTTCAAATGTCACGGAAAACATACACACGAAAGATCATACGGAAGAGTATTTAACAATTCTTACTTGTGTTTGAAAGAGAAGCTAAGCTAGTGAAACTTGAGAGTTACATATATGTAACTATGTAAGTATTCAAGTGGTATCTATATGAATGGTTCGTTCTGAGTAACAACTTTCATATTTGGTTAAACACGGGTTTTTATATGTTTTTATTATGCTTTATATTGTGCTTCGAAAGTTCTTATAATAATTCATTAACATATACGAAAGTAAGCTCAAAGTATCTTGTAGTTTCTTGTTGTAAACCACCTTAAGATTTCACTTAAATTGATGTACTGAGTCTTCCCTTCAATAAATCAATAAATCAAAATGCAAATATTTAATATTCAAAGAAGGTAAAACAGAAGCTAGAAAGATTGCACCACATTAACATACGTAGAAGCATCAATTGTGGACATGGAACTACTGGCATTTTGCTAGCATGTTCAACGCAGTGAGTCAAAATTTGAAACTCAGATTTGAAAATAAATTAAACATCATCTATAAATATTGTCTAACTTCCAGTTAACACAATACAACTAACCAAATTTTAACCCATACCGAAAAAGACCCAATTTAGCAAAGGCAGCTGACCACCAATTTTGACACCTCGGAATCTGATTTTCTTGTTTTTTATTTGTATTATAAAGATTTATTACCAATGAAAAATGAGTTGATGATCGCATGAATCGTAAACATTAGCATATCCCTTTTGCCCATTCTCATGTTGTTTTGTGTATTGTACAAATAACTCATTGGTCATTATTTGGAATTTTGGATGTGTCAAACTCTATCCTGTTGCAAGCGGTTTTAAACTAAAGTACCATTTTTTTGCAAGAATCGGATGGTTTGTGTTGCGTATATCTAGGTAGCATCAATGGATCATGGTGATCTAATATAAAACAAACAATATGCAGAACTGCATAACTTGCTTCCTTTTTCAAAATAACGTTTCTATGTTTGTTACCTCCAATACCTAGAATCCAATAAAATTAAACCTTTCTTTTACAAACCTACGACATGGCATACAAATGTTTATCAATTTGTCACATATTCACCAAAACTATAGTTTCAGTTCGAGTGTCAAAAGCCCCACTTCCAGGTTTCTTCAATGAGCGAACATGATATGGTGAGCGAAGCCGAGTAGCTAGTGAGGATGATGATGATGGTTTGATGATTTGTGGTGAGCATGTTGGCGAAGGTATTGTGTTTTCTTGGGTTTTACTTTAGGGTCGGTAAGAATTATCATCCGTTTTTTTAATTTAAATTACACATGGGTCTAAAACAATGAAAAAAGCCCCTGCAAGTCCATGTGTACTTTTGGATATTTTAAACATCTAAGAATAAAAATGAAATTTTATAAATTTTGGACAATTTAGGAAATAATTAGCTTTAATTATTTTTTTTAAATCTAAATAAAAATTCAATTAGAAAATATATTTCTCTCGCATCAAGAGCATCCATCACACAAGTCTTTCCCTCAGTATCAATGAGAACGAGCCCCAACTCCAGACTCTGTAAACTCATCTCCTTCGTCCTTTGCCTTCACTTGACTTCCTCGTGTAGTAACTTTCACTTGCTTCCTCTCACAGTCCATCGCTTTTCATAGAAAAATTCCCCAATTTTGAAATGAAAAATTCCCATTAGGGGTTTTATTTTATTATATAATAAAAGATGAGATATATGCTTATCTCTTTAGTTGTTGTTAAAAAGTTTAACTTGTTTAACACAAAAACTAAAAACATAAGAGTTGCAAATGATTTGTTAGTAAAAAGTTTGTTCAAGAGTTTGAGTGTTCATTCATCAATATCCTTTAACAAATTGTTTCAAAGAACCAATACCCTACAACAAATTGTTTCAAAAGATAAAATTGTTCGTTAATTTCAATGTTCATCAATACTCATACAACAAATCGTTCCTAAAAAGAATAACGATATGTTCATCAAACATATTATTGGTGCAAATATTATATGTTAAAAAAAAATAATGTGCGACACATGTCCCATTTTTTATAATGAAATTCTGTGATTTGGTTGTTTGTATTATCATTAATAGTGTAAAAGTCTAATATACATCCACTTTAATTTTATCATTATTTTTCATCACCTACCTTCCCCAACTAACTTTCCACCTCACTTCATCATCACCATTTTCATTTCCAGATTCCGGTGACACCCATATATTGCGGCCAACTTTTTTTTAATCCTATACCTTTTAAAAAATAATTGCGAAATAATAGTAGCCTAGTAGCGTATGATATAGACAAAAAACACATGACAATACCATCCGATTATAATGAATGAAAAGAAAAAAAAGTTAGTCACCGAGTCACATAATCCAACAAACTTTATACGTATAGGAAAAAGAAAAAGAAGTATCTTGTTAAAATCAATAGTTCATGCAATACCATTAACCTTTGTTACACATAATTAGGGATGGCAAAAAAACCCGAACCCGATAGGGAAACCCGAAACCCGAACTTATTGGGCGGGGCGAGGCATGTTTATCGGGTTTCGGGCGGGTTTTGGGGCTTTAACGGGGAATCTTATCGGGTTTGGGGCGGGGACGGGGCACGCTATCCCCGCCCCGCCCCAAAGCATGTACATATACATTCACATATAGCTATATACATAAAATATTGTGTTAGTATTTGCATATTAAATGTATTTTTCTAATTTTTGTTAATTTTTATTTTTGTATCATTTCAAATTGTGATCATAAAAGCTTGTTTTATATCATAATATTCTAAAAAAGATGTGACTTATTCCAATGCTTAATATATTATTAATGGATTCTTTAAGTTATTCAATAAATTCATATTTTTAATAGTGTAAAAATAAGAATAAACGGGGAACGATACGAGTATGATAGAGCATTGCGCCCAATAAAGACAACCCGATAAGACCCTAATGGGGGATGGGGCGGGTTTGGGGGAGCATCTTGCCCCAACAGAGCGCCCCGATAAGATCCCCAATGGGGATTGTGGCGAGTTTGAGGATGATTTTTGTAATCGGGTTTTGGGGATGGGGATGACCGACCCGCCCCCAACCCGCCCCATTGCCATTCCTACACATAGTCCATGCAATACCATTAACTTGTGTTACACCTTTAGCAACAATTGCTTTCATGTTCATATCTCTACATTATATATAACAGGAGGCATGACACGTCGATTATTCCACAAATGTCCACCTCATTGCCATGTAATTGTTTTTTAGTGCCATGTCATCATAAGTTGTCCACCTAAGATTTAAAAAAAAAAAAATTAATTAGCTATGAATTAATTTTCGGAATTTGTGTAGTATTTTCAAAATTTGATTATAAAAAATATGCCTTGCAAGAATTGAACCTTGGTTATTTGGTTGAATAACATGTGTGTTTACCACTTAGGCAACAAGTTTTTTTGAATATTATGTTGCATATTATAATCTATAAAGGATAACCTTTCATTCGGTAATTAGTTGAGATTTACGTAAATATTATCCCACCTTTTATTCATTCATCATAATATAATTAGTACCCTACTTTTTTCTCAAAACCCTAATACCATTCATTCATCCTCCTGCATAATGATCCATAATTTTTATTTGGCTTCTTTAGTGATTTATCATGTTCGTAATTGTTATATAACTTTTGTTTTGTTGTATAACTTTTGTATTTAAATCGTATTCAGTTTTTTATGAATTAAACGTGTATATTTAAATCTGATTTTGTGTTTTTTACATGTTAATCAATCCAAAGCTTTCAAGTAGGAGCATGAAGAACAACTCTTCAGCTTTTTTTTTAATAATCTAAACATATTAAAATTTACTTTTATGATTTAAAAGTATATGATTCAAGGTGATTATGTGTTTTGTTGACATGTTTCGATTGGTCCATGTGTATTATACATTCCTATGTTTCTTATACTTATTATAAACACTTATATATTACCAATTATGTTCATTCATATTCATGTTCAATATAGGTACGATGTCAAATAGTGGTTTGTCATCATTTGCAGGCTAATGTTTATTGTCTGCTAATCAATGGTTGTGTGAAATTATAGGTACGATGTCAAACCAAACAACGCTATTCTTGCTGAAAACAAGCATTTGCCCATGTAAGTGCTACTTCCGTCAATTTGCCAGGTTAACAAAAATGTTACTGATTTATAGATTATATGTGGATAAACATTGTCATATTTAACTTATCCCACCGTAATTGAAAATATTATTTATTGGGTATGGGCATAATTAAGGTGCATGATGAAGCTGGAGTTTTAGGCTAGACGCAGTCGATATGCGTGCATACTAAAAGATCCGATTTTGATGACGAATAAGAAGTGTGAGCTTCCTTTAGGCTCATATAGGAACCTCAGCAAGAGATACAAAGAAGTTCATGTGCCGGCATTGAATCCTAAGGACTTCTACAAGCACAACTGCCACTTCCTCAGGTTTGTTACAATCCTTTTTTTTGTGATTAGTAATTATTTTATTCATCAACTTAGAAGCAAGTTGTTTTTGCAGATACCATCATCAAATATGGATCAACAAGTTATTATTAACCCCAAGCTCCAAGCCCTAGGCCTGCATATGCACTTTCAGAGGTTCTATCTTCTCACCTGATTATTCTAGAAGTGGCAATCTCAACCAATATGCATGGAATTGGTAACAGGTCAAATGGGAAAAATATAGAAATAAACAAAAAATGAATGGGTCAAGAGTCGGGCTAACATGCATTCAAAGGCATACAATGTCGTAAATCATCCTATCTAGAAAGGAAAGATGGGTTTATTGTTTTTGTAGTCTAGCTCATGTGACATGCAAGGTTATTTTAAAGAACATTTTTTTTTCTTTCAATGGGCAACTATTTACAACATTTAATAAAAGCGTGCTAAAAGGGGTTTATTGGTCTGTCCAATCCGCCTTGACCTGGTTTTTAATCTTCACCCCATTACCTCACCCAACCGTACTACTTGCCTCTATATGATTATTAATAAAATGAAATAATCTTAGGTTTATACTACTTACTGTTGTTTTTTTATTTTTGGGTAAAGGGTTTTACCCCGGTAAATATATAACCAAAAAATAATGTTAAGTACAAATGGAATGTGGCTGAAGTACCACATTAACCTCAAGCAAAGAGCTTGATAAACTAGTGTTTATGACATGCCATAAAAACAAAGATCCTAGCTATATTACATCACCTAACTAGGCATAAACAAGTAACAAAACTTGTAGCAAGCGAGCATCCCGCATCCAACCAATCCACGAAGGGAGCAAGTTGACCCAGGAAGTCTGCCTCCTTAAAAACCCTTTCCAAGAAAAACCCAAAGGGAAAAACCTTGGAGTAGGGAAAAAGAGTACAAACCTTACCCGGCACTCCCTTCGTGCGAAATACAAATAGTTGGAATCTTCCATTTATCGAGAATCAAACGAGACCGCGGGGTTAGCTTCTTGAACTTGAAGGTAACAAGCTTCAACCGAATAGTAGAGATAATGATGCTAACCACTTCAGCTACTATTGTTTTTTTACAGTGTGCTTGGAGCGTCTATGGAAATGGCTATCAAAGAAATTGTCTCAAGCATTGTGCAGCGTAGTGTCTCTATAGCAACTCAAACAACAAAAGAACTTGTCTTAAAGGTGATTTTACGCTGTTTCACTTGTCTTAAAGAACTTGCAAAAGGTATATTGGTCTCCAGCTCTTACTGTAAAATCTTGTACTTACAATGGCAGGACTATGCTATGGAGTCGGATGAGAGCCGTATACACAGTGCAACTCACTTGATGGTTGCCAGTCTCGCTGGAAGCCTAGCTCATGTGACATGCAAGGTTTTTTATGAACCATTTTAATACTTTTTTAAGTCACGTTTCACTTCGTAAATGACTGATCTTTACCTACCCTGTTATTAGGAACCTCTTCGTGGTTCAATATCAAGTCAGCCAAGAAACTATCTTCAGTCTCTGAATGTGCATATTACAAGTGCACTACTTGAACAAGCAGTTCAACTTGTTACTAATGACAACCTTGATTTGAGCTGTGCATTGATAGAACAGGCTGCAACTGAAAAGGTAAAGTTGTTTTGCCTTGCTGCTTTGCGATATATGGTTTACTTGGGTCATCTATAATTTCTTGCATGCAAGCTGTGCAAACAATAGATAATGAACTTGCACCTCAACTTGCGATAAGAAGGAAGCATATAGAAGGGCTTGGTCCTGCCTTTTTTGATGCAAGCCTATATACACAAGGTCATGTTGGTGTATTACAAGAAGCTTTGCGTCCTAAACCTGGTCGCTTATCCAATCCCAAGAACGAGTTTATGAGGTATCAACCTAGATCTACCTTTAATTATTGCTCTGTCTAAAATGTAATGTTAATGTTTTTTGTTCTTTTTTTCAGGATTTTGTTAAACACCTTGGCAAAACCAATCCAACCAAAACATGAATGCTGTGCCCCTTGCTTCTTCAGCTCTTCCAGGAAGTGGTGCTTTACACCGAGGATATAGTTCAGGTTCAGCGCAACTGAACCCTGCAATTTTCTCATCTAGCCATGGAAGCTCTAGTATCAATGCTACAACATACTCACTGGATCCTGAGGATATGGAGCCAAATTCTGTAAAACTCCTAAGGTGTGTAGGAATCTGGTGGTTTTATATGTTTCCTTTTTTTGTGTGTAATTAGCTGAATGGTTCTCCTTAGACTTGGTACATCTTATGCATTAGAGGTATGTACATTTAGGAATTTTGTGTTTCCATTATTCCATTTGTAACTGTAATTTATGTCTTAAGGATATTCATATTTGGATAGGTGTTAGACTAGGAGCGTAGGTTAGATCATATCTAAAGGATACTGATTCAAGGTCAAGTGTTTTAAGGTAGGATCTTGGAATCATGTGCATTTTCCATAAGCTCTTGCTAAATATTTTTCCGGAAACAATGTCCCAAGATCCTTGTAAGAGATTTTTCAGTCAGATTGTAGTGGCACAACTTAAATAGTCCTACTGAACATATACTTTTTAAACATTAGCTTAAATGAAAGCACAAGATTCTTTACAGGGTAAACACTTAATCTAAGTCAAGTTTAGCAGTATCACTATGTTAAAAATAATTTAATAGTGAAGTAAGCATAAAATAGAGTTTGATATGATAATCACATTTGAATACGCTCTATTCAGGTAATGGTGAATTCAGGGGGAGTTGTGTTTTTTGCACTATTCAACCATAATGAAAGTGGTGAATCTCTCCCCAAGGAAGCAACAGCAGTTATCAAAATAACATCATCTAGAATGGCTACCCAAACAGAGCGGCTTGGCTATGAATTTGCAAAATGGCTTGGTGTCAGAAGTACGCAAGTTATTATACCTTTCGACGTTCTTTTTAAATGACTTACCATCTCTGAAAACGTCTCAAATTCTTACGCCATTTTTTACTTTTGCAGGCTAGAGTCATTCACAATTGTATTCCTGAATGGTTAAAGATCAAGGAAGCTGCAGAAAAGCAAGAGAGGCAGCAGTTTCTGAAGGAGATGAAGTTGGTGAAGTGACATGCTCAGAACTTCTAGAAGCTCTTGAGCTGAGTCGATGCCTTTATCAGATGAAGTACATTTTACTTACGTTGCATTTTACAGCATTTTACAGTTTTCGTTTACTGCATTTTCAAGTCACATATAATAGGTTCTGGTGCTGGGTTAAGTGGAACTAAGATATTATAGTCAAATAATTAGTTTGACCATCCTATAACAGGTCCAGGAGTCCTGCATATGAGCCATACCGGAGGTAATGCTTTTCTGCACTTATATATTGTATTTGGTAAAGACTGTTAAGATAAATACATAACCGAATATTATATTTTGTAACTAGACTTATAGAAGCAGATAGAGTCTACAAGATTACTTATTCGTGACTATTTATGTCAAGTTACCTAACTACACCTAACGTCAATCATTTTTATGTCTAAATGGTATTCTACTATTCTTGAAGTCATAATAGTCACCAAAGAATGAACATCCATACGCCCTGGTATGGGTTGTGTTTTTATCTCAGACAGACCAAAAAAGCTAATCGGGGAAAAGTTCTAACTAGCTGAAAGTAGCCCAAACTCTATTGTATCTTTTACCAATAGAGCTTTTTCATTTTATCTGATTAAATGCAGCTTGAGGAAGCAATTGGATTTATCAAAGAGAACATACAGAAGGTGTTAAGTACTGAAGTAACATTATTTCCTGTATCTGTACGATCTGCACTTAAACAAAAATTGTCGACTATATCAGATACTGGAGAAAAACATATAGAGTTCACAGGAAGCGATTCGTATTGGGAGACAACTAGCTTCTATGAGCTCGAAAAGTTTTTATATAGCTTCTTAGACAGGTCAACAAGTACAGGAACTGAAAGAATGAAACTTAAACTTGAAACACCTATTGCCATTGCAGAGCAACTGCTTTCTGCATCACAAAAGATTGTGGAACGAGATTGCCAACATGCCAAAAAAGATTTAATTTCAATAAATGAGCTAATAAGTAGTGTAAAAGACTATGCATACAAGATAGAAACCGACAGCATATCTCGGAAGAAACAAGATTTGTCACTGGCAAGATAAATACATAACCGAATATTATATTTTGTTATGAAAATGCATTTTTAGATTTAAGAAGTTATCTTTTTTGTTTTGTTAAAATGCAGACAGATAAAATGCAATCACGTGTTGTGGATCTTATTGTGTCAACTCTTCGCTTATCGAATCTTGATATTGTTGCTTCGTATGTTTTTAGAAGAGGTAATAAGGCCCCGATGCCTGCTGCTGAAAATGTTAGAAACGATGTCCTTGGTCTAACAATATTGGAATCACAAGTAAGTGAATAAATCATTGTTATTGGTTAGGTGTCAAAAATGGGCATCTTGGGTAATAGGTTAAAAGAGTAGTTCTGTACATATCAGGTTGGGTTGACTATAGACACCTATTCTCTAAACGGATAATGTATAAACGGATAATGTATACTTTTAAGTCATACAAGTCTGCACTTTCAGTCACAGGGATTGATCTTCGCATATCTCATGTTGAAGTAAAATATGATGAATGGGCTCTTAAAGTGGTAACATAGATCGATGGTATTGTTAGGAATTAGAAATTCCAGGTATTAAAGAGTCGGTCACCTCAAGTATATGTAATCGTTAGAAAGCTCGTAGTCGTAGTTATTTCAAGCTAAGTAGTAGTTAGTTAAGTAACACCGTGGAGGACGGACGGGTCTTTACCCACTGTATGCCTGATCCACAGCCCGTTGTGTGGCGTTTTATGTAAGACTATAAATACTCTCTACCTCCCAAGGTAGAGAGTTGGAGCTCATAATAAGATTTTTCTTTCTCTCACTAAAGTTCCCTAAACCTCTAACTTTCTCTCTCTAAAACTCATCTCCTATACGCCTATGTATGATTGTGTTATGATGTGTATGTGAAATCCAATATCCTACAATTGGTATCAAGAGCCATGGTTAGATCATATCTTGCACATCTTTGGATTTCTAGTGGTTTTTAGGTGGTTTTTGAGTTTGAAAAAGTTTAGTGGTTTGTGCATCATTTGGTTGATTTCTTGTGTTAAAGCTTGGATTTTGTTAGTACTTTTATGTTTAGAATCATCACAAGTGTTTAGGTTTTCATTTGGTAAGCTTGAATCATCTTAGTTGGGTTGTTTTTGGATTGAAAAGTGATGTTTATGTTGTTTTTCATGCTAGCGACTTGACCTACGGAGTTGTTTCTTAGTAGCGACTTGCTTTGCAATTTTGTAGCGAAGTTACGCTTTGGAGCTAGCGACTTAGGCCTAGCGACTAACAATACAAGTAGTGGACTCTCCACTACGGGTAGCGACTTGGTGTTAGCGACTTGGTCTGTAGCGAGTTGCTCTTTAGCGACTTGAATCTTTAGCGACTTGTCTAGCGAATTGCTGCCAAAATTTTGCTAGCGACTTGAGGCTTAGCGAGTTACTACTTAGCGACTTGCATTTGTTTAGCGACTTGGGACTTTAGCGACTTGGTGGTATAGCGAATTAGGTGCTAGCGACTTGGTGCATTATCTTCTAGCGACTTGGGTGATTTTTTTTTACGGTTTTCTCTTGATTTAGTAAAATCCCGTGAAAGAATCTATTTCTCGGTTTAATCATAGAGTTATAAAATCCCGTATAATCTGTTAACATGTCTACCAACGTTCCTACTATCATATCCATCGCTGTTCGAGGATGTTCAAGTAGCCGGTTCAGATACTCGTCCACCCATGCTTGACAGAACTGACTACGATTCTTGGGCTCAACGAATCAGATTGTATTGTCTTGGAAAGGAAAATGGTGTCAACATTCTCAAATCCATTGATGAAGGACCGTATCGAGTTGAGACGACTAGAGATGTACTTGATACTGCTGAAGATGGAACTTTGATTTACGGAATGGACCGACCAAAGATGTATGATGAGCTTGATGATAAGGAGAAAAAGAGATTCGATGCTTGATATCGGGCTTCTAACATTGTTCTTCAAGGTCTTCCTAAAGACATCTACAAGCTGATCAATCACAGCACCGATGCAAAGGCGATGGGATAATGTCAAGATGCTTCTCTCAGGTTCACAATTAACTATGGAAGACAGAGAATCACAACTCTATGACGAATTTGAACACTTCAAGATGAAACCGGATGAGAGTGTCTATGAGTACTATGTGAGATTTCATAAGTTGGTGAATGATATGAGGAACATCAGAATGGCTATGCCTAACATTCTTTGAACTCAAAATTTGTGAACAACATGAATCCCGAATGGCACAAGTTTGTCACCTCTGTGAAGCTCACTAAAGGATTGAAGAATACAAACTATGAGCAACTCTATGCCTTCCTCCTTTAGAATGAGAGACATGCTATGTTTGAAAAAATGATTCTTAATCAATTCAAAACCAACGTGGAGAGACAAGCTCGTCTAATGACTCAACCGCCTTCTACTCAAACATCGGAATCACAACCAAAGCCTCACAAGTCATACCCATGGGTAATGGTAATCACAAACTCATTCCCGATCCTATGTTCAAACAAGCCGATGCTGATGCACACGTGGGTAACTTCATTAATCAACTAGCTCTTCCGATTAGTCAAAACATGAATTCTCTCCCACAAACCAACAACAACCTCGAACAGATCTAACCCACACAATCAAGCTACTGTTAAAGATGGGAGGATCTTGGTGCAACCAGTTCAGGAAAGACGTTGATCAAGGAAGAGGTGGAGCCGTAGAGGTTATGTTGGTAATCAGAATCGAGGAAGGAATGGTAATCAAGGTCAAGCTAAGCCGATCAAATGTTATAACTGTGGTGGTGAGGGACACATTGCAAGGAACTGCACATCTCCAAAGCGCCCACGAATCGCCGATTACTTGAGATAAGATGCTGCTTGTACAAGCTCAGGATAATGGTGCTGCTTTGGATGAAGAGGAATTGTTGTTTCTAGCCGAGGGCAATGCCAAGACCTATGATGCAGATGTGGATGAGCAACCTATTCAGAGATAGGTCACAATCATCGAATGCCTTTCAAGTCACGATTGTGATGCATACGACTCGATGTGGATGATGGACCCATCGACACACAATTTTTATGGCTAGCATTTCTCCAATGGTTTCTCCCAAGGTCTCCTCTTCACCACAAGCTGGACCATCCAAAGACAAACTCATCTCAGAGGTACTAAAACTATACGATGATGCTGATGTGCAAAAGATGCATGACAAAGTACTATCAACTGAAACTTTTGAATCAAATATTGAAAATATGGGTAATATCAATGTTGTCCCATATGATCAATATGTGAAACAAAGTGAAAGTGAAATTGAATCAAGTGATGCATCTCGCGTCAACAATGACTATATTTTG
Source organism: Chrysanthemum makinoi (assembly GCA_910596185.1). NCBI lineage: Eukaryota > Viridiplantae > Streptophyta > Magnoliopsida > Asterales > Asteraceae > Chrysanthemum > Chrysanthemum makinoi. The sequence goes on from OU343219.1 coordinate 65,453,154, forward strand.
ATGAATACACTTTGCATGTGCCCCGATGATTCCTGTAATTTCGAACTAAATGCCTATAAAGAAGCGGTTGCTATTTATGAACAACGTGCAAAATTTGAGTTGACCACTCGTGAGCAGGAAATGGATGACCAAGTACGTATAATCATTAGAAAAGTAATTTTCGAGAAGAAGTATTAAAACAAGAGTTAAATTCCTTGCAAGAAAAGCTTTCTAAAACCGCTAAGCAAAAACAAGAACTTCAAGAAAATGTGAAAATGCTTAAGCAAGAATTTAATGCAAAGGAATCAAAACTCTTGAAAGATTTTTCTAATCTGAAAACTTTGAAAAACAAACTTGAAAACAAGTTGTACATACAAAGGAACACCATTCAGATCGCTCACATGATCACTAAGCATAGGGTCTTAAGCGATAAGCATAGCATTCCCCTTGTTAAGGAACCAAATCCAAAGGTCATTAAAAGGGCTAGAAATGCTCATAAGGTTCTTTATGATGGCAATGAAATCCTTAAACCTAGACAGAAACCTAGTTGCGTTGAGTGCACTGAGGAAGATAAGAAATCAGATGAAGTCACTAAGGAAAAGATGAACAAGAAATTAGATGATCCTAAATGTAAAGAGAAGAAAATAAAGATCACACCCCATGATTACAAGAAGGAAAACTGGATTTCCTTGAACATGTTTAAAACTCAGACATTGTTGACTCGAACAAGTTTTCTCGGAAAATGGATTTAGATAAGCGTAAAGTGAAAATATTGTTGAAACAAACCCTCCTCTTTGGAAAATGCCTAGAGCGACCGTGTATCCTCCTAATACACCAATGCATCTTGTTCCTAGAACAATTGCCACTAAAAGCAAGACCTTAATTAGCCAATATGTTATATTTCAACTATTTGTTGATTTTGAGAAAACTTGCAAGAAAAGGATCACACCCAATGGTATAACGGAAGGAGAAAGGGGTTTTGAGCAAATGAAAGAATGTTATTTAACCGAGGTCATGCCTTTCTTTAAACTTCTAAAAGATCACTTTGAGAGTCTTAAAAAGGGGATAGAAACCGATATTAAGGGAATGGAAAAGGAATTTGATGCAATGATAGTTGAAGTTAGTGACTATGAGCGAGCACTTAAATATAATGAGATTGAGAGGAAGAACTTGCATACACTAAATGAGAACTTGATTTCTGAATGTATTGCTCAAGATGTGTTTTTCACCGCTACAAATTGTTCCATTAATGCTTCCAAATTTCATGAATTATCGGTTGCCCTGAAAGTCTCCCATGATCGTGTCATTGAGCTTGAAAAAACTAATTCTAACTAAACGAGAAAATTGAACTGGATGATCACGACAATTTGGTTAAACATTTTTCTAAACTAGAAGTTGAGCATTTTAATTTACAACTAAAATATCAACATCTTAAAGAAAATGTCAAAACTTCAAATATCAAGACATCCTCGGATGCTCCGAGTTTGATGCGTTTTTCAAATTAACAAACGTGATGAACGATTCAAGCTCATTGCAACACGATCGAGAAAGTTGAAAGCCCAAATCTCTCAATTAAAGGGTCAAACGAACAATATGACAGCTCCCAAATGCCTCCTCCTTTAGATTCTCAGAATTCTCAAACTTTTCATCTTCAAAACTTAGTAAATGCCTTACAAAAGGAAAACGAGAGTTTTCTAGAAGAAAATGAAAAAGGTAAACGACATTTTAAAGAGTTATATGATTCAATAAAAGTCACCGAACAAAAACAACGAAAAATAGCTTCTTTACAAAAGGAAATTGAGAATCAAGAGTCGTGAAAAGGGAAAATGCCAATGACCAATAAGAATGTTGTCTCAAAGTCACTATTGTAATAAATATGCTTTGTCTTAAATATATTCCTCCTCATCTTAGGAATAATGAACATGCTTTTCAAACATACTTCTCACCTTAAGGATAGTCTAGAATGTCTCCGCGTGAGATTGTTGAAGAGGATCATTAACAAACCTCTTGATAGTGAAATTAGGTTTGCTTGCTTATATGCCAAACGATCTCAAGAAATCCTAGAATGTTGATTCACAATATGCCCAAAGTCATTAGGTGAAAGAGTTAATCCTTTGATTCCATGTTCTATGCCTATGCCAAGTATGATATTCATTCTATGCCCAATGTCTTGAATGTGAACCTTAGTGTGCCTTCAAGTAGTTCAGATTCCGATATGTTAATGCTAAAAAGAGAACTCAAGTGTGCCTTCTAGAGTACAAATCCCAAATCAGCTTTAAGAAAGTAACCTTAGTGTGCCTGCAGTAGTTCAGATCCCACATCAAGCGGTGAATGCAAAAATAGTCAACCAACTAATGTTCCCATTCCATCTACGGAGTAATCGGTGACATTAAAGGGAGTAGGTCAAAGTCTCAAGACAATACAAGGAATGATAGGACCTCGCAAGCTAAGAATGTGCATTGGAAAAGAGTAGAAGACCAATCTAGGAACTTTAAGCTTGAGTTGAATAAAACGAATCGTGTTGATTCAAGTATTAGCCTTAGGCGCATCTTGTAATTAATTCAATTCTGATACTATTTGCAAACCTTGTACTGATGTCTGCTTGAACTCTGTTTCTAATCATGAAAGTGGTGTTAATGTTTTGCCTAATGATGATAATTGTCCAGTTAATGTTGCTAATATTCATGCTAAAAAGGTAAAAAGGCAAAAACAAAAGAAAGTTAGAAAATAGTGGAAACCCACAAGAAGAACATTTATAAAGATAGGTTATTATTGGATACCTTTTGGCCATAAGAATAATCGGACAATGCCCACTAGAAAATGGATGCCTACTGGTAGAACTATTCCCTTAAGAAGTTTACATACTTTGAATAGGCAAATCTGAACACTAGATTGCATCTATTCCCAATGATTCCATTGCCTTAATTTCGATATGGATGCTTCTTTTTCGATGTGGGTGTTCCAACCATTGTTACTAACCAAATGGAACCCATTCTTGCATGGGGATCCCAATTATCATGTTATCCATTCTTGTGCGTGTTCAACTGCAGATCGTTCAAATCGTTCGTGGTACCTGGACTCAGTCGCTCCAAGCATATGACCGAGACCGTCACGGCTCATGAACTTCGTGAGCAAATTCATCGAGACTGTTAGATTCGGTAATGATCATTTCGGTGCTATTATGGGTTATGGAGATTATGTTGTTGGTGATAGTGTTATCTCCTGGGTATACTATGTGGAAGGTCTTGGTCATAACTTGTTCTCTGTTGGTCAATCTGCGATTCTCGATCTAGAAGTAGCCTTCCGAAAACATACTTGTTTTGTTAGAGAACTTGATGGTAAGGAACTTTTAAGAGGAACACGTGGTTCAAATCTTTACACCATCTCTATCGAAGATATGATGAAGTCTTCTCCAATTTGCTTACTATCAAAGGCTTCTAAAACAAAGTCATGGTTATGGCATCGTCGTCTCAATCACTTGAACTTCGGCACCATCAATGATCTCTCCCGAAAGGACTTAGTTGTAGGTTTACCTAGACTAAAGTATGAAAAGGATCATCTTTGTTCAGGATGTCAATTGGGAAAAAGCAAGAAGTATGCCCATAAATCCAAACCTACTAACTCATCACGAAGTTCTTCATATGATTCATATGGATTTATGTGGACCAATGAGGGTGCGAATATCTTTGGGAAGAAATATGTGTTAGTTGTGGTTGATGATTACTCTAGATTCACCTGGTCAAGTTCTTAAGGACAAAGGATGAAACTCCTGATATCATCATCAAACTCATCAAACACTGCAGTTCGACTTAACAAAACCGTCGAATTATCGAAGCACAATGGAACCGAGTTTGTTAACAAACAACTTAGTGAATTTTATGAAATCATTGGAATCACCATCAAAGAAGTGTTCCACGAACTCCTCAACAGAACGGTGTAGTTGAAAGACTAAATCGAACTCTTGTAGAAGCCGCTAGAACAATGCTGATTTACTCAAAAGTTCCAATGTTTCTCTGGGCCGAAGCTATTGCCACGCATGCTACACACAAAATCGCTCCTCGATTCACACCGTTCATGGAAAAACTCCATATGAACTTGTCCACAACTGAAAACCTAATCTCTCTTTCCTTCGTGTGTTTGGTGCATTGTGTTATCCAACTAATGAGGGTCAAGACTTAGGCAAACTTAGAGCTAAAGCAGACATTGGAGTATTTGTAGGGTATGCACCAAACAAAAAGGGATACCGAATCTACAACAAAAGAACCCGAAATATCATGGAAACAATTCACGTTACGTTTGATGAGTTGACCGGTCAAATGGCTCCTGGACAATCCAGTTCAAGACCCGCACTTCAAAACAGTCCCATTGGTTCATCCCTTGTTCCAAACTCTTCTCAAGAAACTCCATATGTACCTCCATCCGAAGATGATTTAAAGAAATTGTTTGATCCTATGTTTGATGAACTTTATGATCCAAGTACTAATGAGGTGTCGATCCCTACAACAGAGGCTGCTCATATTCCAGTGAATGAAGTCAATCCCTCGGCCTCAATATCTTTAAGTCAAGAAGCCTACCGCCGATCCTTCCGCCTCATCAACAAATCATCATTCTTCAAATGTACATCATGGAACTGTTTCTAGCATCAATGATGAAGTTAATCCCTTTTCTACTCCTGAAGATGCTCCGTTTGAAAACATATTTGCTCTCAATCATCATCGAACCATCTTCTTCGGAGACATCGACTCAGCTACCTCAGTCCCTCAACAACTGCCACATGAACACCTTAGAAAATGGACTCACGATCATCCACTAGACAACATCATTGGAAATCCCTCTCGTCCTGTATCAACACGGAAACAACTTGCAACCGATGCCTTATGGTGCTTCTTCAACTCCGTACTATCTAAGATCGAACCAAAAGATGTTAAAACCGCCATGAATGAAGATAGCTGGTTCAATGCCATGCAAGATGAAATTCATGAGTTTGATCGACTTGATGTATGGGAGTTAGTACCTGCTCCAGACTGTGCTATGATTATTGCTCTTAAATGGATCTTCAAAGTGAAACTTGATGAGCATGGTGATGTGTTGAAGAACAAGGCTCGATTAGTTGCTAAAGGATACCGTCAAGAGGAGGGTATTGACTTTGAAGAATCTTTTGCTCCAGTTGCTCGAATCGAGGCAATCAGAATCTTTCTGGCTAATGCTGCTAGTAAGAACATGGTAGTTTATCGATGGATGTGAAGACGGCATTTCTGAACGGAGATCTTAAAGAAGTCGTCTACGTAAGCCAACCTGAAGGATTTGTAAATCAAGAGCATCCTACTCACGTTTATCGCTTGAAGAAGGCCCTTTACGGTTTAAAGCAAGCTCCAAGGGCATGGTATGATACACTTTCAAAGTTTCTTCTATCAACCGGATTTAGCAAAGGAGCAGTTGATCCAACATTGTTCACCGGAAGTCGCAAACATTTAATTCATGTTCAAATTTATGTTGATGATATTATTTTTGCCTCGAGGCACCCAATGGAATGTGATCGCTTTTCTAATGAAATGAGTTCAAAATTTCAAATGTCAATGATGGGACAAATGTCATTTTCTTGGGATTACAAATTTCACAAAGTCCCGGAGGCATTTTTATAAATCAATCTAAATATGCAACTGAGATCTTAAAGAAATTTGGATTTGATTCAAGTGACCCTGTTGACACTCCCATGATTGATCGAACCAAACTAGATGAGGACCACTCATGGATCATGATTAACCAAACAAAATATCGTAGTATGATTGGATCCTCGATGTACCTCACAGCTAGTAGACCGGACATCTTGTTTGTTTGCATGTGTGCTAGATACCGTGCTAAGCCTACTAAAAGCACCTTGAAGCGTTAAACGGGTCTTTCGGTATCTCCAAGGAACCATCAATATGGGACTTTGGTACCCGGAAGGACACCGGTATGTCACTAACGTACCTATGCAGATGCCGATCATGCAGGGTGTCAAGATACTCGTCAAGTACATCCGGAGGTGCTCGGCTTTTGGGTGATAAGCTTGTGAGCTGGTCTTCTAAGAAGCAAATGAGTACTTCTATTTCCTCTACAGAGGTGAATACATAGCCATGTCATCTTGTTGTGCTCAAATCTTATGGATGAGATCTCAATTATCTTACTATGGCTTTGAATTCAACAAAATCCTCTCATCGTGATAATAAAAGTGCTATTGCTCTCTCATGCAACAACGTTCAACACTCAAGAGCAAAGCATATCGACATTCGACATCATTTCATCGGGGAACAAGTGGAAAAAGGTGTGGTGGAACTCTATTTTGTGAGGTCTCAATATCGGTTAGCGGATATCTTCACCAAAGCTCTTCCAAGAGAACGTTTGAGTTTATTCTTCCACGCCTTGGCTTGAAAAGCCTTCAACCGAACACTCAAACGCCTTCGAGGAAGACGAGGAGTAAAGGTCTATCTTCATCTATCTCTTGTATATATCTATTCTAAAAACAAAATACAAAATTATAAAACCTTCAAAATCCATAAAAATCTGAAAAATTCGAAAAATCTTCAAAAAATATTGTCAATTTGTTATGCTTTTTCTCGGTTCGACAATATCTACGGTCTTTGAGTTGTCATTCAAAGAATGACACGGGACTTTAGATGTTGTTCGAATTTTAAAAAAAAAAAATCAAAAAATAAAAAAATATTTTTGGGAGAAAGAGAAAAAATGGTTTATTGTCATTTCAGGCAGTAACCCGCTTTTCAAAGAAAGAACAGAGCCATGCTTTACCATGTTTTCAAATTCCATGCTCTGATTCTATAAACATTTATCTCATGAAAACTAAACGCTTTGAAAAATAACTCGGACTCTATTTTTGATAATCATCCGGACTTATTTGTCAAAATATCTATCTCTCAATCAACAACCTATGTCATTGATTGAGGGGAGAATGATTTCAATTAAATTAAAAGTTATTTGGCATTAAATTGTTTTCAAAAGATGTACATGCATGTTTTCTCAATGGAGTTTAAAGTCTTAATATCCGATCCATATCGCTTAAATTTTTTTAATCAAGTCACAATTCTCCTTAAAAGCTTTCAAAATCAATTTAAATCTATAAGAGATCACAAATCTCAAATGATTTGATAATTGTGATCGGGGAGAATTTGTGATTTAAATTGGATTTAAAATGATAATTCGGTAAATGGTTTTATAAGGATGTACAAGCTCTCCTTCCCACATGTGACAAACGATTTCAAATTTTCCATGCACATGTTGAGGGGAGCATCTATCTTAAACCACAATGATTTGAAACGTGATCATTTATCTCAATGTGCGGGTTCCCTCTAGTATGTGCAAAACTCTTTTCAAACCTAGAAGCACATATTGAGGGGAGCAAAATCATGAAAACCTCATCCTTCCCCAAAATGCTTTATCTACTTGATTTGATTTGGGAAGTGATGTTGATATCTTTAGAAAATGGTAATCAAAGAAGTTAATTCTTTCTCTTGCCTCCGTGTGCAAAACAATTTCAAATACTTGATGCACATGTTGAGGGGAGTTCTCGTTCTAAAAATATCAAAAACAATTCAAGTACAAAATGCTTTGATAATATATCATAAGTATCTGGATTGATTTTCAAATGGTTTTCAATTGGTTCCATATGGCAGATGAACAATACCAAAAGACCGACCAACTTTACTTTATGTATGGTGATATAAGGATGATAAGGTTAGGTATTTGTTCCCATGATCCGCCAGAACCGAGGGATCTACCCAGGGACTATCCACTAGTTAGTGTAGAGTTCTTAGGTATGATGATAAAAGGAGAAAAATGAGATATGGGAAGAGTGCGGACTGAGATCGAGCTAGTACCGAATAAACCCAACAAGGTTCTAGCTATGAAGTCTTGGTAAGCACCAAGGGGTTGAAGAATTAAAAAGAATTGAATGAGAAAAGGGTGAAAACAAATAGCCCTCCATTTTATTCAACCTTAGGAAGAAACCGGTTCAATTCATATTACTCTTGCTACCAAGGTAACACCGGTATTGAAGACAAGACGTCATGGACCCAAAGGACGCACTGCACTAAACTTCCCAAACCACTCAAGTTCCTCTTAAAAGGACTTGTTTCATTCTCACGGGAACCGACATTATCTATCGACTTTCTCTTAGAGATTGTTGATATTGAAGAAGGAGACCCTTTCTCCCTAGTCTCCATAGATCCAAATATGCACAAATTGAGTCTAGAGCCACGAGATCATCAATAAATCTCATTAGGACACTTTCAATGAAGACTCTCTGTTTCACACAATGTGGAAGAGAGATTATATCTTGAGTCCTACGCATTATCCTTGTGGTATTGCGTAACATCCGAAAGTGATATGTGAACATATTCACAGTGAAGATGGAAAGCCTTCTGGAGCCAACATCAAACAAGCTTCTGGTAGGTGGCATGTGAGATCTATTATATAGATCAACCATGTGACAACCGAACAGAAACAATGGGGCGATTCAATCTTTGAATCAATCCCGGTTCAGTTATGGATTGACGGATACCTTTGAAAAACCGGTCTTTGTGCTTAAAAACTCTTTTCTTTAGCAAATCGACCGTGTACGGATATTTCAAATCAAAAGGTGTTTTATGATTGATAATTGATTTTCATCAAAACCTTCGTTGTATTGCAAAAACAATTTCTATTGAGCAATACACGATTGTTTTTCAAATCTCTTTTCATCAATCAGTGGACTTAAATTCGCTGTTTCACTCACTCCGTGTTGTCTTCTTTGAGATGTTCGGTTTGAGAACGCTAGAACATTCGCGAAACCCTGTCAAGGAGATTCTTAGAATTATACCGATCACAGGCAAGATACTTGTCTTGATCAACGGGAACCGTGGGCGTGTACTCAATTCAACGAAAGTGAGCAAAGACACTTTCGTGTACTTTATTGCTAACTATTGTATGCAGGTACATCCCGACGCTTGTACCGATCGTAATGAAGCGGTCAATCCATAGCCGCATGCTCACACTACACATTCATCTCAAAAGAAATCATGATAAGTGCATCAATGACTCTGATATTCTCACTCCATGCTTTCGCTACGCTGCGCCAATATCATGAATCAACGAAAGCTTCCGCTACTCTGATGAGAAGATATCATGATCAAGAATGTGAGCATGTCGGTCCGAATGTCACAACATCACAAAATTCCAATACCACAATGGATGTCTCGAAGATTTTTGATAGTGATGATCTCAAAAGTCGGCTCAAAACTATTATCACGGATCAAGAAAAGACCTCCACTTGGATTAACCAAACATGCAATGAGAAGAATCAATGACTACGAGCTTCAGAGCAAAGTACTACATCAAGAATGCAAGAACAATTTTTAATGTAATATCTGTTTGTATTCAATGTAATTTTAGTACATGATTGAGGTGACCTCCCTTAGGGGGAGATTGTTAGGAATTAGAAATTCCAGGTATTAAAGAGTCGGTCACCTCAAGTATATGTAATCGTTAGAAAGCTCGTAGTCGTAGTTATTTCAAGCTAAGTAGTAGTTAGTTAAGTAACACCGTGGAGGACGGACGGGTCTTTACCCACTGTATGCCTGATCCACAGCCCGTTGTGTGGCGTTTTATGTAAGACTATAAATACTCTCTACCTCCCAAGGTAGAGAGTTGGAGCTCATAATAAGATTTTTCTTTCTCTCACTAAAGTTCCCTAAACCTCTAACTTTCTCTCTCTAAAACTCATCTCCTATACGCCTATGTATGATTGTGTTATGATGTGTATGTGAAATCCAATATCCTACAGGTCTTATTTGGTAAATCTATTCTACTTTATATAGAATATATTAATGATAGTTTACAACTTTTGAATAATGGCCGAAAATTACAATTATATTTTCAGAATCAATAACATGAATTCATTAGCTTTGTAGTCGGGTTAAAATCAGTGGAAAGAAATTTAGGCGCCTTGACTGTTTTATATTTCAAACAATTAATAACTATTTAGGGTTTATTCGAAAACGAAGATGATGGAGTCGAATAATAAGAAGAAAGGGTCGCTGTTGGAGCGATGGAAGGCCATTGAAGGTTGTCCATTAATACTGATAATGTTTTTATGGTTCCATTTTTTTGAGTAAGCTACGGAGTGTGTTGTAAAACACTTATCAGCCACCTATAACCATCTTTGTGTTGTTTGAAACCATACCGAAGTTGACCCATTTGTACATGAAATGGGTTGAGAGTGCTACCCTTTACAAAAGGAGTTGAGAAACAAAAAGGTAATGTGGTTTGTGAGGTATAATACTGTGAATAATATCAGTTGAAGTTAGACCACCATTGAGAACCCAAGATTTTCAGTTAAGGAGGAAAGAATTAGAGAATCATTTTGGTTTTGCTCTTCATACAAGAGGTTTAAAGAAAATAGTGATGGGAGTTTAGGTAACAATAAGTCATATATTACTACTGTCTTAATATTTTCTTATTAATCGTAATAAACCCTGCTATTTTTGTATATATGCCATGTGAAGGCATAGATAAGAATAGACTAAAGCTTGCAAGATCACAAGGGTAAACAACTTAAATCAGAGGTTTGAATGTATAAATGTATAATTATCTTTTTTATTTTGCTTAAGCATATAACAAGTGTATTCATATTCTCATAATCTTTGTGGCATGTGTCTCTTACAATAATCAGGTTCGTTGGAAACTTGGAATGAGCTCGCTTACGTATGGATAAGGATAAAATAGAAACAATGCATACGATAAGTGTGCTTTTGATTTTTTTGATATTATAGGTATGCTTTTGATTTTTAATATTTATAACCACACGTATGAGGTAAGTGAAAAGAGCCCTTTCATATTGATGCATGATCTTCTCCTTCCTAGGTTCACTGTAGATGATGGTTGAATGATCTAAGATTGGAGTTGATTAGGAAATGTAAATATGGAGCTATGGTCTTTGGTGCATTTGGGAGTTCTAGATAGATTTATATGATGATGAAGCTGCTGTTGTTGTTAAGATTTATGAAACTACTCTTTTGTATTTGATATCTGATGAATGGTCTTAGCTATGTCCGATATGTGGTGGCATTAGAATAGTTTGTCCTGTTATCTGTTTAGGTCTGTCTAAGCAGATTGTATTTTCTTTAAGAAATATGTCACCCATTAGTAACCAAGTCTACTTTAAATATTTATATGAGAGGATAATGGTATTTTTGGTAAATCTTACTTATAGCGAGTTTTGTATTTTATTTGTTTTGCTCATATGGCTAAACTGACATATCATAAAAATGATGTAGAATAAACTGATGGAAAGATTCTTGCAACTATGAAACTAAAACTTTTAGGATTGCATGACACACTACGTTCTATAATATATAAATTCTTATTGAATTAAAGTGGTTTTTCTCAAGTTAGTTGTAATAATTTTTTATTCAAAAAAACTGAAGTTCAAATAAGTTATTCTTTTGTTGCAGATGGGCTGGATTTATTTGTATACCTTTACAGCAAGTAAAAACTTAGATGTCGCAAAGGCTTATATTTAGGAAAATCAATTATGAGTATTTGTAGTATTTGGTAACTAAAATGTATTAGATTTGAGCACCCGGATCGTTCCTAGCGAGAGATGAATGGAATTTTCAACTCACGTCGCGTTATTCGAGTTTTGAATGGGAAAAAAGGGAATTTTGAGTGATTTCTAAACTACGGGGCAAGCATTTATAATAAAAGGTAATTAAAAGTATTGAATCTATGATGCAAACAAGTAATTATAACTAATTATGCAAATGTAAACTAAAAACGCAAATAACGTAATTATTAAAACGTAATTAAAATGCAAACTAATCTAAATTAACCCCTAAAAATGAACCAATAATTTTCTACAGATAAAAATATGATTTGAAAACTATCTAAAATTTAAAACTAATTTTTGTGATTTTTCTTTATTTTATTTGAATTAAAAACTATTTTTGAACTTTTAAAATAGATTTAAAATGCTAAAAATTATCAAAACTTATGAGAAAATTACAAAACTATTTTTCAAAAATATAAATTAACTAAAAAGAATTTTAAAACTGAAATTGTATTTTTCTGACTTTTTCTCTATTTTATATGAATTTAAAACTATTTAAATCTTATTAAATGTCTAGAAAATACAAATTTAACTAAGAAAAATCTGGAATTTTTTTATGAATTTTTGATTTTTCTAAACCTAAGAAAATTAAAATTATATTTTTGTGACCATTTTATGATTTATTTAAAATAAAAGCTATTTAAAAATATTAAAAATTAAATTTAATGCTGGAAAAATAGTTAATGGCTAAGGAAAATTATGAAAAATTACAGGAAAGTCCTAAATTATATGGGGAATCTATGAAAATTAACAAAAACCACTGGTGATCTCAGATTATGAACTTGGGTATGAAACTGAATTGAAAAAGCATAATGGAAATAAGCTAATGTGCACAATATCTACCAACAGCTACCACAAGCTAAGATGAGCTAAAAATAACTAGAAATAGTCTAATGCAATTGAATAAGAACAATCAAACACAAACAATAATCCAAAAAAATCTCAAATCTAAATCTAAAAACCAAACAGCTCACAAGTCCTGTAGTTATAAACACTGAAAATAATAAACTTATGCAATTAAGTATCAGTTTAGTTATAAACATATAATAAATGACCAGTAATCATGGGATAAACAATATATAAATTTAGCATACATTTTATGTTATCAATATCCATGCCAAGGTTAGCTATTTGAACCTTTATTGCAGCTAAATCATCAGAACTGTCATCACTCATACGCCTAGTAGATGTTCCATTATGTGACATCTGAGAATGATCAGCCATTTTATGAATTGTTGTTTTAGCATCTTCAGGACTCATCAATTCAGTTATAAACATACTCTGGAGAGGGTTTCTCCTAGTTCTTGTTTGAAATTGTTGATCTCTTTCATCTTCTTTGCAGTTCTAGAGGGTGGACAATACTTACTCAAAAACCTTGATTTCAGATCAGCACCCAAGTAGTAATGCTCCCAGCATGTATAGTCTTAACCCATCGATTTGCTTGTCTAGTAAGTGTCTTAGGAAAGACACGGAGCATCACATGATCCTGACTCACATTAGGGCATTGAAACAAACCGAAAATCTAGTGCACTCTCTCCACGTGCTCATTAGCATCTTTTAAATCAGATCCACTGAAGGTGTCTACATGAAGCTCCTTGAGAAAATGACCCTTAAGCTCAAAAGTAATTGTCTCTCAAAAAACTGGCCTAACAATACCCGGACCAAAGTTATCCCGAATCTGCACCATATACTCCTTGATTGTTTGAGTCATTTTGTTCCTGAGATCAAACAAAAGATATGAGTAGATAAATGTAATAAAAACGAAAACAATTAAACGTAAATACGAAAAATAAAATATTTTTGGTGTTACTCTTCACCTAATACGATGTATAGAAGAACTGTAAACGCCGTATTTAATCCTAAATCAATACATAGTATCCCAATTACTCAGAATACGAATACTTAAATTAAAACTTATATGCCGTATCAAAATAAATTAATATGTAGTATAGATAATTAATAACGATTTTTAAATTTTATGTTTTTTATTTTTTTTAGAAATATTTTAAATTAAAAATTAAAATTTAACGACTACTTAAAATAAAAAGAAAACTAATATGGGCCTTAGAAATTAATACGCCATATGCAGAGATTAGCATACGCCGTAAGTGTATGAAGGAATACGTCGTATCTAATGGAAGCGAATACGCCGTATAACCAACATGAGACATAAAACAGTTAACAGAACAAACAAAATGCAAAAAAGTAAAACACAAATAAACTAATCTAATAAATTACAAAACTCACTAAACCAACTAAAACTAAACTACCCCTCGGCAGCGGCTCCAAAAACTTGATGTGTAAAAATAGGTCTATTAATTTTACCAAGTTTTAAATTTATATTCTAGCTAACTAACCTATAGACAAACACTAACGGACAGTGTACACAGCCAATCTAGCTAGTGGGGTAAGTAAGAGTCGTTCGCTGAAGCAGTGTTGTTTAGACTGTTTTATAGCTTTTAAAAGGGGTTTTGATTTGATATTAACTATTAAAAACAAGAAAAGTAATTAAAAATAATTATGCTAAGGTTGTTATCAATTGGAGAAAGAAGTGCTAACCATGTTACTTCTACTACATTATTTAGTTATCTGTTTATTTGTGAAATGATTTAATGTAATACATTGGTGATATCAGAAGCGCACAGACAAGCACTTCTATCTAAGGTAAACTAGGCCAGATTTCTCGGTTACCTAGTTCTATGCATGCAACCTATATCACTAAAGCAATTTAAGCATGAATTAAGTGGTATCAACTAATCTATGTGATTTATCTACGATACCCCATTGGTCCTGGTGATACCTATTCTTCTCACCCGGTTACTTTATTGAAGAGCATTATACTAACTTAATTGTTTTTGCATTATCTATCTAACCTCGGGTTCCTACTCCTCGAGTCCTAAGGAAGGATGAACGTGATATTAGTTTATCACTCTCACAAGCCCAAATTCATAGTGATTCAGAAAACCTACATAACTAAAGAGCTACACTATGATGATCTAGCAAATAAATATTAAACACTAAACAAATAAATGAGTATATTATTTGAACCATAAACACATAAATTATCTAAAGCAATGCATCAAATCTTCATAAACAAAATAACATAAATTTAATCGTCATAACATGGCTAACATCTAAGGGTGTTAGCCCATAATTTCAGTAGCAATGCATGAAGTAATAATAACCGATAAACAAACAGAAATCATGATGAATCGATATGCAAACCGGATGATTATACTAAGTGTGATGATTCAGAACCTTATCCTCTTAATCTTCTTGTGTTTGGGACTGAAAACTTGGGTGATGGGACCTTAGAACTCGGCTGTGGTGGTGTATGATGTCTGTAAAACCCGTATGTTAGGGTTCTAGTTATAGTGTTCTGTCCAGGGCACCGATACGGCATATCAAGTTGTGATACGGCATATCAGGTTGTGGTACGGCGTATCCAAGATTTCTTGAGTAGGGAATAAGAAAGATTATTCCCACCATATGCGTGCGTATCTTTAAATACAACGTATTGCTAAAGTGTGATATGTTGTATCATTCAATAATCTTGACAGCTTTAACTTGCGGATAAGATCTTCAATACGACATATGGCCAGAGTTTCATACGCCATATGCCTTCAACAGTTGACTTGGTCTTTGACTGTAGAGCTTCAGATACAACGTATTGTCGGAGTTTAATACGCCGTATGTCTTCTAATTCACCAATACTTAGCGAATTTTTCTAGATGTTGATACGATGTATCTCCAGAAGTGGATACATATGATCTTCACAGTTTGTATATAGATTCTTCATTTATGCTCTAAATCCCGTTGTTTTAGGTGTCTTTTCCGAAATTGCTCCATAAATACTGAAATTGACAAAATTAATGAATTGAGCATCAATTCAGACATAGACATATAATAAATGAGCATAATCGTGGGAAAATGATATGTACATATAGTATGTATTTGATGTTATCACATGTTATGGGCATAAGGGGCTATATACAACAATTAAAAACAATTATTTAACTACCATGGCTTGCTCATGATCAACTTTGCATGAGGTTGATCATGATAGATACAAAAAAATTAAAACATGTAGTTACAAGCCAATGTGAATAATTAAATACAATATTTAATTTCCATATATTATCTTGATCTTGTATACATAGATCTGACAAATCTATCACCCGATCTATCAGAAAATACAGATCAGAGTAAACTGGAAAGTGTGGCTAATTTACAACACTTATTTATGCGTCATCTAGTCAAATCTTCATTTGTGTTACAAAACTACATATCAGAATCCAACATGACTCAGATCTAGCACAAAAACCATAAAACTCATGTTCAAAATTATCCATAGATAGCTATAAACCGTATAAGTGGCTCTGAAAACGGTAGGGTAAATAT
This sequence comes from Chrysanthemum makinoi, assembly GCA_910596185.1. NCBI lineage: Eukaryota > Viridiplantae > Streptophyta > Magnoliopsida > Asterales > Asteraceae > Chrysanthemum > Chrysanthemum makinoi. Next base: position 65,469,172 of record OU343219.1, read on the forward strand.
CAAAAAATTTCATAATAATTTAACATGAAACATGAAATAGAAGAAAATAAACCTACCATAGTTTTCTATAGCTAGCGATCCATATACAGTTTATGGTTAATTAATAAAAACACAACTATTGTGTACATGTTTGTTTGCGTGGGAGATCAACACGAAAGTAGAGCCCAAAGCAAAACTCCTCACGGATTAGCAAACAAGTCCTCGGATGATTGCAGTATGGTGCTAGTGGTTGATCCAAAAAGCAACACCAACACAGTAAAACAAATCAGGAACACGTGAACAAAACTTGTTCGTGTGTGATGGTGTTCGGTCGTACGTCCAAGAGAGGGGAAGGGAAGTGAATTTTAGGGTTTCTCAATTAATTACTAAATGAAATTATAATTCCTCTATTTATAAGGTTTATTGGATAATTATTAAATTCAAAACAAGATAATTACCAATAATAAATAAAAGATAATTATCAGGTTTAAAAAGATACTTATCTTTTCAAACAAATCATCCAAGCAAAAGCCCATACCCGGTCCAACCATGGTGGCTGGCCTCACGTGGGACCCACAAGGGGTTCACGTCCCCTGTTGGGCTTCTTTGTCCGTTCCCTCTCATCCTTTTACTTTTATGAATTGCTGTTTTAGCATCTTCAAGATCATCTTAGTAATTGGACTTTGAGAATCCAACATCTGCCTGGTAGCTATATCTAACTGCTTATAGAAGACGATCACTATTTGTATCTCAATCAAGTCATGTTAGGGACACTTCAAAAATAAATCATTAAACATTCCCATACTCTGGAGATGGTTTCTCCTGGTTCTTGTTTGAAATTGTTGATTTCTTTCATCTTCTTTGCAGTTCTAGAGGGTGGACAATACTTACTCAAAAACCTTGATTTCAGATCAGCCCAAGTAGTAATGCTCCCAACATGTATAGTCTTAACCCATCGATTTGCTTTTCTAGTAAGTGTCTTAGGAAAGACATGCAACATCACATGATCCTGACTCACATTAGGGCATTGAAACAAAACGAAAATCTATAGCACTCTCTCCACGTGCTCATTAGCATCTTTTAAATCAGATCCACTGAAGGTGTCTACATGAAGCTCCTTGAGAAATTGACCATTAAGCTCAAAAGTAATTGTCTCTCCAAAAACTGGCTTAACAATACCTGGGCCAAAGTTATCCCGAATCTGTGCCATATACTCCTCGATTGTTTGAGTCATTTTGTTCCTGAGATCAAACAAAAGATATGAGTAGATACGTGTAATAAAAACGAAAAAAATTAAGCCTGAATACGAAAAATCAAATATTTTTGGTGTTACTCTTCACCTAATACGATGTATAGAAGAACTATAAACGCCGTATTTAATCCTAAATCAATACACAGTATCTCAATTACTCAGAATACGAATACTGAAATTAAAACTTATATGCCGTATCAAAATAAATTAATATAATATGTTGTATAGATAATAAATAACGATTTTTAAATTTTATGTTTTTCATTTTTTTTAGAAAAAAATTAAATTAAAAATTAATTTAACGAACGACTACTGAAAATAAAAAGAAAACTAATCTGAGCCTTAGAAAGTAATACATCATATGCAGAGATTAGCATACGACATATCAGTGTATGAAGCAATACATCGTATCTAATGGAAGTGAATACGCCGTATAACCAACATGAGACATAAAACAGTTAACATAACTAACAAAAAAGCATAAAAGTAAAACACAAATAAACTAATATAATAAATTACAAAACTCACTAAATCAACTAAAACTAAACTACTACTCGGCAGCGGCTCCAAAAACTTGATGTGTAAAAACAGGTCCATTAATTTTACCAAGTTTTAAATTTATACTCTAGCGAACTAACCTATAGACAAACACTAACGGACATTGTACACAGTCAATGTAGCTAGTGGGGTAAGTGCGAGTCGTTCACTGAAGCAGTGTTGTTTAGACTGTTTTACAGCTTTTAAAAGGGGTTTTGATTTGAGATTAACTATTAAAAACAAGAAAAGATATTTAAAACTAATTAAACTAATTATGCTAAGGTTGTGATCAATTGGAGAAAGAAGTGCTAACTAGAGCTGGCAATTTCGACATGAAACACGAAAACACGACACAACACGACACGAAGTTAACAGGTTTCGTGTTTGGGCTTATCGTGTTCGTGTTCGTGTAAGATGACACGATAAGATAACGTGTCGTGTTCGTGTCAAGACCTGTTAAGACACGATAAGACCTGTTAAAACCTGTTAAGACCTGTTAAGACCCGTTCGGCACTGTTAAGACACATTAAAGACCATTGATTTCGTGTTTTAGCGTGTCAAGAGCTGTTAAGACCTCTTATCATGTCTTATCGTGTTCGTGTTCGTGTAACCTGTTAATTTTCGTGTTCGTGTTTGTGTTTTAAGATCTGACACGATTAGCTTATCGTGTCGTGTTCGTGTTAGGTCTTAACAGCTCCGTGTCTTATCGTGTTCGTGTCGTGTCGTGTCGGACCTGTTATGCCAGCTCTAGTGCTAACCATGTTACTTCTACTACATTATTCAGTTATATGTTTATTTGTGAAATGATTTAATGTAATGCATTGGTGATATCAGAAGCGCACAGACAAGCATTTCTATCTAAGGTAAACTAGGCCAGATTTCTCAGTTACCTAGTTCTATGATATGCAAACCGGATGATTATACTAAGTGTGATGATTCAGAACCTTCTCCTCTTAATCTTCTTGTGTTTGGGACTAAAAACTTGGGTGATGGGACCTTAGAACTCGGCTGTGGTGGTGTATGATGTTTGTAAAACCCGTATGTTAGGGTTCTAGTTATAGTGTTCTGTCCAGGGCACCGATACAGCATATCAAGTTGTGATACGGCGTATCAGGTTGTGGTACGGCATATCCGAGATTTCTTGAGTAGGGAATAAGAAAGACTATTCCAAGCATATGCGTATCTTTAAATACAACGTATTGCTGAAGTGTGATATGTTGTATCATTCAATAATCTTGACAGCTTTAACTTGGGGATAAGATCTTCAATACGGCATATGGCCAGAGTTTCATATGCCATATGCCTTCAACGGTTGACTTGGTCTTTGACTGTAGAGCTTCAGATACAACGTATTGCCGGAGTTGAATACGCCGTATGTCTTCTAATTCACCAATACTTAGCGAATTTTTCTAGATGTTGATACTACGTTTCTCCAGAAGTGGATACATATGCTCTTCACAGTTTGTATACAGATTCTTCATTTATGCTCCAAATCCCGTTGTTTTATGTGTCTTTTCCGAAATTGCTCCATAAATACTGAAATTGATAAAAGTACTGAATTAAGCATCAATTCAGACATAAACATATAATAAATGAGCATAATCATGGGATAAATAATATGTACATATAGTATGTATTTGATGTTATCACATGTTATGGGCATAAGGGGCTATATACAACAATTAATAACAATTATTAAGCATCAATCCAGACATAAACATATAATAAATGAGCATAATCATGGGATAAATGATATGTACATATCGTGTGTGATGGTGTTCGGTCGTGCGTCCAAGAGAGGGAAGAGGAGTGAATTTTAGGGTTTCTCAATTAATTACTGATTGAAATTATAACTCCACTATTTATAAGGTTTATTGGATAATTATTAAATTCAAAACAAGATAATTACCAATAATAAATATAAGATAATTACCAGGTTTAAAAAGATACTTATCTTTTTAAACAAATCATCCAAGCAAAAGCCCATACCCGGTCCAACCATGGTGGCCGGCCTCACGTGGGACCCACAAGGGGTTCACGTCCCTTGTTGGGCTTCTTTGTCCGTTCCCTCTTATCCTTTAATTAATTAAGCTCAACTTTCTTTCGTTTAATGGATCATTTATACATTTACAATAAATGTATAAAACTACAATTTTGAACTATTATGTGCGACTCCAATGGATCATATATTAATGTCAATATTTAATTCCATTATATCATGAACATAATCCTACAGATGTTTGTTTAAAAACTAGAGGTTGTGAGCTTTGTTAACGAGACATGCGGGTTCAAAACTTACTAGAAAGGAAAAAAAGTGCGATTTTTTCGAATGAGAAAATGAATGAAATAGGCGAAAATTTGTGGCTATTTTGTATCATGTCGCTACGGATGGCGACATGTTTACGTGTGAGATGTAAAACATGATTAGTGTTGGTTTAAGGATGGTTGTGTTGTTCGGTTCCTCTTATTGAACGATAGTGACCCAAAAGAATGATTAAGAATCAAGAGTTTAAGTAATACTCAAACAAACTATATAATGTGTGTTTACTATGTGAAATAGTAGGTTAAGTGTAGAGAGAATTCTAAGAGGGTTAGGTATAGTCTCGTGCCAAAAGTGGTGCCGTGAGAAAAAGTAGTGTTACCTCAACACTTTTTGCCCATGGCATTAGTTTTAGTTATGGCACCAAAACCTCCATTCCTGGTACAAAAGTGGTGCTATGGAGTAAAAGTAGTGTCATGGGTCCACATATACCCCACTTAAAAAAAGAAAAAAAAAAGGAAATGAAAAAAAGAAACAGGTTTGTCGTGAGCTGGTGCCCACGATGCCATGACCCACCAGCCCACTTACGGTGTGGTGTCTCTCGGCAAAGGGTGGCGCCGAAGGCTTTGGCTTGAGCCAACAACCTTTATACCAAGCTCTTTAAGTATTTTAGAGAGAGTATCAAAGACCGAGAAGTGTCTTCAAATTATAAAAAGACATTTAGGGTTTAAGGATAAACCAAAAAAGGATGATCAAATGAGTGTGAGACAAGACACATGTTGATCATCCAACATGTGGACAAGAATACAAGAGGCAGCTCCTCTCTAGCTCATACTAGGTTGTGCCCGTTTCCCTTATTCTTGTTGGTGTGTCTTGCGTTATCGTATGTTAGATATTACATCTTGAACGTTAGTGACAGTTGGGAGATAGTTGTACCATGCGTCCATGCGTGTCTGTTTACACAAATCGAGAGGTCTTTTTAGGCAATGTGAAGCCTGAAAATGTAATCGGATTTATCAAGTGTTAATTATAAGCTTTGCTAAATGTGTAATAAGCTTGACTTTATTAAGCTTAAGCAACTAATATTGATATGCTATCATTCACGTTCTTGTTTTTTATAATCAAGTTTTATACATTAACATAAACCCCATTTGCTTCTAGAAAACAAGAAAGAATACAATTCTTGTTTGCACAAGACGAAACCCAACTTTAATACATCCAACATGTAGGAAAGCATCAAATCCAATCCCCATTTAATATACGTATATGATGATTTTGGACGATGATTTGGATGATGAGGCCCGATTTTGTTTTAGAAAAATTAAGGGAACCGTATTTTTTCAAAAAACATCAGAATAATAACGAAGAGCATATATAATACTTTGCTTGCATACTTCATGTAATCCATATAAGTATTAGTTTAACCTGTGAAATCATCAAAAAGACCGTGAACAAAAATAATCACATATCACTATTAAATATGGAGTTGTAGGAAGATAGAAGTACCTTGTCACCATCTTTTAAAAATCTCTGATCGTACCTGGATACATAGGGTTTTTGAACGAGTGATATTAGGGTTTTTGAAAAAGAAAAAAATATACCTGGTAAATAATTTGTTGTAAGGATTCTTATAATTATGTTTTTGTAGATAAATACATTCTTTTTCAAACTAATCAAAATGGTCAATGATTGGTTGCAGAGATTTATAAATTTGGTTTTTCAAGTTATAATAAAAAAAATGTGTTGTCTAGTAATCATGTTTGTTTGTAGATTAACAGACCCAGGTTCGAATCCATTTGTGGAATAATCTACGTGTCATGCCAAACTATTTATATGTGACTTGATTGGCACAATTTTTATTTATTATTTTTTTTTCAAATTTTAGTTTCCAGAGTGAAAAAGTAACATACAATAAATGTGCAGCGGGCATCATCTTGTAATATTAGTCATGCTTGTGGTCGATCTACATTTGAATACCGACACAGCTGTATGGTCATAAAAGAAGAAAAATCAAGCTACTTATTAGCTTACAGAGTTGGCTTATACAGAAGCTACAGTTTTGTAATGTATTGGAGAGTGTAGAATTAAACTAATCTATCGAGGGGAGATTTATATCGACATGGTTGTATCATGCTTGCTGCTGTTAGTTTATGTTCAACTCATTCGAGATTTCTTAGGCCTTTACATAGTATAGTGTTTTAATCGTGAGGTGATTTGTACTTGATGAAAAATCCAAGACCAAAACCTGTGGGTCTAACCCGACCCATAACCATATCCGATGAAACAACATCCCTTTCAAATTGTTTTCATCCACACGAATTTTTTTAAAAACATTTTATAATGAGCAAAACCCGTCCGATGGACGGGTATGACTTGTGTTTTTTTATTTTTGGGATTTAGTAAAACAAATATATACTAAAGAGTAATTAAAAGTTAAATGAAACGGTTAAAATGTATAATTGATGTTACCATAATTCATAAAACGACTAAAAGCATGTAAGTATTTTGATTTTTGGTTTTTATTTTTAGGATTTAGTAGAACAATTATATACTAAAAAGTAATTAAAAGTTAAATGAAACGGTTAAGATTTATAATTGATGTTACCATAATTTATAAAGCGGCTAAGCTTGTAAGTATTTTGATTTTTGGTTTTATTTATGGTTTTTTATTTTGTATTATACAATGACGAGTATTATTGAATAACGTATTTTTATGTATTAAAAAACCAAAATTTTGATTATAACCAATTTGACCCGATACTACACTATTTTATACTTAGCTATATGCATCTCTAAAAACCAACTTTACAGTATTCATGAGTCATTCTTGAATCAAGGTTATACCATGAAGCGCTAAGAATATATCATGAACCTTAATCATGCCAGTTTAGAAGTATTAACTTTTTTATATGATAGAGAGACTCAATACTAATGATATAACTACACTCTAGAATGGTAATATCAAAAAATAATATGGTCAAGTTTTCGCCCTCTCCGATTAAGAGGTAAAAGTGTCCCGACAACACTAAGAGCTCATATGCCACACGAAATAATACCAACTATATAGACCAAGACCGAGCTCATATGACACACATCTTGTTGTTTCTAGCACAGCTACACGATGTGTTGTGTAACACCAATCATACCACATCAAAAATTGTAAGATGAGGGCAAAAATGAGTAAAAAAAAATATCTGGAGCAATACATTCAAAAGTTACATCAACGTGAAACTTATTGATGGAATTTATACTAAATAATACATGATTCAGGGTTCAAATTGCAACGTTTCATGTACGTATCTAAAGATTTACGGCTTTGTCAATGAAAGATCTCAAGAACATCCCCATCTCATTTATAGGTGCAACCTGAAAAATTGTACAAAGAGGTCACATGATCCTAAAAACTTCTACACATAGGCAAGTTACAAAAGACTACATACTAATTCAGGAAAAAAAAAACCCATGACCTGAGCAATTTTAGGCAATTGCCATTGTTCAAACTTCAAAGCAGCAAAAAATCTTACAAGGTAAGGTATGAACAGATAACATGTTATTTGTATGTCACATCAGCATCAAATCATCCCCTCCTAATAACACATCAATAACTAAAACATCCTTCCTTCATAACACACCAATAACATCATCTATAGGTCTCACAAAATACCCTACCAAATATACCCACTTACTCACAATACACAAAAAAAAAAAAAAAAAAAAAAAATTGTGCATTTGGCATGAGCCATTGGAGTGGCTCAAAACTCTTTGGCACAAGTTTGTCATGTTAGCCGGTATGATTGGCTCACGATTGGCACGAAAAAAAAAAGAACGAATGGCATGTCATTTGCAACCATACCGTGTGCTCTAATTATGAAAAAGAAAAACTCCTAATCGCATTAACATTACCACCCATTAGCTTAATATAAAAAGAAACGTAGTAAAGCATTATGAAAACACATAAAAAACTTGGACACAGTGGTTTTTTTTAACACATCGCTTGATCAATTAACCAGTGATTTTTATGCATAAATGGTCATGCTTATTATCTATATATATACTACTTTATAATGCATTTAGGCATTCTAAAATTAAAAAGCTTAAAAATTCAGACTTTTTTACTTGCTTATTATGGAAAAAGTTTTTCTAACCAAACCCGACATCAAAATGAGTCAACTCGTGACTCATGTCACGAGTTTCAAGGATAACGAGCTAAAATTCGCGTGTATAGCCCTACCTTTTTCTTTTTCATGTATATAAACCGGTGGTGGTGATAGGGTGGCGTTATGGTGGCGCATGGGTGAACGAAACGGGAGTGGGGTTTCTGGGGCGCGTGGTGTTGGAGATCGGAAAGAGGAAGAGGTGTGGAGTCGTTTGGGGTAGGCGGTGAGTGGTGGTTGCCGACGGTGTGGCGGCGGCGGCGTGATATTCCGGCGGCTAGGGTTTCAAGAGAGGAGAGAGAGAAAAGTGTTGGTGAGACCATGGGGTACTATAGCTCAACCCTCCGCCAGATCCGACGTGTCCAACCATCTAACGCCGCCACCATCACACCACCACACCGGAACCCGACGACGCCACTTCCAATGCCACTTAAGTGGCGGGCGTGAGATTGGGGAAGAAGCAGATTTATTTATTTTTATTCATTTAAAATGGTTTTGGGTTTATATAGTGAATATTTATCGTGTATGTGTGTTTTTTTGTAGCGTGAAGTGTGTGTTTTTCTGTGTGCAGGGACAAAGGAGGGATAGGGATGAAGTGTTTAAATTATTAAATGGTTATACTCCGTATTTGGTTTGGGATAGTATAATATTATATTTGGTTTTGGCTATATGCAAATTGCATATAAAAAGCAGCGAAAGGAGGAAAAGGCCACAATGGTTAAGGTTTTTTTCTTTTTCTTTTTTTTTTTCAAAATTAATCCTTTTAAACATTATAAATGTTACCCAATTTTTACACAACTTTCTCTACTAAAACACATATATTTTATCAAAAAATAAAGTAAAATTTAGTTTGTTTGGAAATAAAAGAAGAAAAAAAATTGATGGGTGGTGGAGCCCAAATGGCATGTTATGAGTGAAGGGATGTTTTAGTGTGTTAGTGTTAAAAGTAAGGATGCTGAGGTGGTGCTGAGATGGCATTAAAAAGTGAGTTTTGGCATGTGATGATACCCCATGCTCTGAGGGGTGATGATAATGATGTGTTTGTGTGGGTTTGTGTATGGATATACCCACATGGACGATTTTTGTGTATTTAATCTAAAAATAAAAACAATAATATTATTGGGGGGGGTGGTTGTAACCACAAGGACCATTCATGTACTTTTTCGAAAGTTTCTCGAGCGGCGCGACCAACGAAGCGTTCCGAGAAATACGGCCAATGGGTTCGAGGACGGCACGCGCGTGGTATACGAAATTCTTGATATCCATAAATTTATTGTTAAAAAGAACATAATAAACTAAAATACATTATTCATCGAAAATTTTTATTTCAGGATACCCGCCGTTGCAATGCACGGGTACCCTGCTAGTATAGAATAAATAACTATTATCAAATGGGGTGAAGGTGCATATACTACTTGTTCCACAATATTTTGATACAATTACTTTTGTGAACAGTCAAGTTATACACTGATAGTCCGTCCAAACTCTAGTTATTTCTTATATATTCATTTTTTCAGCATCTAAACTTACAGTTTGAAGCAACAGATATATATATACATAGATACATGATAAACCAACAATCTTGATACATGAAAATTTAAGACCCGCGCTTCGCAGCAAGACGTTTGCATACAAAAATATTATAAGTGTCGTTGGTAAACGTCTTGTTAGGATATTTAGTGTTCATGCTAAGTGGCTTCTATGCATGTTGGCATTTTCATTGCATTGAACACATGACCATACGTTTGCAAACTCAATACTTTACCACAAATCCAAATGATGTTTTGTTAATGCTTTTTGATTCTTCATACTTATTAGCAGCCCAAACTCTTTCAACGTTTGTACTAAAGCCTTACTAAACTTAGTTGTGAAACTATGACCCAGTTGATATGTACCCCATGAGCTATAGAAACTACAACTCCATCTGAACCACAATGAAACCAACCACAAACTAATCGAAATCCTATGACTCGTTACAAACTACATCCTGTGTTAGTCATTTACACAAATATACGTTTTTACATGGTCTATAACCAATCTTATATCAGAACCATACATGCAAATCACAAACTATTCACAGCAAAGGAAACAGCCCATTTTTCCAAAAAAAAATAGCAAACCAAACACCCATTTTAACAGCAAACAAAATAGCCGCTAGTTGTCGAAAAAAACCGCAGCCAAAAAATCTTTTTTTGACTAAAAAACAGCAGCAACAAAGCACCCATTTTGCCTACATACCTAAATGGTTTGCGGCAAGCTGTAGTTCGATTTCATCTCTTGAAAGCGTGAGCCATGTCTATTTCTTCTCAAACTTAATGGTCTACTTCTCAGCCAAGTCTTTTCACCAACCTGATATAATGTACTTTTTATCTAAATCCGTCAATTGGTGAGCCTCTTTTGGTAAACTACTACCAAATGTACCAATTTCCAAGTCAGCACCATATAACACCTACTTTGTCTAAATATAGAGTTAATAGCTGAAATACATATATAGCAGATAATTAACAATACAAATCTGAATGTCAATAACACTAATAAGCCTTTAGGCAAGTCATCTGATTTTGATAAATTGACGACAGTCTGGTACTATGGGGGTGTTTGGATGTGCACATTGCAAGTGATTATCAGTATATGTGTCAAATTACCAGAATAAGATACGGTTTATAGAAGTAGCGTTTGAATGTGTTCACAGTCATTATGACCTACTGATAGTGAAGAAATCAGAATATTTATATCAAACCGATCAGGGGTCTTCATATTTGTACACACTGATTGTATACTCATAATTTATATCATTAAATATTTCTTCTTATATGAACTTAAAGACTCATAAATTAAGAAAAAAAATTACTCATTTTGTTTTGGTAAAATAAATAGTTTACAGATATCTAAATCAATGAGAATGTGAGTACCTTTTCCTTCTAAGCCGGGATTTCCGATGTGACAGATATCATTCATATGTGACATTATTTCATGCCATCTTTCAATAAACGCAAGCATTCTTTCGGCTCCAAATGCCAGCCCACTCCGGATGAGATGATCGTAGAGTGTGTGGTTGGGCATTATTTCTTCTGACTTCCATATGTTCCAACCATGTTACCTGTTTATAATGACACACGAGGAATTCTGATGGGACTACCACTGAACGTTCATGGTATGCAAGTGATAAGATTAAAAATTGAGCCATCCCTTTCTGAAATCATTTCAAAATAAAGTAAAGGAACTTACCAAGCTCGCGTTAGTATCCACACGTCGTGTGAACAACTTGCATATTACTATCAATCCGCTATAAATCTTCCATTCCACCACTTGAGTAGTACTCCGCTCTTTTACGACAACTTCAGTAGCTTCCAATTTCTAATCTCAAGATTAGCCCTAAGAAGTTAATCTAAGTGTTTGATCAATTTCATAAGATATAAGTTACCTGATAAACTTTATATAAGTTAATCAGTTCTTTTAACCAATCCAGAACAAATAAGAAGCATTCATTGTCAAAGTAACAAAGATCGCCAGTCTTGAACCATCCTTCTGAGTCCACCATTGTACCAATAACTTCTTTGTCATCACTATACCCTGATCAACGAAACCAACAACAGTCATTCTGGGAAGAATTTAGAGTAAAATTTAACATAAAACTCCAGAAGATATATTAACCTTTCGTTATGAATGGATTTCCAAGCAATAGTTCATGATGATTCATCATAGGTAAACTAACAGTGGTGTTATATTCTATTGACTTAGCAATATGGTGGCTCATATTTGTAGCAAATCGATGCCTCGTTTCAAAGCAAAGAAACATGAACCCAATCCCAACAGAGCAGACCGATGCCTCGTTTCAAAGCAAGAAAAAGTGAACCAACTATATCGAGAAAAAACAAACATACTTTGATTCCTGAATCCAAAACTTAGCCCCACAACGCTGACATACTTGGTCACACATTCCCATATAAACATATTCTAACGGTGGCCCTGGATGAAACCAAAATTTTTAAACACAAATAAGATGAACCTTTGAAAATGCAAAGAAATCGTCAAATATAGTGTTGATAACAGCGTTTGCTAATTAGAGATATATTAATAGTGTAACTAACCTTGGGTCATGTTGAGCCTGTAAGTGTTACTTTAATTTGAAACGATAGTGCATGGACCCAGTTTATAGTTTGTGCCTGCAACTGCAATAAGTTGCCATGGTTAGAAATAATTTAAAATGTGATGCATATGTTACACGTAACAATTTCGGGAAACTTCACTCACTGTTGGGAGTTTGTCAGGTACGTTTGGTTTTCGTTACAGCGGGATGCAGGAACAGTTGTTTTTTCTTTAGTGCCTGCTACAACCAGTAAATAAATTTTAGCGAAATGGATAGTGAAATCATGGCTGACCAGTTTAGGACATATACATACGTGTAATATGATGTACAGACTCTGTCACAATTTGTGTAAAGACCCACTTTCCAGTACTTCCAGTCTGTAAAATGGGTCAAGATTCAGGTATGCCCGATGACCCACCTGTCAAAATTTAGATTAGAACACTGACTACAAAAGCAAACCTGTAAAAGCCTTCGGAGCTCTTGTCTGCTACCAAGCTGGACTTTTTCAGCTTTGCAAATACTTCGATTTCAGATGAGTTTTTAGAATCAAGTCCTGTAAAAATACGTGCACCATAAGATGGACCGAAATTTAGTATGTTTCTTGCTTATTTAAACTATTGGAGATGCGTTATATACAGAAAACTAATGGCAACTATTTATAGGACATATTAAATATTGAAGCATATTTTGCTAAAGACATCTCTTTCTTGGCGCATAATACGCAAATGTCTCGAAAGTGAATAAAATAAATACATTAACAGCTTACAAACGTTAACAGTAATAACTTAACATACATGTCCACAAACGTTAATATACGAATTAAATAAATTAACAGCCTACATAATGGAAAAATATGGTTAACAAACTTATGAGCAGATACTACATGATCAAACTAACACTCGGTGTGGATTGAACTTCAAACCTTTGTAGAGAATGGATTCGATCAACTTTGAGTTAGAAAAGAAAGATCAAGATTATAGCAAGAACATAAACAATGATATATACTAACCTCCATAAAAACATGGAAAAGCAAGATAAATCAATGCAAGGCTATTAGTAGAATCTGCATAAATGTAAAAACAAACATAGTATGAACATATTAGGGTTTTGAAAGACTTGGAACCGAATTATATTATGGTTCATGTAGATATTAAAGTTATTGTAACTTTTAGAAACACCTTCAAATCTTGTATAAGATAACACAAAAAATAGTTTCCAAACTTTTAGAAACACCTTCAAATTATATATCTCTTAATAACTTTTAGATAATTTTAAAAAAAAAATGACGTGCAGAATACAAAAAATTGTATTTAGGTAAGGAATCAAAATTAATTGTAGGTGTCTATATATATTATGACTTGCAACATATATACCCAAAAAACATGTTGGCTTAGTGGTTAATATACAAGCTATTTATCAAAACAACCATGGTTCGAATCATGCAAGTGTCATTTTTTAAAACTTTATTTCGAAAATAATTGCTTAGGGTGGACATATTGTGATGACATGGAATTATGACGTGGCATTATGGGATGTCAAGTGGCATTATGACGTGGCATGCCTCCTCTTATATAATATATATATATATATATATATATATATATATATATATATATATATATATATATATATATATATATATGAGAGAGTTATTTTAGATACCAAACTTTTCTTTACATAGATGAATTCATCTCCACCATCCAGTAGAAAATCAATGGTTGAGATTAAAACATTTTAGTATTTCACCAATTTTTATAATTTAAATATCTTTAACGGATTAATCGTTAAAAAAAATAATTACATCACGACGGCATTTAATTATCTTTCTATAGACGGGCACTTTGATATACTTCGAAAAAAAAATCGTTTTAGTTTTTGCGTCTTTTTTTCGTTTTCTTCGACACTGGAATTTCGTGAAATATCATATATGATTTAACACTAATTTGAAGATCATATGTGATATTACTGTTAAATCACATATGATATGTAATATCATATGTGATACTAGTGTATATATGATAAATCACATATGATATCACATATTATATTACATATCATATATGATTTAACAATAATATCACATGTGGTATTCAAATTAGTGTTAAATCATATATGATATTTTAGTGCAAATTTCAGTAACGTAAAAGAACGAAAAAACTTTAAAAAAAAAAAGTGAAAAATACGATTTTTTTTTGTCGAAAGTATATATCAAAGTGCTTATCTATAGAAAGATAATTAAAAGCTCGTTGCAATGATATTTTCTTTTTCGCTTAACGATTAACAGTTTGAAAGTTATTAATATTTAAAAAAAAATGATGCAAGTGGGTTTTTTAAATTGTTGGGATTATCTCATCCAATAGATCAAATAAAAATGGATGGTGGAGATTGATCCCTTGGTATGTAAATAATCTTTTGTCCTCAAATGAACTTAAATCATATTATATATATAACGGAGGCGTTACTGCTAGATAATCCGCGTAAATAATGCACCATTGCCCGATATATATATATATATATATATATATATATATATATATATATATATATTTATATATATATATATCTCGAGGAAGGGATGGTCATTCAATTTTAAGTAGGGATAATGGGATAATATCAGTAGCTTTTAAAAAAAAAAATTCAAAAAATCGAAAAAATTAAAAAGTAAAGAGGATTATAAATTATTAAGAATCGCTGAAATAAATTTGAGAAAAAAATCGATTTCTTGATTAAAGGTATTGTGATATTAAGGTCGATTTTGACTTTTTAAAAGTCAAATCATCTTAATATCACATAAACCTTTTTATTTTAATACAAATTGTTAAAATCACACTAACTTTTTTTATATCAAACTACTTTTTTTTTTTTAAAATTATTAATATCATAATTACTTTTAATAAAAAAAATGTTAATATCACGGTTTCTTTTATTATCACCAATTTACTTTTCTTTTAATATAATTGTTAATATCACGTGCTATCATATGTTTTTTAATAAAATTGTTAATATCATAGTAAATATCATATGTTCCTTAATATCACGGTTCAATTTTACATGTAAAAAAGCTTAATATCACATTTGGTTTTATAATATCACCATTTTATAATATCACAACTTCTTAATATCACAATAGAACTCATAATATCACGGTGGACTATCAAAAAACTAGTGCTCGAAAAAACGGAAAAATAAAAAATGAAAAGATAACACTAGTAAGGTTCGCTCAAAGGAAAAAATTAAAAATCGTTTACGTGGTCGTTGCTACGGTGAGTTAAGCGTCAGTCTTGACTTTCAAAAAGTCAAGATCGGATCAAATGATCCAGGATCATCTATGCGATCCGCCTAAAATTAAAATCCGCAGTCACTCACTCTATATTATATATACGAGGCGTTAGCGTAGATAATCTTAGCGCGCTTAATGCGCCCCATTCTTGATATTCATTATTAGCTATCTCATCACATTGTTGCCATGTAAGCATTTTTAAAATTTATTTTATTTGAAGACATTTAATTAATTTTGAATTTTAGGCTATTTTTTTTTTCCGAAATTATTTATATTTTATTAGATTAAATGTTAAAAAATTGTAATAAATATTTTTGAAATTTATTTAGTTATGAATTAATTTTCGGAATTTAATTATATGAGCAATTAAAATTCGGATTAATTAGTTAAAAAAGTGTCTTTTGCAAGATTCGAACATGGGTCATTTAATCCACATACAAATGTTTCAACCACTAGACCAAGAGCAGGTTTTGTATTCAAATACAAAATAAGTGAAAGTAATGCTTAAATAGTGATATTGTTAAGCTATATTTAAGGAATAAATTAA
>OU343219.1:65485370-65547457 GCA_910596185.1 Chrysanthemum makinoi
GCAAAGAGGAGCACGAAGAGCATTTAAGGACGATTTTAAGGCTACTCAAGAATGAGAATTTGTATGCCAAATTCTCGAAGTGTGATTTTTGGAACCACAAAGTGCAATTTCTTGGTCATGTCATTGATAGTCAAGGACTACAAGTTGATCCCGCAAAGATTGAAGCCGTGAAAGATTGGGCTACTCCAACGAATCCTACAGAAATTCGACAATTTCTAGGACTAGCCGGGTATTACCGAAGGTTTTTCAAAGATAGCTAGACCTTTGACCAAGTTGACACAGAAAAACAAGAAGTACGAGTGGGGAAAGAAACAAGAAGTTGCTTTTCAGTTGCTGAAGCAAAAGCTTTGCAGTGCGCCAATTTTGGCACTACCCGAAGGAATTGAGAACTTTGTTGTATATTGCGACGCTTCGCATAAAGGACTTGGGGCTGTTTTAATGCAAAACGAGAAGGTGATAGCGTATGCTTCTCGACAACTTAAGGTTCATGAGAAGAATTACACCACTCATGATCTCGAGCTAGGAGCCGTAGTTTTTGCGCTCAAGATTTGGAGACATTACCTCTATGGTACAAAGTGTACAGTGTTTACTGACCACAAGAGTTTGCAATATATTCTTGATCAAAAGGAGCTTAATATGAGGCAACGTCGTTGGTTGGAGTTACTCAGCGACTATGATTGTGAAATCAAGTATCACCCGGGAAAAGCCAATGTTGTGGCCGATGCTCTTAGTCGGAAAGAGAGGCCTAAACCTTTAAGAGTTCGGTCATTGGGAATGACGATTAATTCGCCTTTGCCATCGAAAATCCACGAAGCTCAGATCGAAGCACTTAAGGAGGAAAACCGACCAAGTGAAAAGCTTTATGGTATGCCCGAAAGCGCAAATGGTTTTGTAAAGAGAACAGATGGAGTATTATGTTTCAAGGATAGAATGTGGGTTCCATTGTATGGCGGAATACGAGAATTGATTATGCATGAGTCGCATAAGTCAAAGTATTCTATTCATCCAGGATCGGATAAGATGTATCAAGATCTTAAGAAACTTTATTGGTGGCCGAACATGAAAGCAGAAATTGCCACGTACGTTAGCAAATGCCTTACCGCTCTAAGGTTAAAAGTCGAATACCGAAGCCGGATTACTCCAACAACCGGAAATTCCTTAATGGAAATGGGAACGCATTACAATGGACTTTGTTACGAAACTTCCTAAGACATCGGGAGGTTACGACGCTATTTGGGTAATTGTTGATCGCCTTACCAAATCAGCCCATTTCATACCAATTAGAGAGACTTATTCCATGGAACAACTCACTAGACTTTATGTCAAAGAAATAGTCTCGAGGCACGGAGCACCAATTTCTATCATTTCCGACAGAGATAGTCGATTCACTTCAAACTTTTGGAATTCATTGCAAGATTCATTCGGAACCAGATTAGAGATGAGCACAGCATATCACCCACAAACAGACGGTCAAAGTGAAAGGACCATTCAAACGTTAGAAGACATGCTGAGGGCATGTGTAATTGATTTTGGAAATGGTTGGGCTAACCATTTTCCATTGATAGAATTCTCGTACAACAATAGTTATCACACCAGTATAAAGATGGCACCATTCGAGGCACTCTATGGTCGAAAGTGCCGATCACCTGTTTGTTGGGCCGAGGTAGAGACGCACAACTCATGGTCCGTAAATGGTACGGGAAACAATAGAAAAGATAGTTCAAATTCGAGATAGACTCAGAACTGCCAGAAGCCGACAGAAAAGTTACGCAGATGTTAGACGCAAAGCATTGGAATTTCAAGTGGGCGACAAAGTTATGTTGAAAGTATCGCCTTGGAAGGGCGTGGTACGATTTGGAAAACGTGGAAAGTTAAACCCGAGGTACATTGGACCATTCAAGATTTTGAGCAGAGTTGGTCCGGTAGCTTATCGACTTGATCTTCCATCAGAACTTAGCCATGTGCACAATACGTTTCACGTTTCAAACCTGAAGAAGTGTCTTTCGGACGAATCGCTCGTTATTCCATTGGACGAAGTTCAACTTGACGATAAACTCAATTTTGTGGAGGAACCTGTAGAAATCATGGACCGCGAGGTCAAGCAGTTGAAACAGAGTCGTATTCCTATCGTGAAGGTTCGCTGGAATTCTCGAAGAGGTCCTGAGTTTACTTGGGAACGGGAAGATCGATGCGCACACAAGTATCCTCATCTGTTCGCCGACACCGTTAGACCTAACAACGATTGAATTCAGGGACTGAATTCCTTTTTGGATGGGCGAATGTGACAACCCGTACTTTCAGGTCATTTCTCGAAACAATTTATGCCTCACTATTTCAACATTTATCGTAAACTTGGTTTACGTGTTCCAAATTCGCGTAACCTTAAAGGTTTAGCGGCGAATTCATGATCATATCATCATGAACATCTCATATGGACTAAGTTTAGTCTACATTTCATTTTCATCATTTGCATCACATTAGTTCATTCACGACATTTCATTTCACTTGAACCGCGTAATTTTTATATTAAATAAACGTTATCGCGTGAGTTATTATTTTGAATATTTAATCCGTTACTTTCAAAAATGATCCCGACATATTTTTATACTTACATATAGTTATATAAACTATATTTTGAGTTTTCCTAGTGTTTTAAATTTATTTGGTACATAAATCGTTAAAGTTATATTATTACGACGTTTTTCTTAAAAATTACTCGATAATTATTTCATCACTCAAATTTCACAAGGAATGTATTTTTATAATTTTTATGATCTCATTACATTCTATTTTGATCTATTAAAAACCTACTTGTACCAAAAATCTACCATTTACCTTTTATTTATACATTTCCTACACATTACTTACATTTTCTTACCAATTTACACAAAATTTACACAATATACATTATAGTTTATAAAAAAAAACAAATATCTCTAAGTACCTCCCCCCTTGGCCGACCAAGGGGGAGGGGAGACATTAAAATGAGTATGGTTCATTAATTACATGTTTTTACACTTATACATAAAGTCTACTTCCATTATTTTTCTCATACTTCACATTATTATCAAGTGTTTGTAAAAATATTTCTCTCCTTTGTTTCTTGCTTCTCAAAACCGGTCACACAAAGAAATCACCAAGGGATCAAAGATTTTCAAGTCCAAGTGTTTATACAATCTAGTTAACATTCTTTATAAGGTTTTGAAATAAAAACCAAGAGTGTTTAGGCTTAACCTTGTTACTTGCACCTCATCATATTCACTTGTAAGCATGTTTCTATCATTTTCATGTTTCCTTTTCATTTCTTATGTATCTTTTTATTTTTGGAGCAAACATGCAAGACATATGTGATTTATACCATTTTTACATGATTTTTAGAAATATATATATATATATGGTCATCCTATAATTATCCCTTGATATATTCTTTGGTCTTGATGATGATTAGGAACCCATGACACCCTAAGAAGGTGTATGGTAGGAATAGATTAGTTTTGGAGTTGATTTGAAGGGATTAGAATAGGTTTGGTACGAGAAAAACTATTTTCGATAAGTATAAAATATGTTCTGTCCTTGTTTCATTTTTCTGGAAAATCCGACAGTAGGCACGAAATTTTGGCCTTGATATTTAGAAAATATACTTTAAAACGAATCCGTGGCCGCTTTAACGGAATAAAACGGAGTTATAACGAAGAAGTTATGAATTTTTAAAGTTTGACGACGAAATATATATTTTTCTGAAATTTCAGCAACATGTTTTTATCTTGTGCGAGTCAAAAACGAGTCCTAAGCTTTACAAATTATTTCGACTTATCAAAAATATATTAGTATACTTTGATACGAAGCTAAGGACGTATAAAAGCGTAAAAACGGATTTGAAACGACAAAGATATGCACTTTTTCATAAAATTGCCGTAACTATTATTTTCTGAAAAACTATATTATTTTTACGAGACAAGTGTTACGGTAGCTGAAACGTCCATGTTGAGGGCTGTTTTTAACCATGATGTGGAACTTTTTGGAACGAATTGTCTTCTAATAAAATTTAGATCACCAAGCATATTTTCTAAAACGACAAACCGTTTGTATAGCGGAGTTGTTATAAATTAATTACGGATGTTTAAACTTGGCCGAAACTCACTTTTTACACAACAATTAGACAAAATCACTATCTTTAACCCTTATTATCTTTATGTTCGAGACCTTTATGTCGAAAACTCCTGAACTGAAACTTCTAGATTTCGATACAAACTTTCCAAAACCGTCGAGTTCGTTCCTAACGACTGACGTACACCATTTTACGACTAGTTTTCCAAAGCCATTTTTGTCACTTTCAAGAAAATTCCGACGACATTGTTTTACGACGAAAAGTGAAAATTTCACCATAAATCATTATAAAACCATTGTAGGATGACATTTTGACGTAAATACTTGTAAAGTGATTTTTGAAGGGTCAAGACGTCAAAAGAGTATTTTTCAACGATAAGTAATATTTTTTCAAAACTCGCAAATGGTATAAATAACATACGAAATGCATGCATAACATTACATTGCAACTCATTACATATCATATCATTCGTAATAGGTCCCGGTTAAAGCATCACATTATACCTCGGTGTACTCACTCTTGTCATCATTCCAGTTTACCAAGTGAGTTTTCATAGCCCCGTCGTATACACTTTCAATTATTTTCAAACCTACGGGGGAGAATACATTGCACAACATTTTTATTACGATACCAAGTATGTTAAATTCATTTACATTGCTTAAGTTACCGCATTTGCCAATTGAAAGTCCCCATTACCTGAACATGAACCGTTAATCTTTGAAGCGAGGATGAGTGGATAGATCTATCGAGGGTGACGCCTCCATCCGGGTTGGTGAATCCCAACTAGTCATACGGATGCATTTCATTTAATAACATTACGGAGTTGTCTGGCAAACACTCTGCAGGGGCATACATTACATTATGAGCAGTCTAGTTTCGGTGTCATGGACTTATAGCAATTGTAACATTTTTTTTACGTGACTTGATTGTCATGCCTGGTCTATACTTGTGTAGTCGTATAAAACATTTACTTAAACCTATGATTTCTCACCAACATTATTGTTGACCGTTTTAGCAATGTATTTTCAGGTAACTAGACATACGCATGGCATGGTTAAGGAACCACCTTTTTAGTCGCGGCGTCGACTTACATTATTGTACATTATGGCACTTTATTTCAAAACATCGTTTGGACTTGTAATATATTGGTATTTCCGCAAACTTTCTAAACTTTTGGGACCGATGTTGTACTCTGAATGTTTTTCTTAAATATCCAACGATGTGTTTTTAAACGACACTTTAAGTCGTTCAATATAACTGTGATTGTGGTGCTATGACAGTCAAGCCCCCAGGAATTCCATTCGCATTTGCAAAAAGTAAATTGGGGTGTGACAAGGTGGCTCGAAAGGCATGACAAATTCATTCCCCAACTTCTTGTTTTCGGTTGAGGAAACTTCATGTATGATTCTAGCAAGTTTGGGTGGTTCTTGTGATGAGTTAGCATAGGAGCCTTTCATAGTGATGGTGCTTAGATCTTTTTGCTGATTTTGAAGTGATTTGAGAGTGGTACTTAACCTAAGTTGTTTGGTTTAAAAGGTATTTTGAATTAGAAAATTAAATTCTTGGCTACTTAAAGGGCTAAGCATGCTTTTGGGGTTTTGAATTCTAGGAGGATTTAATGAATGCAAAGGTTTGGAGACAAAAGGTGACTTGAATTCAAATATGGAGCTGGTTTATGCTCTATGCATCTACGGATCCCACGGATTCTCAGAGGGACCACTTTAAAGACCGTGGACATTCAAGGACTAGGTGAAATCTTATGCTTTTGTAAGGTTTGTTTACATGGATTGACTTTTTTGATCTTTAGTGATGGATATGTCAAATTTAACCATAACAAGAATGGTGCTTAATGATGGTTTTGGCCAAGAAAATTATGGGTATAAATATGTTTGATGACTAAAGTTTCTTGGCAATGTGATGATTAACATGCACAAGGTTGAGATAATCCTGATCTAGGAACATTTAGTGAGATGGAGGGTTTTGAGTTAGGAAGATGAGTTGAAATGATTGTTTTAGCTATGTTTGACATAAACTTAACACCCGGATTACGGTTCTCCTTGAAGGGATCCGGCTAGGCTAATCCTAGGGATCCGCTTCGCAGCTTGTGACAGTTTGATGAGGTTTCTAGGAGCTAAATCTACCATTTTGAATGTTCTTTCCTAAGTTACATAAAGGGTATGTTTAAAGGTAATAAGTGTTATAGCATATTTCTATGGAAGATGGATGGGACAAGATGACTACCAATGGATGTCAAGGATAACATAAGAGTTGAAGGTGTCATAAATAAATCGATCCTAGTGATCAATTTAAGCGAGGTGATATTAAGAAAAATTCTTAAAAGATTACAAGAATTGACAAACTAATTTTTGATCTTACTTTGAAGATGAAAATGACCCCAGATAACAATTTCCTAAAATTGTTTAGCTTGTCTTCTTTAAGTGTTTTGAAGGTGAAAATAGTTTGTGAGTAGTTGAGCGGAAATATGGGTGAGTTTAGATGTGTTGATAAAATTAGACTAAGATCTTAAGTAAGCCTTTAGTGAGTCTAAACCTTTCTCATCCTTGAAGTGGACTTAGTTGGGTTCTAAAATCATATGCTTAGCTAATGTGATGTTATCTAGAAGCATTTTTGATGTCTGAATCTTTGTATTCTTGCGTCGATATCACGGATCCCGGTTCCATAGAGAGGGATCCTGACTATAATCCTAGGGATCCGGCATCTGCAGATCAGACCCAACAGAACCAACATAGAAATGATGCAGCTTGGTATGCACACTAGTAAATCCAAAGATAAACATGAAACAAGCATGTTTATAACAAAACACTAGTTAAAGACAATATCCAAGTAATCATAAACCGAAAGTGCTAAAATGTAATCATCTAAACATAAGATAAAGAAAACAAGCACAATCCTATTGTCTCTTTCGTCAATCCTTTCTTTTCCTTTTGGCGCGAGTGAGGTTGTATGCAAGGTTTTGAATCATGCCCCTTAATTGCTTAAATTCCGCGGTCTCGTTTGGAAATTCGGAAGTTGTTTGTGCTATTCAAGGATTTCCAATTGATATTGGCTACGGGGGTCCGACATCTTCTTCATCTTCTTCTTCTTCATCGTAGAGGAGTCCGAGAGAGCTTCCAGTTGCTCTCCATTGACCATGAATCGTTTAGAGGGTCGTTTGGTAAGAGGTACCATGACGTGATCGGAGAGATAATGATCATCGTTGATAGGAGATGGTTGCAATGTACCAACATACTTACAAAGTCGTGTTAGAAGCATACCATATGGAAGTACCATGTTGGAAGCTTTGAATACCCCCACCATTCTCTTACCATGTAATAGGAAAGATTAAATGGCCTTTGATGGATAAGACAATAGATCATTTGCACAAGACATGCGTTTGGATGATCTTTGTTTCCAACTAGGCTAATGACATTTCCCCTAAGGATTTCTTCCCATTTTCTAAACATGGGGTGCATTTCGAAAAGTTCCATTTGAAAGGGATTACGGTGAATGAGCTTCTTGTTTAGGCTAAAACGTGGATTGGTCGGTTCTTATTTTGAAATAGTGTCTCGGATGGTTTCGGGTTCATCAATAGGAGTGTTATAGGGAGGCTTAGGATCAAGTGCAAGGTTTTGAGAGTTAATTGCCCAATCTTGAGAGTACATACAAATTCCTTCACAAGGAATGCTGAAGACAAAGGTGTTGAGAGGAAGAGTGAAGTTTTGTTTTATTGATGATGAAAGCGATTGAAATGCTATCATCGACATTTCGAATGATCCTAAAGCTTTTGTAAAATTCAAAATGAAAACCGGACAAATTTGTTCATCTATGTCAAGGAGACAATCAAAGTTGATTGTCGAAAAAACTTGACGAATGTCGGGTATCTTCAAAAACATTCCGATTAAACGACCTTCGTGGATAAGTCGCTTTACAAGGCTTTTGAAAATTTTACGGTCGGTTTTGGTCAATCCCTTTTTACGATAGTAATGAGTAAGGTAGTGGACGGTGTCATGATGATCTTGTTGAGTAGCTTTAGGCATGGTTGGTCCTAAACATACAAATTTTCCAATTAGGTAAAATTAGTTGGGATGGGTTTATGGTTTTGATTTGTATTAACAATGTTGTGAGCACAATGTGATTTTGTTAAAAGCCCCTTTTCATGATTAATTTAAAAAGCCCTAATTAAATTAATTGATTGAAAATTAAGAAACCATAAACCCTAGGATGAGGATGATGAAAATTAGAACAAGTTTAATGTAATTACTTACAATGATGTTCTAGGAAGGAATACTTGAGAGTATGAAAGCCAATGAGGATGGATTCAGTAGCTTAGTCGTTTTTTACGTGAATAGAGGGAAAAAGATCAGTGGTGAATTTTGAAACGTATAGTGAGTTCGTTCCACGGTTCCCACGATCCTTTGTATTTGGGATCCGGCTAGTACAACTAGACGGATCCGATCACTAATGAATAGAAGAGTTGTTTGGTATTATTTTTGTAGTAGGCTTATAAATTAGCTTACCCAAAAAAATGGAGGTATTAGATGAGGATTGTTTTTGAATGATGATTTTTGATGAATTACATATCGAGGGTTCATATGTGATGACGGCGTTTTTTTTTTTTGTGAAAAAACGGGGGGTTTTTTTTGAAAGAATAATATCATTCCCTATGTTGAAAAAGACGAAAGGTGACGAAAGAGACTTCTAATGATGTTAGTGATTAGTTAAGTAAAGAGAACTTATGACAATAAATGGAACTCATGTAACCAATCTAATGATAGTAAAACATACCTCTATGCTTCTTGATTTGGTATAATACCAAAAATGCTTCATGAGCTTTTAAAGTAATCCTTTGTACTTGGTGTACGTAAGTTGTGATTACCTTTTAGATCCTTCCTTGAATGTTGACTTCATTATTCTTTGAATGAAGATTTTGAAGAGATTCTAGCATGAAGATTTCTTAAGAGCAAAAGTGATTAGAATCATCTATCAATGTCCAACAAAATGATTTAAAAGAAAATATGACCAACAAAAAAAATCCTTCTTTGTAGTTTTCAAACATACACGGATCATATCAAGTCTTTAAAGTACAACATACTTTAAAAAACTTGGCAACGAAGCTCTGATACCAATTGTGGAAAACTAGAAGGGGGGTTGAATAGTTTTACCAATTTAAAACTTCCTTTTAAATATTTAGATCGACTTATGTCAATCTATTTGGTTGTTTATGTTGGACGTTGATAGATAGATAAGATAAAGAGTAAGAAGCACATCACCACGACACAAGTTATTTATAGTGGTTCGGCTACAAGGACACCTTCCTTTCCCTACTCCACTCCCCGAGTCACCTACTCGAGAGTTCGTAAGCACTACACCAACTCCTTGTGGCGGAGAAGCCTTCACAACGTCGCTTAACCTTTTTCCGGTACAAAGCTAAATACCGAGCTCTTTCACACCAAGGCGAACCACACCTAACACAACGTTGCCTACCCTTTATACGGTGCTAGGCTAACCACCGAGTTCTTTCACACCTTAGGAGAACTAATCCTATCACAACGTCGCCTACCCTTTATTAGGTACTAGGCTAAGCACCTAGTTCCATTACTATGGAGGAACTACTACCCTTCACGACACAACACCTAATCTCAAGGAGATCTACTCCTTGTTACAACACCATCAAGGATATCACCATCCTTGTAGATAAACAAATACATATATGTATAATGATGCACCTCATCGATTATACGACCTAGGCATTCTTCCCAAATGCTACTTGATTTGATTCTTTGGCATCCTTCACTAATGCCTTTGACACAACGCTTGGCACCCTTCACTAATGCCTTCGTCTTGACACCTTTAGCATCCTTCACTAATGCTTTGACACGGATGATGAGCACCCTTCACTAATGCTTTCATCTTGACACTTTCGGCATTCTTCACTAATGCCTTCAACCCAACATCTATGGAGAAAGGAAGATCTATCAACAAGAGAACCTTAGTAGTCTTGATGATGACGAAGCATGGCAACTCATGGACTTGAGCTTGCACGTCTTCAAGAAGTGGTGATCTCTCCTTTAAGAGGAACCTAGTAGATCACACAAAAACAAAAGACAAACTACATAGAACACTTTAGATCTGAGGTTAGAGGGTTAGAATACTTTGGGGAAGTATGTGTGTGAAGTCATGTTTAGAGAGTAAGAAATGGCTCTCTATTTATAGAGGAAATTCTCTTCTGTTCCCCGGATCCCACGGATCCCTACCACAAGGGATCCGGCTAGCACAAAGCTAGGGATCTGTGGTCCGCTCCTCTTTGCCCATGGGTATTTTTGGTTATGGTTCATGGGTCATGGGTTATGGGTTGATCCATGGTTTTCTTTCTAGATACAATGAACTTGGTTAAGTGGTATATATAAAACCATGGGTTATGGGTCAAAACCATTTGCTAGTATTTACCCATTTAGTATATACTTGTATTTACCCATTTTAGCATATACTTAGTTTTTACCCATTTTAGTATACTTAGTTAAAGTATATGTTTAACCCAATATGTAAACACTAGTTGTTTGTACATATGTATCTAAATCATAAAATCACTTAAGCTTGTTTTAGTGTTTTATGTGAAAACATAAGTATGTTAGAAAACTATTAACTCAAACTATTTACGTACTCTATTTGTTTCGTTAAAATGATTTTACATTTGTTATCGACAAAACATTAGAAGATCGTAAAATATAAATAAACGTTTTTACGGCTTATTTGTATTAACACAAGTCCACGAGGCCCATCCAAAGCCCATTAGGGCGTTTATGTCTTGTACTATATAAACCCCTCAAAGTCTCATTTGAGGGGTGTGCTTGAAAGTGTGTGTGTGTGTGTGTTTTCTTTGGAGCAATATAACATCTTATTGTTTTCATCTTTCTATCTTGTTCATACGCATAACATACCTGATTCATATATCATTCAAGTCACCATCTTTCCTTTCTTAATCTTTCTTCTTTACGCATATTGTGTTCGTGGTTTCACGTGGGTATACTTGTGTTCGTTAAGTGGGTTTGTGATAAGGTTGATATATCTAAGGTCCTACAACCCGTCCGTCCTCCACGATGTTACTTAACTAAATACAACTTAACATTAAATAACTACGACTACGAGCTTTCTAACGATTACATATACTTGAGGTGACCGACACTTTAATACCTGGATTTACTAAATCCTAACAACTTGCCACTAGCAAGACTTTCCTACAACCATTATCACATCATTATAAGCCATTTCACATCAACAATATCTTCCACCTCTGATTAACAACAGTTACCCTAACAACAACAAAACTATTCCATTTGAGACACTATATAGACGAAAGTGTCAGTCAACCATTTGCTGGACTAAGGTGTTCAAAGATCAACAACGAAACAACTAATAAAAGCATACAAATACAAATT
This sequence comes from Chrysanthemum makinoi, assembly GCA_910596185.1. Taxonomy (NCBI): domain Eukaryota; kingdom Viridiplantae; phylum Streptophyta; class Magnoliopsida; order Asterales; family Asteraceae; genus Chrysanthemum; species Chrysanthemum makinoi. The sequence goes on from OU343219.1 coordinate 65,496,915, forward strand.
TGGTTGCAATGCATGCCGCACACAATCGCCAGAAATGAAATTTTCATAGATGTAAGGCGTTAAAATTTAACAAAAACTCCGTGTTAAAAAAATTTAGATTTTGTTGAAAGCCTCAATACAATAACATATTATTCGTTTTGAGAATTGGGAAAAGCCAAACTTGAGATGTGTTGGACTCTATAAGATTTTAATAAAACCCTTTGGATTATCAACTTAAGCCACCACCAAAAACATAGAATGGTACATAACACATTCTATAACCAGAAACTTAAGAACGCAAAGATTAGAATTCGGCGCATATACACACATTTTTCCTAGACACTTCGACATCGGATAACACACACTGAATTCTGGGACGGAATTCCCCTTAAGGGATAGAGACTGTAGCAACCCGTAATTTTTCATAAGGTAAAATGACTATTTTATCCTTTGACTTTGACTTTAGACTATTTGACTTTTACCGTAACGTAAAAGCAAATACGATAACCGGTAGTAACTGATTAATTTTCCTTGTGACCAACACAAGACTATGATAAGTCTATATGTTCAAAATACTTTATTTTCACCAATAATAATAATTTATATGAACTATTACTATTTTATCATTTTTAAGTAGATATATGTTACTTTTTACGTAAGACGCGTACTCAAACCTACGTTATTAGATTTTATCAACATAGACGCACCTTTGAGACTTATCACACATTTAATATACCTAGTTAGAGTATATTGATAAGTTTTAACATTTTTATAAGTATTACATTTTTTACGTTACCTAGTTTTAAGTTTCGTGACTTAAGGACTTAACATTAGTAATTACCGGGACCAAACTACACCTCGTAAACTCAAAGTAGTACAAATAATACACACTAACCACCTCATGTGTAGAGGTGGCGTTTGCATGTATGTGTCAAAGGACACTTGTCTTCTTTTCATACATCTAGCTTCCACCAACACATACGCTATCTACAAACTCACATAGTTATTATCATTCTCATCTTGAACATGCAAACTCACCAAAAATCTCTCCTCCCTCTCCTTTAGCTGCCGTACAACCCCCATCCTCCATCACCATCATCCACTTTGATTCACATAACAAGTTACACAAGAAAGATGAAGGCCTAAGTGAGCTCTACATAGTCCAAGTGTTGTTTTAGTGATTCCATGGTTAGATTTAGAGTTATTCAAGGTGTTAAGGGCTGAGATAAAGGGGATTATTTGGTGATTAACAAGGGTTAGAATCAAGTGGGTTGAAGATTCAAGACAAGGATTAGAGATTAGAAGGGTTAAGGGTTTAATTGTTCTTGTTGTACTAGTAACTTGTCATCCTAATCCTTGTAAGATTTGAGTTTATTTTCTTGTCATTCAATATGGTTTTAATAATCTCTATAATTATTTGATGTAATTTGATATAAGTAGTATATGTAATATGGCTTAATTGATGTTGTACATGAGGTTGTGACCATAAAAACAAGCTAAAACAAGCTAAAACAAGTCCTAGGTAAGTTCTATGAACATTAATTTTGAAACAGTCCCAAAGTTTGATTAAACTGATCATCTCAGTAAACCTTAAGGTTAATTCAGTTAGATAGGCTTTTAAAACTATGTCTTATGGTTGTTTCTCCCGGTGGCACACCTCATAACTCATCCCGATGAGTAAATGAGAGCCAAAATGGCAAAACATAACAAAACCTGCACACTAGATTTCATTTAGGAAAAGCCCATGGGTCTGACCATTTCTGGAAGTCGACTCAGTTTTATGAAATGTAGCCAAGACCTAAACTTGAAATTTTACGAAAGCCACATTTCAAAACAAGTTGTAGAACTCAACTTTCGGTCATTTTGGTAGGACTTAATGTGCAGCCAAACTTTCTGCAATGAAATATAAGTATATACTTGTAATTAGACCATTGATATAGGTAAAGTTTGGACCTTAGACTTAATTAAGCTTAAGAAGCTGTTAGAGAATATAAAAATATGAACTTGGACTTTTGAATCACTTAAAAAGGACTTGTTGTTAAAAAGTTATGCCTAGTTAAGTTTTACTAGATGAAAATATAGGATTGGAACAAAAGCTTGCTGATACGATTTTATATCACGATTTTGACCCTTTTCTGGTCCGAATCAGCAAAAGTGTAAAACACGAAAGTTGCTCATAATCACTTTTTCTACAAAAACTAAGGAACACCATAAGCAGAAAGTGAACAGAAAATGCTAAAAACTACCAAAACTAAACTGACCTGTTGTTGACTAGAACACAACCTTAGTGAGAACTTTAAGTGATATATTGATCATTTGAGGCTAATATAAAGCCAAGATTGAGTCAAGATTGTTGTCTTAAGGTTGTCTAACTTAGACACATCCTTAATATGGTCTTGATTTTTATTGCTTAACCATAACTTAGCTGCACGGCTAGTATAAGTATAATGACCGAAACTTGTTTTTAAAACTTGTTCACTAGACTTTGACAAAACTAAGTAAATGACCATATGACATGTTAAACTACTTCACGACCTCTTGATTTTGATAGCCTGAACGATGGTATGAGGTGTAGCAAACCGTAATTTTTCATAAGATAAAATGACTATTTTACCCTTTGACTTTTTAAAGTTGACCTTTGATTTTGACTTTTGACTATTTGACTTTTACCGTAACGTAAAAGCAAATACGATAAACGGTAGTAACTGGTAAATTTTCTTATGACCAACACAAGACTACGATAAGTCTATATGTTCAAAATACTTTATTTTCACCGATAATCATAATTTATATGAACTATTACTACTTTATCATTTTTAAGTAGATATGTTACTATTTATGTAAAACGCGTGCACGAACCTACGTTATTAGGTTTTAACAACATAGACACACCCTATGAGACTTATCACACATTTAATATACCTAGTTAGAGTATATTGATAAGTTTAGACATTTTTGTAAGTATTATATTTTTATATTACCCGGTTTTAAGTTTCGTGACTTAAGGGCTTAACATTAGTAATTACCGAGACCAAACTATACCCTCTAATCACTATATTATCACTATAATATAAGAAAACTACATAATATTTACACCTCAACACCACATGCCACATTTATATATACATATCCACTTCTTGGACATGTGTCTATCCAAAGTTGCATGTGTTTAATAATAGATAACACTTCATTTATCCCATTTGATCTTAAAAACTAATTCTCTTTGTTTTCCTCTCCCCTTGAACGAAAATATACAGCCCACCATCACCCATATATTCGATTTTTACATGATGTTCTTGTGTACAAGATTGAAGGTTCAAGGGTTATAACTAGTCTTGGTTCAATTCTCTCCAAAGTAAGATGTGATATTGGGTTAATTAGAAGAATATCAAGGTACTTAGGGGCTGAGGTTATGAGGATCTTACAAGTGTTATAACAAAGGTTTTCTAAGGGTAGAATCAAGTGGGTTGAAGATTTAAGACAAGGATTAAAGACTAGAAGGGTTAAGGGTTGAATTGTTCTTGTTGTACTAGTAACTTGTCATCCAAATCCTTGTAAGATTTGAGTTTATTTTCTTGTCATTCAATATGATTATAATAATCTCTATAATCATTTGATGTAATTTGATATAAGTATCATATGTAATATGGCTTAATTGATGTTGTACATGAGGTTGTGACCATAAAAATAAGCTAAAACAAGTCCTAGGTAAGTTCTATGAACATGATTTCTGAAATAGTCCCAAAGTTTGATTTTTAATTAAACTGATCATCTCAGTAAACCTTGAGGTTAATTCAGTAATATAGGCTTGTAGAACTATGTCTTACGGTCGTTTCTCCAGGTGGCGCACATCATAACTCATCCCGATGAGTAAATGAGAGCCAAAATGGCAAAACATGTCAAAATTTGCACACTAGAATTCATTTGGGAAAAGCCTATGGGTCTGTTCATTTCTGGAAGTCGACTCAGTTTTATGCAATGTAGCTAAGACATAAAATTGAAGTTTGGCAAAAGCCGCATGTCAAAAAAAGTTGTAGAACTCAACTTATGGTCGTTTTGGCAGGACTGAATGTGCAGCCAAAGTTTCTGCAATGAAATATAAGTATATACTTGTAATTAGACCATTGATATAGGTAAATTTTGGACCTTAGACTTGATTAAGCATAAGAAGATGTTAGAGAATATAAAAATATGAACTTGAGCTTTTGAATCACTTAAAAAGGACTTGTGGTTAAAAAGTTATGCCTAGTTAAGTTTTACTAGATGAAAATAGTGTTGGAACAAAAGCTTGCTGATACGATTTTAAATCATGATTTTGACCCTTTTCTGTTCCGAATCAGCAAAAGTGTAAAATACGAAATTTGCTCAGAATGACTTTTTCTACAAAAACTCAGGGTCACATAAGAAGAAAGTGAACGACAAAACCTAAAAACGGTAAAAATTAAGCTGATCTGTTGTTGACTAGAAAACAACCTTAGTGAGAACTTTAAGTGATATATTAATCATTTGAGGCTAATATAAAGCCAAGATTAAGTCAAGATTGTTGTATTGAGGTTGTCTAACTTAGACACATCCTTAATATGGTTTTGATTATTATTGCTTAACCATAACTTAGCCGCACGACTAGTATAAGTCTAATGACCGAAACTTGTTTTTAAAACTAGTTCACTAGACTTTGACAAACTAAGTAAATGACCATGTGACATGTTAAACTACTTCACGACCTCTTGATTTTGATAGCCTGAACGATGGTACGAGGTTATTTATAACAGGGTTATAAGCCAAACAACATTTAAGGAATACTTTAACTTAAGGATTCATGTAGAACATCATAAGCCAACAAACTAAATATACTTGTACACTTATATCGTACAATATACTAAAACACGAATATTATGCTTTCTTAGGTAATCGTTAAAGATCGTGGTCTTGCCATACTTCATTGTTGACGTACAATATATCGTTACGCTCCGTTGCTGATCATTACCGTGAGTTCATAGCCCCACTTTCTATTACTTAATTGTTTTACAAACCTTTGGGGGAAATACATGCTTTATTTTAAATCGAACACATTGCTTTCAAACTATATGCTTATCTGAATGTATTATTTGCACTAAGTACCACTATTGCCAATCTTAAGTCCCATCATTAACCATTAATCACGACTGAAGTGAACGCGAATAATGTGGATAGATCTATCGGGATTGATGAATCCCGTTTGTGTTGACTGGGTAGGCAAACAAACGCACTATATTTGAAGATCCATGGGTTAATTGGCAAATTGCCTATTAGGGCAACTGTTACTATCATATCAATGTCTATTGACAAGCTGTTAATGTTTAGGTGTCATGAGCTTAGTGCAATAATATCTGTTTGTTTTTCTAAACTATGAATGTGAGATTGATTACCTCACGTTACAAATATTGTGTTCAACTGATTTCCTAAACTCTATGAATTTTACTCAACCTTTGTGTTGACAACTTTAAGCATGTATTTCAGGTCTATATTGTATGAGGCTGGCACGGAGGAGCACGGATACTCAAGAAGACTATAAATTTTATTATCATTCAAAAACCCATTTAAACTTATTTATGTAAAGAATGGAACCTACTGGGACCTCATTTTTGTACACTTATATCCAAACAACATTTATCGAATACTTTAACTTAAAGATTCATGTACAACATCATAAGCTAACAAACTACATATACTTGTACACTTATATCATACAATATACTAAAAAACGAATACTATGCTTTCTTAGGTAATCGTTAAAGATCGTGGTCTTGCCATACTCCATTGTTGACATACAATATATCGTTACACTCCGCTGCTGATCATTACTGTGAGTTCATAGCCACACTTTCCATTACTTAATTGTTTTATAAACCCTTGGGGAAGATACATACTTTATTTTAAACCGAACACATTGCTTTCAAAATGTATACTTATCTGATTATTTTATTAGCACTAAGTTACCGCATTTTCCAAACTTAAGTCCCTAAATCATGAATCATTAATCACTGGTGAGAGTGGGCGCAAATATTGTGACATTAGGTAAAAACAAACGCACTATATTTTAGTAACATTAGGTAAAAACGACAATTTTACCTACTAGGGCTGGTACCAACAGTTTCACCAATTTATTTTGGAACATGTTAACGCCTTGGTTGCATGATGCTTAGTCTAATATTAACTGTTTTGTTTTCAAACCATTAGCATGAGTCTATAGCTCACACTACAAACATAATGTGTTCAACCATCAAACAAACTCTATGAATTTCACTCAACCTTTGTGTTGACAGTTTTAAGCATGTATTTCAGGTCCATATTATACGAGGTTGGCACGGAGGAGCACGGATACTCAAGAAGGCTATAAATTTTATTATCATTCGAAAACCCATTTAATGTATTTTGTAAACCGTGAAACCATTTGGGACCTCATTTTTGTAAACTCTGATATTTATATAAATTGAATGATAAATCTTTTAAAACGACTCTATTAGAGTTCTTTTTCTATTGTTACGATTGTTGTGCCATGAAGTAACACCCTGTTTAAATTCTGCTGCGTATCACGAAATTGGATATGTTACAACCAAAGTGTCATCCACAGAGTCGCGAAAATAGATTTTTCCTTTCGTAAAATATTAATGTGGACCTGATGCGTGCGGGAGGCGCGTTAGGGATGAAGGAAACTTCCTTTTCGTCGAGCAAGTTTTTCAACCTCCTAGGCAGTGAACCTAATCGTTGTAGTGTAGTATTGGGTAAGCCTTGGGGATTGATATCGTTCTCTAGGGGAATATGAATGCTACTAAGAAATATATGACGAGAATGTGGGGGTTGAGGATGGTTCTTTTTTCTATTTTTTTTAATCTTTTTATGGTTTTTTAGAAAGCTAAGGTAAATATCTTGGGGAAATTGGTTGGGGGGGGGGTGGTACTTCTACCGATTACTCTACTTATCTAATTATCTAGTTTATCTAGTTATCTAGCTACTACCGGGTAGCTATGTCTTTTGATGTGTGCTGGTATGATGATTAAAAATGTGTTTACCTAGATGATATTACTCCCTAGTTAACTTTTATTGGTCGGTTGAATTGTCACACCTTATCTTAACACGTTGTATTCCTAAGGTCGTAGGGTATGCATTAGCCACACATTCATAAAGCATACTCAAGCATTAAATACAACGAATGATGCCTAGTTTCACTCCTAAGCCAATTTACAAGTAAGATAAGAAACAACCTAACAATAATCAATAACTAGGTTTCATAGATCTAAACAAACACACAAGAAATTTAGCTAGACATGGTAAACAAGCAAGCATACACATAATCAATCGAATACGGGATAAACATAATGTTACTTCGGATTAAAAGACTTATCTCGAAGTGTAAAATTGGGTGGGACCCTAAGATATTGTCCAATTTGGACTACAAACGATTTAGGGTTTTTCCTCCAAAAGTCTACCTCTCTAAATGCAGAAAAATCGTATTCTATATATAGATTTACAAATGCGACGGCGTCACCTTTTGCATGGGACGTCGTCAGCTCGCCGTCATTAGGGTTTCGTCTGGGCCAAGTCATCGATGGGATAGCGTCACCTTAGAGTTGTGACGCCGTTGGTCTTCAGTCGGGACGTTGTCTTGATTCTAGATCTGGGTCGTCTGAGTTGAAAACTGTGAGTGACGCCCTTCTTCTTTAAGGCGTGACACCGTCAGGTTATGTGACAAAAATTTCTACTGAGCCGTCCCATGCATGTTTTGATCAAGTCATCATAGAGGCGCGGCGTCGCCCTTTGTTTGGGACGCCGTCATGTACTTTGATCAGCTTTGAGTGATTTCGATCTTGACTTTGCCATTTTCTTCATGTATTTGCTCCTTTTCATCCAAAGATGCTTCATTCCAGCATTTTGCTTCCAAGAGACCTACAAGTGAAAAGGAACGAAATTAAGCAGTAACGGATATAAAGGTGGTCGATTTAGGGCTTAAATGACCCCCTAAAAGTGTACGTTTTAAATCCTTGTCAAATATCCCTACACTTGGTATTTGTTTGTCCTCAAGAAAATGTACTTTTGGCCAATCAATTTATAAGTTAGGGGGCATGAAGCATTGGTTTAAAATAATTCATAACAAGTAAAAGCACCGCAACAGTCATAACAAGCACGGAAATTATACACTAGCACCTCACAAGGGGTGTTTGGATTCTCTCATCTCTCGGGTTTATATGAAATATAATAAATGGAAATGGAAGATAAACACTCATTACCTGGCATAGTGCATAGATTACCATAGGCTTGATACTAGATCAAACCTCCACCGCTTTAGCGTAAGCACCTAGGAACAACTATCTAAGAGGTCTTTACAAGGGTTGTGACGTTAGGCTTACGGTAGGGAAACAAAGGGTTTTGTTGGATAGGGGATATTTAGTGGTGGCAAGTTAAAAATATTATGTTACAAGCATGAAAAGCGTGGCGTTGCTAAGCCAAGACTCGACTCACTAAACTCTAGATAACTTGAAACAAAACAAACATAAATTTAAAGACATAAACATAATCATATATGTAGGATGGTAGCCCGTATGTTTTTCTTCATTTTTTCATTTTTTGTTTGCATACATTTTTACTCTACCATCCTCTACGATAACATCAAAATATAAGGTATTTATAGGAGCAACCCTACACTTGAGTTTTTATTTCTCTAACACTAATTGACCCGATTTGAAAAGATCAAAACATTTGGAGTATTTAATTACGTAGACAAAGGGAATTTAAATTTATCGTTCTTTCCTGTTACTCCATAAAATATTACTTTTACCCATGAGTCCCAATCGTCCCAAAACTGTGTACAAAAGATATGACTCGACTTAGCAACCATGCAAACAACTATATATTTGAACTAAGGGTTTAGTAATCATAACAATAATGCACTAAAGATGAGTGCATACAAGGTAGGCTAAGGCTATTTGGGTGTACATTTGGAGGTGGATTGTAAACAATGCTCTTCATTGATATTCAGGAAGACCGAAACATCACGAGAATCGCGAAAAAGATAGGCTCTGAGAGGTTAACTAGGGGTATCGTGTACTAAAGATGAGTACATCGCAAGGGTGGGGTAATTACTCAACCGATGTGGAAGAAGTAATTATAATACATGTTTCAAACAAGGGTGATCCTAATGCCTCTTTTCACTTAGTTATTCCTAACTACACAAGTGTAGTCTCACTAGCGATCTTGGAATGCATCACAAAACAAGTTCTAGAATCTATTACTCTCTAAGAATTAAAGGTGAATGCTTTTATTCCTAAAGATCTAGGGGAGAACCTCACATTTTTGGGGTGGAATTTGAGTGGTAAACGATTTTTGTGCTAGTCATATAATTCCTATCCATAATACGCTTTATTAAGGCTAAAGTTTAGCTCGTACATGTCATAAAAAATTTAAATTTGGTGCTAAAATTGCCCTAACGAATATTTCTCATAGTTTATTACACAAATTACCAAGGACAAGACAAATAATCAAGTGAGTGAATAGCTTCTAAGTTCCCGTTTTATTCTCCCTCCCTACACTTAAACTGAACATTGCCCCCAATGTTCCCCGAGAGCATCAAAGTTATGATAAAGGAAGGTAAGTAAGGAAAAGAAACTAGTACTCCCCTGATTAGCTCGGTAGGATATGTGTGAAGTTGCGGTTAAATCCTCTTCCAAGAAGAATGCATAAGTAATAAGCTTTATCCAATATGTTTTTCTTCTTCTTGTACAATATAACCTGCATACTTATAAGAAAACGACAACCCAAAGCATCAAACCGAACAAAGAAAAATCACAACAAGATGTAATTCCAGACTTAGAAATTAAAACAAAGAAAATAAGATATAATGCTTGTGGAATGGATGTTTGCAGTTTTTATGAAAAATTAAGGATTGGAAGTTTTCAAAAATACAAGTTAGACAGAAAATGAAACTGAGAATCTGTTTGCACATTTCCAGACGCCGTCGGGTTTTAATCCCGACGCCGTCAGGTTGTCCTGACAGAAAGGGTCTGATACGTTTTCTGGAAAAATTATGGAAAAATTACCTCATTAAAACCTGGAAAAATTCCTGCAAAACATCCATTATGACTCGATACAAGCATTTGACTCTAACAAACACACATATATATATACAATTTCACTAATTGTTAATCACATGTTCATGTTCTTCAAAAACGTGTGTGATCTTCCCTACACTTATCTTTTTGTAAAATACCTTCATATGTAATTAAGACGAGGTGAAAGACAAAATAAAGAATTTTCACAAAATCTAACATGAGAATAAACAACAATGAAAAAGATATAAGACACACAAAACAAGCAAACAATTAAGCATGGGTTTCCTCCCATGAAGCACTTTCTTTATTTATGAGTCTTGTAGCTAGACTCGAAGTCGTGCTCCTACGTGACTTCCTTACCGTCATCTTCTTCCCAAACAATATCTTCATCGTTGATTAGTTCGTTATTGTCCAATTGATAATGTTTCACACATTGTCCATTCACGGTAAACTCTCTTCCATCATTATCTATCAATACCACGGCTCCATTGCTCATTTTCCTCTTTACAGAAAAGGGCCCATACCATCTTGATTTGAGTTTTCCCAAAAATAGTCTCAACTTTGAATTATATAAGAGCACCTTATCTCCTTCTACAAACTCTTTAGGATTCTTTATTCATTGATCATGCCATCTTTTCGCCCTTTCTTTGTATATGATTGAGGACTTATAGGCCTCGAGTCTTAGTTCGTCTAGCTATTGAAGCTGCAAGAACCTATTTGACCCTGCCTCAGAATAATTCATATTACAAGCCTTAAGTGCCCAGTATGGCTTTTTCTCAAGCTCAATAGGGAGATGACATGCTTTCCCGTACACTAGGCGAAAAGGGGTTGTTCCGATGGGCATTTTATAAGCCGTTTTGAATGCCCAGAGTGCCTCATCTAGTTTGAATGACCAATCCTTTCTGTTCTGGTGGACCGTTTTTTCGAGTATTCGCTTTAATGCCCTATTTGTGTTCTCTACTTGCCCATTAGTTTGGGGATGATATGCCGTAGAGAACCTGTGCGGAACACCATACTTCTTCATTATCTTTTCCATTTAAGCATTGCAAAAATGGGTTCCTCTGTGACTAATCAATGCCTTGGAAATCCCAAATCGTTTGAAGAGCTTCTTGAGAAAATGAATGACTATCCTTGTATCATTAGTCCTAAGGGCTTGTGCCTCCACCCATTTGGACACATAATCAATGGCAACTAGAATGTATTCATTTCCTCCAAATGATGGGAAAGGTCCCATGAAATCGATACCCCAAACATCGAATATTTCGCAGACTTGGATGTAGTTTTGAGGTGCTTCATCCCTTCTCGAGATGTTACCTGATCGTCGGCGTGCATCGCACGTTTGAACTAACCTCTTAACGTCACGGAATATAGTAAGCCAGTAGAATCCGGCATCGAAAACTTTTCGTGCCGTGACATTTATACCATGATGCCCCCCAGATGGTCCCGTGTGACAATCTCTCACAATCTGATCAATCTCCCTTCCTGCAACACAACGCCAAATGATCTGATCAGGACATATACGGAATAGGAAGGGCTCATCCCAAAAATAGTATTTCAGCGCAGTGAAGAATTTCTTTTTATCTTGCCTAGTCATGTAATTCGGTAAGACCCTACTGGATTGATAGTTAGCATAATCCGCATACCATGGCTCAATATCCTTAATGGCCATCAGCCGTTCCTTAGGAAAGGAGTAACGAATCTTGTCATAGTATAATTTCTCTAAGTCCGGGTTTTCCAATCGCGAGAGATGATTAGCAACAAGATTTTCAGCCCCCTTTTTATCCCGAATTTCAATGTCGAATTCTTGAAGTAATAGAATCCATCTAATAAGTCGGGGTTTTGCATCTTGTTTGGAGAACAAGTATCGCAAGGCGGAATGATCGGTGAAGACAACAGTTTTGGAGAGAATGAGATATTGCCTAAATTTATCAAAGGCAAAAACCACATCTAGAAGTTCTTTCTCGGTGGTTTTGTAATTCTCTTGTGCCACATTCATGGTTTTGCTATCGTAGTAGATTGGCTGAAAATGCTTCTCTTTTATTTGGCCTAAAACTGCGCTTACATCATAATCACTAGCGTCGCACATAATCTCGAATGGTAAGGACCAATCAGGAGTAACCATTACAGGAGCTTGGTAAGATCCTTCTTTAGGTGATTGAATGCTTCCTTACATTCCTATGAAAAGTCAAAAGGAGCATCTTTGACGAGAAGTTGTGTCATTGGTCGGGCAATTTTTGAGAAGTCCTTAATAAACCTCCTATAAAAGCCCACATGACCAAGAAAGCTTTGAATGGCCTTAATGGTAGTAGGATATGGTAGTTTAAAAATTTCTTCTATTTTGGCCCTATTGACCTCGATCCCATTCCCGGAGACTTTATGTCCCAAGACAATTCCTTCTCTCACCACGAAATGGCATTTTTCCCAATTCAGGACTAAGTTGGTTTCTTCACACCGCTTTAGCATCTTCCTAAGGCTGGATAAGCAAAGGTCGAAGGAATTCCCAAACACTGAAAAATCATCCATGAAGACTTCCATACTATCTTCAATCAATTCATGGAGTATTGTCATCATACATCGTTGAAAGGTAACGGGGGTGTTGCATAGCCCGAAAGGCATTCGCTTGAATGCAAAAGTCCCGTAGGGGCATGTGAAAGTAGTTTTTTCTTGATCTTCAGGGGAAATGGGGATTTGGAAGTACCTTGAGAAACCGTCAAGAAAGCAGTAGTACTCATGCCCAGCTAACCTTTCGAGCATTTGATCGATGAATGGTAAAGGGAAATGATCTTTTCAGGTGGCATCGTTTAAATTTATATATTCGATACATACACGCCAGCTTGTGACCGTTCTTTGAGGAACTAAATCACCCTTCTCATTCTTCACAACAATCATTCCTCCCTTTTTTTGGAACCACTTGGACTGGGCTGACCCAGGGGCTATCTGAAATTGGGTAAATTAAGCCATCATCGAGGAGCTTGATGACCTCTTTCTTCACCACCTCTTTGATATTGGGGTTCACTCTTCTTTGAGGTTGAATGGTTGGTTTGTAGTCCTCCTCCATAAGAATTTTATGAGTAAAAAAAGTAGAGTAAATTCCCTTAATGTCAGCAACACTCCATGCGATCACTCCCTTGTACTCTCTTAGAACTTCTAAGAGCTTCCCTCTTTGCTCAGTGGTTAGGGATGAGCTTATGATAACAAGGAGTTGATCCGCTCCTTGAAGGAAGGCATATTCCAAATGGCTTCGGAGATCTTTCAATTCTAAGGTAGGGGGTTCCTTGATTGATGGTTTTAGCTTATTTTTCGGCTTTGAAGGTCAAGAGGTTCAATTTCTGCCGTACGTGGATAAACAGAAACGACTCCAACAATCTCAGTCTCTCTCTCTCCATCATCGTACATCATGCTATTGTCGTCATTCATGAATCCATTTACCAGATACTCATCAATACAACTATCTATATCATCAACAAACTCATCAACTTCTTCAAAAAAATATATGGGATGATCGTAAGAGGAAGGACGACTCATAGTATCCTTGATGTCAAAGGTCAAGCTCTCAGATCCCACTCGTAAAGTGAGCTTGCCATCATGAACATCGATAATGGCGCGAGCTGTGGCTAAAAATGGTCTCCCAAGGATTATCAGAACTGAGTTATCCTCCTCCATTTCTAAGATCACGAAATCAACCAGAAACTTGAACTCTCCTACCCACTCTAGAACATTTTCGCAAACTCCAATGGGATATTTGATTGATCGATCAGCCATCTGAATACTCATTCTGGTCGGTTTCAGCCCTAAATATCCGAGCTTGAGAAATAAGGAGTGAGGCATTAATTTAATACTTTCCCCAAAATCTGCCAAGGCATTTTTCATAGAAATCAAAGCAACGTCAAGCTTAACTCACACAAACTAGCCACTTGTGAATGACTAGCCGTAAGAAACTTAAAACGGCTCGGACACTGATCTTTTGATAATGAAGGCTTAGGGGTTATGTGTATGGATAAAAACCTCAATATCGATATCAAAAATAATCACGAAGATAGATTCAAATTCCTTTAGGAAAAAGAATAATAAATCAAATCCCGTGTGTGATTGTGTATACGGATTAGACAACCCGAATCGTTTTCCCAACGAGGCGTGAATTGCCAACGTCGTTTTTGGTTTGGAATTTAATGCTTGATGTTTTAATTTGTATGATTTTGATTTTTAAACTACGGGAATAGGGAAAGTAATTAAGGGAATCTATTCTACGGGAAATCCTAAGTGCGAATTATAACTAAAACGTAATAAATAGAACGTAATTAAAATGCAACTACGTCTAATCTATATCCTAAAAATGCCTAAAATTACTTTTACACTAAAAATGATATTTGAAAACTATCTAAGAATTAAAACTAATTTTTTTGGATTTTTCTGGATTTAATTTAAATTAAAACTAATTTTTAACTATTTAAACTAAATTAAAATTCTAAAAATTATGAAATTTAAGGAGAAAAATATGAAACTATTTTTATAAAATCTAAAATATCATAAGAGACTTTTCAAAACTATTTTTGTATTTTTCAGATCAATCTTCTATTTTCTACTAATTTAAAACTATTTTAATCTAATTTAAATTGTGAAAAATACCAAATAAAAGGGGAAAAATATGGAAAAATCTTTTTTATGCTTTTTATATTTATCTTAAACTGTTAAAATTGAAAATTTATTTTTTTGGAACTTTTTCTCAATTAATTGCAATTAAAGCTAATTAAAAATGATTAAAAACTAGTTTAAATCTAGAAAAATAGCAAACAGTGACCAAAATTAATGAAAAATTCAGGGAAATGCTAAAATGCTATTCTGATCCTAGGAAAAATGAGAAATGTGGTGCTTATGTGTAAAGATCCAGAGCTGCAGTGTAACTGATCCTAAATAAGCACTTTAAAAATAAGCTAATAAGCACTATAGTGAACCAAACTTCTACACAAGCTAAGTAATACCAAAACTACTCTAAAGCAACCTATTACAGCTACTCCTAACTCCTAATAAGCAATTGACCAAGTTTAGATGCCAACTGATTTGGACAGCAAACAAGAAACAGGTCTAATGTTTGAGCTTATGCACTAGCTTATCCAGAGAGCTTTAGCCAAAAACAGATATGAGGTCTTATAGTCCACCCAACAAGTAGACCAAAAATGAGACTCTAACCGCTTTTGATATGAACTCGTGCATCAGCTGCAAGTTTTGCATAAACCAGTTTTTTGACACATTTGACTTTTGAAAATCAGATTTGTATTTTGACTTTGGTGAATTTTAAAAGCAAATGTAAGTCTGATTATGATGAAATGTGATATAATGCAACTATATCAAGCAAGCTTATCAAGTTTAACACCCAAATGAATGATTTGAGTAGACTGATTCCAACAGATTTGAGTATGAGATCAGTGTACAAGAAATTTTGACTATTATGAGAAAATGAAACAAAAGTGTGACAGATATGAATGCTAACAACTAAGACAAACCTAAACCAACTAATCTACTGCAACATCATGACCTCTAAATCAGTTATATCAAGCAATCCAAACACCCCTTTAATAGCAGTTTTGCAAGCAACTCTATCCAAATCACTAATACAAGCTCATGTTAACATCAAGACAGATCTAGCATACTAAATGAAAGCTAATGACATCAAATTTTACTACTATATAACAGATCTAAAAGAAATGAAGACTGCTACTTATATTAAGCTACTTTTGAGATTATGAGCACACTTACAAGAGATCCATAGCCACAATGGCTTGCAACCCAGAATAAGGACCACTAAACCTACACTATTCAACCCACATCCATCATCAAATCAAACCAACACCATTTCTGAGCTAAGATCACAAACACAGTTGACTTTTGTTGACTTGAATATTTTTAAATGTAAGTGAGAATGAGGGTGCAAGATAAGCTCACAAAAGCTATAAACAACTGAAATGAGCCTACTCCATTGATTCAAAGAAGCTTATTGATCACTTTAAAAACAGAAATGCAAGATGAAAATTTAAAACTTGGAACTTTTTATTAAAACTGAAATTGGATTACAAGAACTTGAGAGTACAATAAAAACTTAAGAAAACATTTAATAAACTACTGAATTGAAATAACAATAAGCTAATTGAAAAACTAGGATTGCACGAATTGCTTGTGAGCCAAAGGGGTCTTTATATAGCCTTGAGGTCTTGGATGCCTTTGAGAAGAGCCTAGAAGGCCATTTCTGAGCCACACATTCCTTCCATTGTCACCTTGTCCAATTAAATAGCTCCAAATAGATCAATGAGGTGTTTCGGCCACTAATGATGTGCCATTTGTCCACGTGGTCATCTATATCTGACAAGTCAGCTGGGATAAGGTTTCTAGAAGGATAAATAGATTCTAGTACGAGGTGGATTGTTTGGGATTGGTGATATGGTGGGTGAATGGGTGCGTTTGGGTTGGGAAGAAGGTGCCCTGTGTTTGGGGCGCGCTTGTTTATTTAATTATTCTTCAAATAATTTGGTACGGGTTTGGGTGTGACCTGGGTAAATATCGGGTCTTGGGTGTGTAAACGGGTTTGGGAGTTTTAATAACGTGGCCGGGTTTAGCTAGTGGATTTTTGGGCTTTTGATATTTATTTGGGCCATGGGTTATGTTTGTGGATTGGATAAGGGACTTGGATATTGGATATATATATGGATTATGTAATGGACTAGGATAAAACTAATTAGTAACCATAGGGACTAAACATGTACATCCGGATATTTGAGGGACCAAAGGTGTGAATTCTGAAAATCTCCTCCAAGGACTGAATTTGACAATCTTCAAATAGACCAAGACTAATTTGCAAATTTCTGAATCTTCAAGGGTCATTTCTGACAAATGCTGAAACTTGAGGGACTGTTTCTGACATTTCTTCAAACTTTGATCAAATCTTCACAAATCATCCTCAGAGATTGGAAATCTTCATAAATGCATAATTCTGACCTTCCGGCTCAGCTTAAGCTCTCTTACTCTCTCGTGCTCGGATTTACGTCTGATTTGGCTCCTTTTTGCGTGTTTTTACATATCCATACCTGCACAAGCACAAACTCAAGAAAACCACAAATATTAGCAATAAACGGCTCTTTCTTGGTTATTTTGGGTCTATTTTGATAGTAAAAAGGTATGTGTTTTAGCACATACCAAAATACCCCAGACGAGACTATTGCCGTGTCCTCACGCAATGCAATCAACTCACGCTTCTAAAACCAAGGATTTCAAACTCTTTCTACTAAACCTATGAAGAAGTAGCAAAGATTCCTCAAAAGAGATTAAGAAAGCCTTAATTCTAAAAACGCCCCGTTTACCTTTTAATTCTCATGTATAGATATTACGGTTAAGCACATTCCGATTATGAATGACGGTTTGTTGAACTTTCATGTCGATCAATAATTCAACATTTTTCAAACGACACGTTAGGATCACAGAGTAGAAAACACAACACAGCGTGAAGTGACCATACGGATAGAATACATCGTCCCTGATTTTTCACAAGTCCCAAACTAAGCGTAAAACCGAAATCATTGTTACATATGACTCTAGATGCTAACACTACCCATGGAAGTTACTTGTGTAATTACCTTTTGTTCCCATTTTCCTATTTCCTCTAGATTTTTTTATTTTTGTGAGAAATGAATTTCTTCAAATTCTCGCTTCGATAACTTTTATTCCGATAAAGATACAAAGTTAAGTCGATAATTAGTTATCCGCCTTCCCTCAAGAACCATTGTCCCAAAAATGAGGTCCACATCAAGGAATTTTATTAACTTATACTTCATTTTTCATTTTCATTTTTCAACACATTTTTTTTTTTTTTTTTTTTTAGAACATTCATTTTCATTCACTTAGACTTTTACGTGTATGAGCTATGAACCACGGAGCTTCACGGGGTAATTCCAAGACTATAGGCTTCATGAAATGAGGATCCCGGCTGGCTAGGCTAAGACCTCACTCAATCCCGGCTAAAGATCCAAGGGTCCGATCTCGACACCGCAGCTCACAACTTTACTTATTACATTTCACATATCACTTATTACTTATTACTTATTACTTATTACGGATCCCTGATGTGTACCCAATTTTTAAAACAAAGATTCTTTTAAGAAGATAAAGAACTAACTATCGCCAAAAACTCGACATCTTTAATTATTTAGACAGATATGGGGTGAAACAATTTTGTGGGAACAAAAAGCCATAAGTACCTTCGATGGGCTCTAAAGAGAACCAACTACTCCACGCTTAGCATCTAAACTCATAAGTAACTCTATCATTTCTCGATCTCTGCAAATTTAAAATCCCAAATAATGAGATCCGCAGATGCTTAGCCGATAATTTTTAGATTATCTATGGTTAAGGGAACAAGCTAGGGCTCAACACGCCCGGTCAAGTCAGAATTCTATTCCTACTCTCACCAGCGGAAAGTCAATCAAGGTGTCAAAACATATATTAACTTAGCAAATGCTTCGTCTAATGAAATCAAGTCATGCATATTTAAAGTCACTCAGCGAAACTTGCAAAATCTTGTCCTTGTGGGCTAGAATTCGCATTTTATAGCTTCTGATCTAAGAGACTAGCCAACTTTTCAATCAAAAAGACTTAACAAAAGCTTGAAAAATTTTTAAGTTTTGCTCATTTTTGCATAATTTTTTCATTTTCTAAGGAAAACGGGGTTACGAGAGAAACACAACAGAAATAAGCAAGTGCGGTCAAATCAAATCGAAGATTACCCTACCCCAGACTAGAACGAAACATTTTCCTCAATGTTTAAAGCAAGGGTATCACGAAAATCTAAAAGCCGTTTATTAAGTATGCTAAAAGATAAACGTTAGTCGATAAGATTAGGATATCGGATTTCCATCAGCATCGATCATGAAACTCGAGTGGAGAAACAAACAATCTTCGAGCACGAGAGTCTTCATATCGGGAAAATCCTAAACACAACATCACAAACAACCAAACACGAGAAATCGAAGAGGCAGACCCCTTCGCGTCACTTAATAGAAAGAAGATGGATGGATAAGCATGGGGTGCCTCCCACGCGCCATCTGTTTTTGATTACCGACTCGCTAGCTTGACTCGATCCCCGAATTCAATTGTCCATGGGGAAGAAAGTTTGGAGATCCGGGACAACCATAGATGGGATGTCCCCTCCAAAATAATGTTTCACACGATGACCATTCACCTTGAAATTTGGGCCATCGGCCGTGAGAGAGCTCCACCGTTCCATACGGGAAAACTTGAGCAATGGTGAATGGTCCTGACCAACGGGATTTGAGTTTGCCCGAGAATATCTTCAATCGACAGTTAAAGAGGAGAACTTGATCACCGACGTTGAAAACGCGGTTTTTGATTTTAGCATCATGAATCCTCTTAGTCTTCTCTTTGAAAATCAAAGAATTCTCGTAGGCCTGATCCCTAAGCTCGTTTAATTCATTCAATTGAACTTTTCGGTGATCACCAGCGGTCTTAAGATCAAAATTAGCATGTTTCAAGGCCCAGAATGCCTTATGTTCGAGCTCGATGGGCAAGTGACAAGCTTTTCCATACACCAACTTAAATGGGGTGCACCCGATGGGTGTCTTGTAAGCGGTGCGGAAAGCCCATAATGCATCATCTAACTTATCGGCCCATGAAGCTCGATTTTCTCCTACGGTTCTCTCTAAAATCCTTTTCAAACCACGATTCGAGACCTCAACTTGTCCGCTCGTTTGTGAGTGATACGCGGTAGAAAGACGATGGGTAACTCCATATTTAGCCATAACTTTTGCAAATTGTTCATTACAGAAATGGGTACCGCGATCACTGATGATAGCACGAGGTGCTCCGAATCGGGAAAACAAATTCTTTAAGAACTTAACAACCACTCGGGCGTCATTGGTGGGGAGCTCCTTCGCTTCAACCCATTTGGACAAGTAGTCGACGGCCACGAGGATATACTTATTTCCTCTAGATGATGGAAATGGCCCCATAAAATCGATGCCCCACACGTCAAAAATCTCACAGACTTGAATAGCATTTTGTGGCATTTCATCCTTCTGTGAAATTTTCCCTTGACGTTGGCAAGAATCACAAGATTTGACTAAATCATGAGCATCTCGATATATGGTCGGCCAATAGAATCCGGAATCAAAAACCTTCTTAGCGGTGTAACTTGCACCATGATGGCCACCAGTGGGTCCGTTATGGCAAGCATTGAGAATATCAATAGCCTCTTGGCCATGAACACACCGCCGGATCACTTGATCCTCACAAATCTTAAACAAGTAGGGGTCGTCCCAGAAATAATGCTTAACGTCTTTGAAAAACTTGTTCTTTTGTTGGGACGACATCCCTTTCACGATGAAACTGCCCGCATGGTAATTTGCAAAATCGGCAAACCATGGGGTGTTCGGGTCTTTCTTAGCAACCATCCTAAGTGTCTCAAGAGGAAATGTTTCCGTAATCTCCTTTTCTCGAGCACACTTTGATGGGGATTCTCAAGTCTAGAAAGATGATCGGCAGCAAGGTTCTCCGCTCCTTTTTTGTAAAGAATAGTAACATCAAATTCTTGAAGGAGGAGAACCCACCGAAGTAATCGTGGCTTAGCATCTTGCTTTGCCAAAAGATACTTGAGGGCAGAATGGTCGGTATACACTATGGTCTTCGACAAGACAAGGTACGGTCGAAATTTCTCAAAAGCATAAACAACGGACAATAATTCCTTTTCAGTAGTCGTATAATTGTGTTGGGCCTCGGACAATGTCTTACTCGCATAGTGTATGGGTTGAAAATGTTTCGACTTACGTTGCCCCAAGACTGCCCCAATTGCGTAATCACTTGCATCACACATAAGCTCAAAGGGCAAATCCCAGTCGGGGACAACTAAGATCGGTGCCTCAGTTAATTTCTTTTTTAGAATGTTAAACGCTTCAATGCATTCGTTGGTGAAGATAAACGGAGCATCCTTTTCAAGGAGATGGGTCAGAGGGCGGGCTATCTTAGAGAAATCTTGGATGAAACGGCGATAGAAACCGGCATGACCCAAAAAACTCCGAATACCTTTGACGGTAGTGGGATGAGGGAGTTTAGCTATAACGTCGACTTTAGCTCGGTCGACCTCAATCCCAGATTTTGAAATCTTATGGCCGAGGACAATGCCCTCTCGAACCATGAAATGACACTTCTCCCAATTCAAGACCAAATTGGTGTCTTCACACCTTTTGAGCATGTGGTCTAGATGAGAGAGGCAAGAAGTGAAAGAATCTCCATAAACCGAGAAATCATCCATAAAAACTTCCATAGACTTTTCGATCATGTCATGAAAAATAGCCATCATGCACCTTTGGAACGTCTGGGGGCATTGCATAAGCCAAATGGCATTCGTCGGTAAGCAAAAGTTCCATAAGGGCACGTGAAAGTCGTTTTCTCCTGATCCTTCGGATCGATCGGGATTTGAAAATAACCGGAGAAACCATCGAGAAAGCAATAGAACTCATTTCCCGCTAAACGCTTCGAGCATCGATCCATAAAAGGAAGCGGAAATGGTCATTACAGTAGCATCGTTCAATTTTCGATAATCAATACACACCCTCCATCCGGTGATGAGGCGTGTGGAAATCAACTCATTTTCATCGTTAGCAATGACGGTCATTCCTCCCTTCTTAGGGACACAATGGATAGGGCTAACCCATGAGCTATCGGAGATTGGATAAATGATTCCGGCGTCGAGGAGTTTAAGAACTTCCTTTTGATAACATCATGAATTTTTGGGTTAACCCTACGTTGTTGTTGAATCACGGGTTTACAATCATCTTCCATCAGAATTTTGTGGGTACATAAACGAGGATTGATTCCTTTGATGTCAGAAATTTGCCAAGCGATTGCATTTTTGTGTTTTCGTAGGACATCCAAAAGTGCGGTTTTCTCCTCATCTTTTAAGTTTTTAGCAATGATGACGGGAAATTTGTTCGGTTTTTCAAGAAAAGCGTATTCAAGATGAGGAGGTAAATCCTTGAGCTCGGGCTCGGAGGATTTTCATCGGACGTTTGGACTTCTTTGATTTCGTCAATCGTAATTTCTTTCGGAGGGAGTGACGGTAATGGATCTTCGTTCAACAATTGTTCAAGATAACGGATATCTCCCTCTGAATCATAAACACCATCATCAATTCCTGGTGGAATCGATTCATCATCAGCAAGAAACTCATCGATCTCTTCCAAAATGAAGTCACCTCCCTCGAACGGAGTGAGAGAGGGGGAATAATCGGCAATAATAGGCTCAGAAGATGGTTCAATATTTTCAGAAGGAATGGTGGGATTGCCACCCATAAAATCAAGAACTTCTTGAGCATACTCCTCCGTAGCAATATCGAGAACGTCGATTCGATTAATGGAAGCATCGTCATAGTTGGAGGAGTATCTCGAAGGATGGTTAATATTAAATGAGACGGTTTCCTTGTTAGATCGTAAAGTGATTTCTCCTTCATAAACGTCAATCATCGCGCGACCCGTTCTTAGGAAAGGCCTCCCGAGAATAAGAGGTACTCGGGGGTCAGCATCAAAGTCAACGACAACGAAGTCGGCGGGAAAATGCAGTGGTCCTACTTTCACATAGGCGTCTTGGCGATTCCTCTCGGAATAGAGGTTGAACGGTCCGCGAGTTCAAAAGTCATCTTAGTAGGAGTGAGTTCCGGGAGAGAAAGTTTGTTATAAATCGAAAGAGGCATTAAGTTAATACTCGCACCAAGATCGGCCAAGGCGGAGCATTTCACTATTCTCGGAAACTCACAAGGAATAAGAAATTTGCCGGGGTCTCCTAACTTTTCGGGAAGTTTCTTGAGGAGCACCGCCGAGCAATTCTCATTCAACGGTGTTTTTGCTATTTCTGCCAATTTTTCCTTATTACTCACTAAATTCTTGATCATAGCAGCAAACTTAGGCATGAGGAGTAAAGCATCGGTGAAACTGATGTTAAAATTCAAGGATTGAACGATTTCAACAAATTTCTTCATTTGGTTTTCGGTTTTATCACAAAGCTTTTGATTATGAAGTCTTGAAGGATAAGGAAGTGAAGGTTTAAGAGTAGTCTTTGGAACATCGGGTTCCGGAATCGGAGTCTGAACGACCGGAGGTGGTACGGGTGCGGGTTGCACATTTTCTTCAATAACCTCGGTATCTTGTTCCTCCTCCCTTATCAGCGGAGTGGGAGACGAGGGTCCATCAATAGCCTTACCACTCCGTGTGGTTATAGCTTTCAACTCACCCTTCGGGTTGGGAATAGTATCACTCGGAAGAGAACCCGAAGATGAGGGTTGGCTGACCTTACACAACACAGATTCAACATGTCTTGAGTTTATTCTGAAGTCTCCAATTTCTTGTTTTGAAGTCGAATCTCATTCCTAAACTCATTGCTCTGTCTAGTTAACGAAGATTGAAACTCGTTCCTCAAACTCGTAATCTGATTTTGCATAGTGTGGATGGTAGAATTGGTGTTTTGAACATAAGTTGTGAAGTCATTTGGAGGCAAAGGTGAAGCTTGATAGCTTGGGTTGTGATATACTTGATTGTAGTTAACTCCTTGATTTGGGTATTGATTTGGTGGAGCTTTGAATTGGTTTTGAACATTTGGTCCACGAACTTGATTCTGATTAAAACGATTCGGATTGTTCGATGGAGAAAATCCTGGAGGTACCATTTGATTACTAACACGAGGATTCGGTTCAACTTGAGAACGGTATTGGTTACCTCGGTTACGCATTAGCATTGAAACGATGTCCATCGGTGGCGGTACAATTGTAGTAGGCATGCGGGCCACCACAAGTAGTACAAGTCGTTTCCACCGCTTTGACTTGAGCGGGTGGAGAAGAATTACTCTTAACCAAAGCCTGGATCAAATCCGTAAGCTTATCAATCTTAGCATCGGTGCTAGACGTATTTCCGTGAGACGAGGACGATGGTGTACCATTCACTCGAGCAGCAACCGATTTGCTACGTGATGTACGAACTTTAGATTTGTTCTCGATAATGGATAAGGCATCTCTCGTTGATCGGGTCAACAAATTACCACCCCGGCGCATTGAGAGAGTCTTGATTGTTCTCATTCAAACCGTTATAAAACGTATCAAGTTGGTGCAACTCAGAAAAACCATGATGGGGACATTGCCTAAGCAAATCTTTGAATCGATCCCATGCCTCACTAAATGATTCATCAAATCTTTGTGTGAATTTCGTTATTTCATTTTTAAGGCTTGTTGTTTTAGACGGTGGGAAGAATTCGTTCACGAATTTTGATACTAAATTCTCCCATGTGGTTATCGATCGAGGGGTAGTTTTCGAGCCAAATCCGGCCCCTCGAGTGAAAATGGGAAGAGGATTAGCTTGATAGCCTCTTCCGGAACGTTACGGTACTTGATCGTAGACGTGAGCTTGTTGAATCGTCGGATATGAGAGTGAGGATCGTCCTCTCGAATCCGTAAAACTGGCTTGACGAAACCAAATTTATCAATCCGTGTTTAAGCTCGAAGTTATCGGCAACGATTTCCGGGACGACGATGGCTTCTCCATAACCCTCGGTGGGTGCTTGGAGTTGCTCTAGCATAGATCGGTTGTCCTCCGCCATTTCGATGATGGGCGGGGCTTGATTAGTTCGAATCTCGGGTTCGACTAAGGGAGCACGTCTATTTCGCCAAGGAATTGTAGCGGCTTCATGTATCGGTCTGTAGTTATTAGAACGAGTGCGCATGCACTTTCAAAACCAGGGCAATTAAAACGAACGGTATTCGAAAACACAGTGAACTTAACCAATAATCCCAAGTGAATAAATCACCTCTACAAGACAAACGCACAAGCGAAGCGGAGAAGCTTTTTAGGTCAGCGAAGCTTATTAAAACCCGCTTCTTTACCCGCAATTTAATGTCAAGCCGTCCTTATACCCACCACACAGTTTGTTTGTCCGATAGAAATAAATAAATCCACAAGCGACACAAAGGCAAGTTTTTGATCTTTAGTTCGGAAACTTATTAATGATAACACCTCCGTTGAGAATGTTATATAATTGATGTCTTCTATTTATTAGCAAAACACAAGAGAAAATCTTTTTGTATTTTTAATCTGATATATATATACAAAAGAAAAAGGAAAATATTTTTTACTTTTTTTTATTTTTTTTAAGAAAAAATAGTAACTTCACGAATGAAGGATCTCGAGTCACTAATCGTCAATCCTCAAACGATATTGTCGTGACACAACCTCCCCGGCAGCGGCGCCAAAATTTGATTCAAGAAATCAAAGCAACGTCAAGCTTAACTCACACAAACTAGCCACTTGTGAATGACTAGCCGTAAGAAACTTAAAACGGCTCGGACACTGATCTTTTGATAATGAAGGCTTAGGGGTTATGAGTATGGATAAAAACCTCAATATCGATATCAAAAATAATCACGAAGATAGATTCAAATTCCTTTAGGAAAAAGAATAATAAATCAAATCCCGTGTGTGATTGTGTATACGGATTAGACAACCCGAATCGTTTTCCCAACGAGGCGTGAATTGCCAACGTCGTTTTTGGTTTGGAATTTAATGCTAGATGTTTTATTTTGTTTGATTTTGATTTTTAAACTACGGGAATAGGGAAAGTAATTAAGGGAATCTATTCTACGGGAAATCCTAAGTGCGAATTATAACTAAAACGTAATAAATAGAACGTAATTAAAATGCAACTACGTCTAATCTATATCCTAAAAATGCCTAAAATTACTTTTACACTAAAAATGATATTTGAAAACTATCTAAGAATTAAAACTATTTTTTTTTTTGGATTTTTCTTGATTTAATTTAAATTAAAACTAATTTTTAACTATTTAAACTAAATTAAAATTCTAAAAATTATGAAATTTAAGGAGAAAAATATGAAACTATTTTTATAAAATCTAAAATATCATAAGAGACTTTTCAAGACTATTTTTGTATTTTTCAGATCAATCTTCTATTTTCTACTAATTTAAAACTATTTTAATCTAATTTAAATTGTGAAAAATACCAAATAAAAGGGGAAAAATATGGAAAAATCTTTTTTATGCTTTTTATATTTATCTTAAACTGTTAAAATTGAAAAATTATTTTTTGGAACTTTTTCTCAATTAATTGCAATTAAAGCTAATTAAAAATGATTAAAAACTAGTTTAAATCTAGAAAAATAGCAAACAGTGACCAAAATTAATGAAAAATTCAGGGAAATGCTAAAATGCTATTCTGATCCTAGGAAAAATGAGAAATGTGGTGCTTATGTGTAAAGATCCAGAGCTGCAGTGTAACTGATCCTAAATAAGCACTTTAAAAATAAGCTAATAAGCACTATAGTGAACCAAACTTCTACACAAGCTAAGTAATACCAAAACTACTCTAAAGCAACCTATTACAGCTACTCCTAACTCCTAATAAGCAATTCACCAAGTTTAGATGCCAACTGATTTGGACAGCAAACAAGAAACAGGTCTAATGTTTGAGCTTATGCACTAGCTTATCCAGAGAGCTTTAGCCAAAAACAGATATGAGGTCTTATAGTCCACCCAGCAGACTGCAAGTAGACCAAAAATGAGACTCTAACTGTTTGATATGAACTCTGTGCATCAGCTGCAAGTTTTGCATAAACCAGTTTTTTGACACATTTGACTTTTGAAAATCAGATTTGTATTTTGACTTTGGTGAATTTTAAAAGCAAATGTAAGTCTGATTATGATGAAATGTGATATAATGCAACTATATCAAGCAAGCTTATCAAGTTTAACACCCAAATGAATGATTTGAGTAGACTGATTCCAACAGATTTGAGTATGAGATCAGTGTTCAAGAAATTTTGACTATTATGAGAAAATGAAACAAATGTGTGACAGATATGAATGCTAACAACTAAGACAAACCTAAACCAACTAATCTACTGCAACATCATGACCTCTAAATCAGTTATATCAAGCAATCCAAACACCCCTTTAATAGCAGTTTTGCAAGCAACTCTATCCAAATCACTAATACAAGCTCATGTTAACATCAAGACAGATCTAGCATACTAAATGAAAGCTAATGACATCAAATTTTACTACTATATAACAGATCTAAAAGAAATGAAGACTGCTACTTATATTAAGCTACTTTTGAGATTATGAGCACACTTACAAGAGATCCATAGCCACAATGGCTTGCAACCCAGAATAAGGACCACTAAACCTACACTATTCAACCCACATCCATCATCAAATCAAACCAACACCATTTCTGAGCTAAGATCACAAACACAGTTGACTTTTGTTGACTTGAAGATTTTTGAATGTAAGTGAGAATGAGGGTGCAAGATAAGCTCACAAAAGCTATAAACAACTGAAATGAGCCTACTCCATTGATTCAAAGAAGCTTATTGATCACTTTAAAAACAGAAATGCAAGATGAAAATTAAAAACTTGGAACTTTTTATTAAAACTGAAATTGGATTACAAGAACTTGAGAGTACAATAAAAACTTAAGAAAACATTTAATAAACTACTGAATTGAAATAACAATAAGCTAATTGAAAAACTAGGATTGCACGAATTGCTTGTGAGCCAAAGGGGTCTTTAAATAGCCTTGAGGAGGTCTTGGATGCCTTTGAGAAGAGCCTAGAAGGCCATTTCTGAGCCACACATTCCTTCCATTGTCACCTTGTCCAATTAAATAGCTCCAAATAGATCAATGAGGTGTTTCGGCCACTAATGATGTGCCATTTGTCCACGTGGTCATCTATATCTGACAAGTCAGCTGGGATAAGGTTTCTAGAAGGATAAATAGATTCTAGTACGAGGTGGATTGTTTGGGATTGGTGATATGGTGGGTGAATGGGATGCGGGGTTGGGAAGAAGGTGCCCTGTGGTTTGGGGCGCTTGTTTATTTAATTATTCTTCAAATAATTTGGTACGGGTTTGGGTGTGACCTGGGTAAATATCGGGTCTTGGGTGTGTAAACGGGTTTGGGAGTTTTAATAACGTGGCCGGGTTTAGCTAGTGGATTTTTGGGCTTTTGATATTTATTTGGGCCATGGGTTATGTTTGTGGATTGGATAAGGGACTTGGATATTGGATATATATATGGATTATGTAATGGACTAGGATAAAACCAATTAGTAACCATAGGGACTAAACATGTACATCCGGATATTTGAGGGACCAAAGGTGTGAATTCTGAAAATCTCCTCCAAGGACTGAATTTGACAATCTTCAAATAGACCAAGACTAATTTGCAAATTTCTGAATCTTCAAGGGTCATTTCTGACAAATGCTGAAACTTGAGGGACTGTTTCTGACATTTCTTCAAACTTTGATCAAATCTTCACAAATCATCCTCAGATTGGAAATCTTCAAAAAAATGCATAATTCTGACCTTCCGGCTCAGCTTAAGCTCTCTTACTCTCTCGTGCTCGGATTTACGTCTGATTTGGCTCCTTTTTGCGTGTTTTTACATATCCATACCTGCACAAGCACAAACTCAAGAAAACCACAAATATTAGCAATAAACGGCTCTTTCTTGGTTATTTTGGGTCTATTTTGATGGTAAAAAGGTATGTGTTTTAGCACATACCAAGTGCCCCTATAGAGCAAGGAATGGGGAAACTACCCGGATCTTCTTTCTTTTTGGGTAGGCTTTTTTGGATGATAGCTGAGCATTCTTATCCTAATGTCACCAAACCTTCAAACTTCTTCCGATTTGAGAGAAATCTTTTGAAATATGTGCTATGTTTAGGGAGATGGTAGAATGCATCGAGAAGAGGGATAGTAACGACTGCTCCCTTGAAGTAAGAAAACAATCTTTTACTGTCTTCTTCGGCCTTTTGGTTCTTTAAACGCGAGGGATAAGGAATCCGTGTAAGAGTTGAACGTTGGACGGGCGTCGATGCCTGTGGAGGAGGGTCATGAGAGGTTGTAGGGGGTTCAGTTGCGCACTCCTTGTCCAACTCAGGCTCATTGGTAGTGGAGTTTTGAACCGGGTATGGTGGATCCTTGGTAGTGGTTCCGGATTGAGTAGTGATAGCACAGGCTGGATCATGCTGGATTGGACCGGGTTCACTTATTCTTTTGTGGAGTTCGGCGAACTGGCTTTCTAGTTCAGACTGTTGCTCATGAATGAATCCTTCAAGGCCCTTTAAAAGCATCTCCTTTTGCATGGTGAATTGCCCGAGCTCTTTGGTATATGTGAAAACATATACCCTTTCTTGATCAGAACCAAACCAAAAAGACCAAAAACTAACCCCTAAAGCCATAAAATCTGTGTTTTTGTGTTTATGTATGTGCAGGCACGGATATCATCAAAATGGACAAGAAAAGACAAAACAACAGAAAAACGAGCATGAGATTGGAAAAATGAAAAAAAGCCGAGGCCGGGGAAGAATTTGCAAGTTTGGACATTCATTTCTCAAAAATTTCAAGTTGGCATCATCAGTCCATGGAATATATGAAATTGACAAAATGGTCCTTCAAGAATATTTCTCTCAAAATATGATCCTTGGAGTTTATGGAAATGTCAAAAGTCACCCTTGGATATATTTCTCATAATTACACAAAAGGTCCCTCAATTTCATAAAACTACACTTTCTACCCTAAACCTTAACTAAATTACCCTATCCTAAATCCCATTTCAATACCTGGATCCATAAAATCCCCAAGCCCAAATTATCCACCTAAGCCTACCCCATAAAAGCCCAAGTCAACCCAAGATTTAAACCGGTCAAACCCTTATATCCCTACCCGTCCAAAATAATACCCGTTTGAACCCTCAGCTCACCAATGAACCCCCCAATCACCAATTGAACCCAACCACAATCCCTTTGAACCCCACCAGTAATAACTCACTTTTGTCAAACATGGTCCAAGCGCACCTCCTTTTACCCTCCAAGCACTGTACATCTTCTACACCAAAAATTACCTTGCTCCATGAAATTACCCCAACACACAACCTCGTACTAGCATCAATTGGAAGTCTTCTGGAAGGTGTGACATGGACAAAAGAATGACAGATGGAAAAAAAGTGACATCTCATTGGCCAAGACACCTCACCAAGCTAATCTATGGCTGAGATTCAAGATTGGGGACCAAGAAATGATCCAATGGATGAAATTGATATTGCTGGATCCTTCCCAAACCCTAGAAGCCTCTCCTGAGCTCAACTATATATAGAACCTCTCATCACTTGTAAAAGCTGTCCAATTTTCATGTCACTAGAAGATTGTTACCATTTATTTTTCTAAGTCATTTACTGCTTTAAACTTTAGTTGTAATGTTAATTTTAATCTTGTAATTCCAGTTTTAGTAATTCAATAAAAGTTTTCAATTTTTAGTTTATCTCAATCTCTTGCAATTCTTTCATTAATGTTTTATAAGCATTAATCTACTGTACATTAAGCTCATATAAGCTTATATGAGCTCACCTCTGCTTTTATCTGTTCTTAATTCAAGTTTTTGAAAAAAGTCAATAAAAGTCAACATAAGTCAAATTAAGATGTCAACTCAGTTTTTGTTTAAATTCTTCTTTTAAATTTTTGTTAGATTAAGTTTTATGTGAGTTTAACAATTTCTATTCAGAGTCAATCAAATTCCATCCTAGTTTTAAAGTAAAAATTGCATTTTGGTTCTTAAAAGGAGTGTTTGGATTTGATGTGATTTCATGGTTTAAATGGTTTTGGTTAGTCATGTTTGAGTCATTTGAGGTTAGAAACTGTTTTTGAAGCATTCCATATCAAGTTTTCAAGTGTATCAATCGGATTGGCAAATTCCATTTGTTTTTTCAAATCTGTCCAATAGTCCCAAAAATGGTTTTTGTTATTTTTCACTTTGCTTTTTGAGTCATATTAGTTTGTTCTAAAAATCATTAAAAATTAAAAGTAGCAATTTCATTAGCTTATTTAACTTTTCTGAAAAGGAAAAAAATCAAAAAATCTTTTGGTTAGGCTGCCATGGTTTTAAAGTTTGTGATTTGGACTTATTCTGCCCTCTGCACTATCAGTGTACACTGCCCAAGATAAGCTTTTCTCTGGCTTATGTTCTGCTTATCTTATTGATGTTACTGCTTAATCATTGCTTTCCATGTAGTTTGTAGTGCATAGATTATCTTAGTTTCATTAGCTAGCCATTTAGAAGCTTTTCCATAACTTATTTTAGGTTGCAAAAGCCCATCATCTGCCCCATTCAGTCTGCTGCATCAGTTGATGCATTGTAGTGCTTATTTGTTTTCTTTGTTATAGCTTATTGGTGCTCTGATTTGCTTATCTAGGTCACTTTTAGTTTTCTTGATGCCCTTTAAGATATTTAACTTAGATTAGATCCTCATTAGCTTATTAAGAGCTTATTCAAGCCTTTAAGGGGTTGTTTGGTTAGTCAGTAGTAGCTATAGTGCTTTTTGATGTAATTTGCTCTTGGATTGCTTATTTAGATTTTTAATCTGATCTTAGTAGCTTATTTCATGCAATTATAGTGTTTCCTCAACTTATCATAGCTTAATAAAAGGTTTTAGTTAGCTTAAAAGTCATTAGTTTAGCTTTTGAAAATTAAGTATTTAATAAGCCATTCATTAGCTTAATTCTGTTTGTTATCTGCTTATTATTGTTTTTGCATAATTAGAATTTGCTAAAATGTAGTTACTTTTGTTTATTGATAAGTTAGAACGAGTAAAAAAAGCAAAAATAAAAAAAATAACAAAAAGGTCCTGACCAGACTCGAACCCAGGTCAGTCCTCTCACAAAGCCAAGCCCCACACAACCCACACATAACCATCTGAGCTACTTGTTATCTCGCGTTATTTCTTGCACAAGTTAATGATTTAAATGCCTTTTCTCCTTTTAAGCCTTTTATACTTATTAGCTTATTTACAGCTTTTTCCATTTAGCTTTTCCTAGTTTCTTATTTTTCCCAAGTTCTAATTAGGTTAAAGTCTTTTTCATAAAATTTTCATATTTTTCCAAATAGTGTAGATATTTTTAATAATTAATTTGTACGTTTTCAGTTTTTAATTCATAATAATTAAATAAAAACTAGAAAAAATATTCCGCTTTTTCCCAAAATTTTATTTTGTCATATTGAATGTAGGAAAATTAGAATTTTATTTCTAGGGTCGTTATTTCTTATAGTTTATGTTTTAGGCTCAGGTTTTTCCCGAGCACGCGCGTTTTTAGATTTCTTATGCGTTTTAGGTTATAAATGTTTTGTTTAATTGTTTTACATGCCTTATTAGTTAAATTTAGCTTATGTTTTGTAATCGTAGTGTAGAATCCCATTATTCTCCCTATTTTCCCATTCAAAAACCCGTAAAATGCGACGTGAGTTATAAACTCCATTCATCATTCGCTAGGAACTATTATGGGACTCAAACCTAACCGTTTGAGTTGCTTGAGAAATATATAATTGACGACTGATCAATTTTTGGCACCGCTGCCGGAGAAGGCATGAAGTGAGTTTTGATTCCGTCTCGATTCGCGTGTTTTTGAGGATCCTTCCCCGAGAAGTTATCGCTGTTTTTTGTAAATTTCCCTTTTATTAAAAACCAAAAAAAAATTAAAAAACCAAAACATTCTTCCTAGAGTGTTTAAAACACCAAAAAAATTAAAAAACCAACAAAACAAATCGAAACATCAATTGTTACGTCGGCTCACCTTGAGAGTACAACCTATACACGGGGTTTCAGGAGGTCTTGACATTAAATTGCAGACCGAAGAAAGATCCACTCTTCTTTCCCGCCATGCTGCGAGTACTTTTGAGAGCTAGCGAGCACCGGTTGATGGGACGGTTACCAAAAATATTGTGTTTTCAAGTTTTCTTAAATATAAAAACCCAAAAATATTTTTCTTTTCAAAATTTGTTTCCCTTTTATCTTTGCTTTTATCAAAACCGAAAAATATTATTCTTTACCCTCTGATTCGATAATTCTTTCCTCTTATCCCTCTTCTATGTTTAATTCTCATGGAGACTTTCGATTTTATTTGTTATTGTTGTAACGAACGTTTGGGAAACGATTATCGGTGTTACAATCATATGTGCCCTAATTCTTTCAATAATTCCCAAATTTTCCCGTCTACCCTCCACAGCCCGATATACCTTCGTTCGATCAACGTTATTGCTTTAATTGTGGAGATTTGTTAAGAGATGGTTCACTTTGTGAACGGTGTTTTTTCAAGGTGTGTGGATTTAGTCGCAAACTTTGTATGTGTTCTAAAATAGAAAATTCATTCACTGATTATTCCATGTTGGAAGAACCCACTGGGGGTTTCGAGGACGTTTTCATCGACTTTGAAGAAAAATTTGAGCAACATCAAAACAAAATTGAAAGCATGTTTTAGACTTTTTTTTGGGTAAAGGGTTTGTTGTTTTAGACTTTATTAAGCCACATTCAAGCTCGAAATAGTGCCATTAATGAAGAACCCATTCAAATGGTAGAAGACAATCACACCATTTCGGAGCTACCCCAAGAACCCACTGAGGGTTACGGGTACGATTTTTTTGAAATTAATGCTTTAAATCACAACATTGAAAAACTTCAAGCCTTGTCAAAAATTTCGAGAACTAGAGTTGATTATAAAGAACCCTCGAGTCCTACTCCCTCTCTGGTGAGGGAAATGGAACATACTGAACCTACGGTGACTCCCGTTTGTACTCTAAACTCCAACCCTAAAACATCTAGAATCGATCATAGTCTTTCACGATTCACCATTAAGAGTTTGTTGAGTTACAAAACAAAACAACATGCTAAGCTTAAAACAATTTCTAATTCTCACATTTATCAAGAACAAGAACCGGAGACCATAACGGAAGTGGTGGAAATTGCTAGCTCTCAGAGCACACCACTTGTCCCACCTCCAGAATCTTCAAAATGTTCGCCGGAAATTGTTGAACCCGTTGACTCTCTGATAATGGGGGA
The DNA here is from genome assembly GCA_910596185.1 of Chrysanthemum makinoi. Classification (NCBI taxonomy): domain Eukaryota; kingdom Viridiplantae; phylum Streptophyta; class Magnoliopsida; order Asterales; family Asteraceae; genus Chrysanthemum; species Chrysanthemum makinoi. The sequence continues at coordinate 65,530,921 of OU343219.1, forward strand.
TGAGCATCTTAGCACCATTCCGGAAACGGAATTGTCTAGTGTTGAGGTCCTTGTCCCAATCTCAAGTGAGTCCGAGGTTGTCTTTGACGATATTAGTTTTGAGCCGTCTCTTGTTATCTCGAACGATCAAATTGAGAAATTCTCCGATTCCGATGACGATTCTTAAGGAGACATCGATTACGTCAATGATTTACCTTCTGAGCCCATCAACATAGAAGAATAAAATGAGTTTGAGCCAGAAGATGTAGAGATTGAGCCAAATGATATACAGATCGAGGATGAAGCACTACGTGAAACATTGTTGAATGTTCATCTTCTTATTTTCAAGATTGAAGCCCTTAAAGATAATTCAAGTTCACCTCCAATCTCGTTAAGGATAGTGACTTCTCGCCAGAGCTTGAAACTTTCTGATTTAGAAGAAACCAATGGCAGTCCCACTATCACAGATGTCTATCCTCCGATTTTTGAGCGGTTCTACTTTGAGGTTGATTTAAGCAAGGCTATGAACGAGATTTCCGATAATCCAATAAATAATCCTATCATAGAGGATGCCGACTCATTTCTCGCTCTTGAAGACCTGATACCACCGGGTATTGAGGATGCCGTGAATGACCCCGAGGGGGATATATTGTTTCTTGATGGATTGATTGGTTCCCCTCTCTCTGATGAGTCCAACATCACTTATCCCATTGAGCCTACCTGCGAAGACAAGATTTTTAAACCCGAGATATTCACAGATGAGCTATATGTTACAAATGTTGTCCCAGAAAAGGATCCTCCGATGGATGCCTTCAATATGGAGCTTTTAAGTCTTATTCCTTACCATGGACTTCCTTCTTCTTTGGAGTCGTCTCACTTTGATCCATCATCCTGTCGCCCTCCTGCTAAACCACCGGATGATGGATCGTTCTTTCATGATATAACCAATGTAAGTTTGGGGGGAGATATTTCTGATCATTGTGTGCTTAGGCCCGACCTCTTCTCCACCCAACCCACCCATTCTCATTCCTTCGGGAATGAGGACACCATCTTTACCGCTTGCTTCCCTAAGGACAAATGAATTCGGCGACGAGTCAGGCTAGCGACTCGGTGATCAAAAACAGTAGCGCTTCGTGGGAGGCACCCCGTGCTTATCCTTTCTATCTTGTTTCTTATTTCTAATAAGTGACGTGAGGAGGTTCGCCTCTTCCATTTCTTGTGTTTCGTGTTGTTATTGTTTATGTCCAGGATTTTCCTCGATACATGAAGACTCTCGTGCTCAAAATTCATGTTCTGATGCTTTTATGGAAATCCGATATCCAAAATCTTTATCGATTATCGTTTATCTATTAGCATACCTAATCAATGGCTTTAGATTTGCGTTGATAACCCTTACCTTTAAACATTGAGGACAATGTTTGATATTATTCTGGGGTGGGTAATCTTTCGATTAGATTTTTTGCCTAGCACTTTTTCGTTTACTCCGCAACTCCGTTTTTCCTTATAAAATGTCAAAAATTGTGCAAAAATTATGAAAAATTTAAAAATTTCGAAGCTTTTGTTAAGTCTTTTTGATTGAAAAGTTTGCTAGTCTCTTAGACAAGAAGCTAAAAAATGCAAATTCTCGCTCACAAGGTCAAGAATTTGCAAGTTTCCCTGAGTGACTTTAAATATGCATAACTTTATTTCATTAGACGAAGCATTTACTAAATTAATGTATATGTTTTGACATCTTGTTGACTTTCCGCTGGTGAGAGTAGGAATAGAATTTTGACTTGACCGAGTGTGTTGAGCCCTAGCTTGTTCCCTTAACCATTGATAATCAAAAGCTTTCACTAGTTTTTCATACAAGGAGTTATAAAATGCGAATTCTAGCTTAACCAAGCAAAGAGTTTGCAAGTTCCCATGATTGACTTTAATCTGCAAAAGCTAAATTATCGGCTAAGCATTCGCGGATCTCATTATTTGAGATTTTAAATTTGCGGAGATAGAGAAATGATAGAGTTATTTACGAGTTTAGATGCTAAGCGTGGAGTAGTTGGTTCTCTTTAGAGCTCATCAAAGGTACTTGTGGCTTTTTGCTCCCACAAAATTGTTTCACCCCATATATGTGTGAAAATAATTAAAGATGTTAGGTATTGGCGACAATTAGTTCTTTATCTTCTTTAGAGAATCCTTGCTTATGAGAGTTGGGTACACATCAAGGTACTATCAGTGTTGCGATGTAATAGACAACTCATTCTTGATAGTACGTGTTATTGTTTCTATTGTTATAAAAGCCGTGGGACTCGGAGTTTGGCAAATATTAACGTGAAATAAAGCTCAGATGTATGAATGTGAAAATCCAAAGCCATAAAAGTTTTCTATGTCTGACGGTACCCCCATTGTCATGGACTTCAAAAAGGTTGAGGAAAATTCCAAAGTCATAATAAGACTTCTGATAAAACGGTAATCCCATTGAATTAGTGGTTGAAAAGACCGAGGGCTAAAGTTGCGAAAATACAAATGTGCTAAAATAATGTTAAGCCAAACTTCGACTCCGGGGGATATCTAAATAAAGCCTCCATCTCTGGACTCGTAGATGAGTTGTTTCGGTTGAAATAAAAAGGATATCTCCCTAAATCGTGTGAAATTAAGACCTTGATGTGGACCTCATTCTTGTGAGCAACGGTTTTCGAGGGAAGGTTTGGAAACTACTTAGCATCTAAACTTCATATCTTTATCGGACTTAAACTTATCGAAACTAGAAAATATGAAGAAATTCATTTCTCACCAAAAATAAAATAAATAGAGGAAAATAAGAAAATGGGAGCAAGAGGTAATCACACAAGTAACTTCCATGAGTATTGTTAGCATCTAAAGTCATATCTAGCTGTGATTTCGATTTTACGCTTAGTTTGGGAACTCGTGAAAAATCAAGGACGATGAATTCTATCTGTATGGTCACTCCTCTGTGAGTTGTGTTTCCTACTCCGTGATCCTAAAACGTCTTTAAAAAAGATGTTTAAGTTATTGATTGATATGAAAGTTCAACAAACCGTCACTCGAATTGAATGTGCTTAATCGTTATATCTATATATGAAATAAAAAGGTAAACGGGGCATTTTTAGAATTAAGGGTTTCTTAATCTCTTTTGAGGAATCTTTGCTACTTTTCAAAGATATAGTAGAAAGAGGTTGAAATCTTTGGTTATAGAAGCGTGACTTGATTACATGGCGTGAGGACACGGCAATCTTCTAGTCTGGGGTATTTTGGTAGATATGAAAACATATACCTTTTCTTGATCAAAACCAGACCAAAAACTAACCCCTAAAGCCATAAAAATCTGTGTTTCTGTGTTTATGTATGTGCAGGCACGAATATCATCAAAATGGACAAGGAAAGACAATACGACGGAAAAACGAGCATGAGATTTGGAAAAGTGCAAAAAAGCCGAGACCGGGGAAGAATTTGCAAGTTTGGACACTCATTTCTCAAAAATGTCAAGTTGGCATAATCAGTCCATGGAATATATGAAATTGAAAAAAGTGGTCCTTGAAGAATATTTCTCTCAAAATATGATCCTTGGAGTTTATGGAAATGTCAAAAGTCACCCTTGGATATATTTCTCATAATTACACAAAAGGTCCCTCCATTTCATAAAACTACACTTGCTACCCTAAACCTTAACTAAACCACCCTATCCTAAATCCCATTTCAATACCCGGATCCATAAAATCCCCAAGCCCAAATTATCCACCCAAGCCTACCCCATAAAAGCCCAAGTCAACCCAAGATTTAAACCGGTCAAACCCTTATATCCCTACCCGTCCAAAATAATACCTGTTTGAACCCTCAGCTCACCAATGAACCCCCAATCACCAATTGAACCCAACCACAATCCCTTTGAACCCCACTAGTAATAACTCACTTTGGTCAAACATGGTCCAAGCACGCCTCCTTTTACCCTCCAAGCACTGTACATCTTCTACACCAAAAATTACCCTGCTCCATGAAATTACCCCAACACACAACCTCGTACTAGCATTAATTGGAAGGCTTCTGGAAGGTGTGACATGGACAAAAGAATGACAGATGGACAAAGAGTGACATCTCATTGGCCAAGACACCTCACCAAGCTAATCAATGGCTGAGACCAAAAAATGATCCAAGGGACGAAATTGATGGTTCTGGGTCGTTCCCAAACCCTATAAGCCTTCCCTGAGCTCAGTTATATATAGAACCTCTCATCACTTGTAAAAGTTGTCCAATTTTCATGTCATTAGAAGATTGTTACCATTTATTTTTCTGAGTCATTTACTGCTTTACACTTTAGTTGTAATGTTAATTTTAATCTTGTAATTCTAGTTTTAGTAATTCAATAACAGTTTTCAGTTTTTAGTTTATCCCAATCTCGTGCAATTCTTTCATTACTGTTTTATAAGAATTATCTATTGTTCGTTAAGCTCATATAAGCTTATATAAGCTTATATGAGCACACTTCTGCTTTTATCTGTTCTTAATTCAAGTTTTTGAAAAAAGTCAATAAAAGTCAACATAAGTCAAATTAAGATGTCAACTCAGTTTTTGTTTAAATTCTGCTTTTAAATTGTTGTTAGATTAAGTTTTATGTTAGTTTAACAGTTTCAATTCAGATTCAATCAAATTTCATCCTAGTTTTAAAGTTAAATTGCATTTTGGTTCTTAAAAGGAGTGTTTGGATTTGGTGTGATTTCATGGTTTAAATTGTTTTGGTCAGTCATGTTTGAGTCATTTGAGGTTAGAAATTGTTTTTGAAGCATTCCATATCAAGTTTTCAAGTTTATCAATCAAATTTTCAAATTCCATTTGTTTTTTCAAATCTGTCCAATAGTCCCAAAAATGGTTTTTGTTATTTTTCACTTAGCTTTTTAAGTCATTTTAGTTTGTGCTAAAAATCATTAAAAATTAAAAATAGCAATTTCATTAGCTTATTTAACTTTTCTGAAAAGGAAAAAAATCAAAAAAATCTTTTGGTTAGGCTGCCATGGTTCTAAAGTTGGTGATTTGGTCTTATTATGTCCTGTGCACTATCAGTATACACTACCCCATATAAGCTTTTCTCTAGCTTATGTTCTGCTTATCTTATTGATGTTACTGCTTAATCATTGCTTTCCATTGTAGTTTTTAGTGCATAGATTATCTTAGTTTCATTAGATAGCCATTTAGAAGCTTTTCCATAACTTATTTTAGCTTGCAAAAGCCCTTCATCTGCCCCATTCAGAGTGCTGCATCAGTTGATGCATTGTAGTGCTTATTTGTTTTCTTTGTTATAGCTTATTGCTGCTCTGATTTGCTTATCTAGGCCACTTTTAGTTTGCTTGATGGCCTTCAAGTTCTTTAGCTTAGATTAGATCCTCATTAGCTTATTAAGAGCTTATTCAAGCCTTTAAGGGGCAGTTTGGTTAGTCAGTATTAGCTATAATGCTTTTTGATGTAATTTGCTCTTGGATTGCTTATTTAGTGTTTTAATCTGATCTCAGTAGCTTATTTCATGCAATTATAGTGTTTCCTCAACTTATCATAGCTTAATAAAAGATTTTAGTTAGCTTTTTTGAAAATTAAGTATTTAATAAGCCATTCATTAGCTTAATTCTGTTTGTTATCTGCTTATTATTGTTTTTGCATAATTAGAATTTGCTTAAATGTAGTTAGTTATTTATTAATAAGTTAGAACAAGTAAAAAAAGCAAAAATAAAAATAAAATAACAAAAAGGTCCTGACCAGGCTCGAACCCTGGTCAGTCCTCTCACAAAGCCAAGCCCCACACAACCCACACATAACCATCTGAGCTACTTGTTATCCCACGTTATTTCTTGCACAAGTTAATCATTTAAATACCTTTTTTCCTTTTAAGCCTTTTATACTTATTAGCTTATTTACAACTTTTTCCATTTAGATTTTCCTAGTTTCTTATTTTTCCCAAGTTTTAATTAGGTTAAAGTATTTTTCATAAAATTTTCATATTTTTCCAAATAGTGTAGATATTTTTAATAATTAACTTTTACGTTTTCAGTTTTTAATTCATAATAATTAAATAAAAACTCGAAAAAATATCCAACTTTTTCCCAAAACTTTATTTTGTCGTATTGAATGTAGGAAAATTAGAATTTCATTCCTAGGGTCGTTATTTCTTATAGTTTACGTTTTGGCTCGGGTTTTTCCCGAGCACGAGCGTTTTTAGTTTTCTTATGCGTTTTAGGTTATAAATGTTTTGTTTAATTGTTTTACACGCCTTATTAGTTAACTTTAGCTTATGTTTCGTAATCGTAGTGTGGAATCCCATTATTCTCCCTATTTTCCCATTCAAAAACCCGTAAAACGCGACGTGAGTTATAAACTCCATTCATCATTCGCTCGGAACGATTCGGGGACTCAAACCTAACCGTTTGAGTTGCTTGAGTAATATATAATTGAAGACTGGTCACTCTTCTTCAAAGGTATCATGGATGGTATATTCGGGACCCTCTTCCCCCCCCAGCTTTCCATTTTAGATTACCCCAAAGAGTGTAATCATTGTTCTGATAAAATAAAAGGAGGGAAGGGTCACCATAGATGTCATGACTAGAAAGGAGAGCTTGCTCATGGTTTGTATTATTTTCACACTCATCGCTCTCGTGTGGCCCTCCACAAATGTCGCATATAAGGTATGGGTTAAATAACCTCTTAGGCTCTTGCGACTTTGTGAGGTATGCGAGCTTCTCTTGTGCCCTCTTCATCCGATCGTCGAGAGATAATGGGTTTTTATACGAGGTAGCAGAGATACTCATTACGGTTATTGGCTTGTTCCAAGTGTTGTCTTGGTCTTGGACATACTCCTCAATGCGGTCCCATCCTTCTTCTGCACTGAGATTGGAGATCTTTCGGCCGGTCAAGAAGTCAATCCCTTTTTTATCATCGCGGGAGACATTGTAATAAAAGATTTAGACAAGCAACCAAAGGTTTATACCAGGGTGTGATGCTTCTTGAATAAGATCTTTGAAACGAGTCCAGGAGTTAACGATAGATTCTCCATTTGTTTGACGGAAGTGAAGGATTTCGCTCCTGATGGCTGCAGTTCTTCTAGAAGGAAAGAACCTTTTGGTGAACTTGGTAGTGATGTTGGAATCACTCCTAAACAGTATTTCAAGTATTTATATTTCATATGTAATAGGTAGCTTTATTATGGCCTTTATGTTTGTTTGAGGTCAAGCTTATGTAGAAGGCCCATAAGCTTAGGCCCAAGCCCAATAAGGAATAGGGAAGGAGAGAGAGTGTTGCCCTAGCTCCTTGCCTATATAAACCATGTAATAACCTTCATTTGAAGGTTGGTTGTTCAAGTTCTTTTCATTCACGCCTATCTTTGCCTTAACCGCATTATTATACGTGTGTGTGTGTGTGATAACTTGTTCAATCGCCTCATCTCCTTTCTATATAACTTGTGTTGTAAAACTAGTGACCTAACAGTGGTATCAGAGCCAAATAGTTGGTGTACTCGTTTGTTTTTGAAGTTTTGGTTTTGGGTCTTACGCGTAAAGATAACGCAATCTTTGGTTATCTTAAAAACTCGTTTTTTACACTTTTTAATCCAAGATTCTTGTACTTTCAATGTTTTGAGGTGTTAAAATACTTGTTTTTGGCAAAAAGTTTCAAACTTTACGCGTGGATTTACGTTTTTAAGCTTGTTTTTGTTAGGTGGGGTGTCGTTCTACGCGTAACCCGTTTAGCATTTTTGGTACATCAAAATTCACACTTTTGTGTTCTTTTGGTACTATTGAAGCTATTCCTTAACAAAAATCTGGTTTAGAAACACATTTGGGCAAAATCAAAGTTACGAGTAATCCTACGCGTATCAAAACCCTAAAATTACGCGTAAGATTTTCCTTGGTTTGATCTTCATTTTCCTGGTTTATTCCGTGTTTTCTTACTTGGATAAGTCTGAAAATACGTCGACTTTGGATATCTTTTGCACTGTGAAGTGTAAAAGATCATTTGGGCAAAAACCCTAAAATTACGCATAAGCATAAGCTTACGCGTAGAATTTCTACGCATAAGATTCACTTTACGCGTAAACTTAGTTCTACGCATAAGGTAATCCTACGCCTAACTTTCTACGCCTAACTTTTGTCTACGCATAACTTTAGTGCGTTTATCCTACTTACGCGTAAGCTAAAACCTACGCGTAACTCCTCATTGTTACGCGTAACTTTTGGTGTTTTTACGCATAAGTGCTACTTGGTTCTTGTCTTTTCTACCTAGGGACACTTCATCAACAAAGGTTCATTCGACTACAAAGATCCATTTTACCACACAAGTTTTTCAACATGTCACAACCACCATACTCTAACTATTTCCCTTACACTTATCCTCAACGACAACAACAACTAAGTCCACAACATCAGAAATGGAATCAACAACAAGCAATTTATCAACAACAATTTAATCAACAACATACTCCACAACTTGCCGCAAATCCACAACCTCAAATGGTTCAACCACCACCAAGTCTTCAAGTTCAACCGTACACAAATGAATTCAATCAACATCCATCAAGGAACACTATGAAGGAACCCACTTGGTTTGCAAAGATGTGTGAAGCTTTAAGCGGCCAACAATCAATTCATGAGGGATCGATCACTTGATAGACCTCCAATGCTCACCCCTGGAAACTACGATCAATGGGTGATAAGGTTCTTTAGGTTTTGTGATCTAAAGAAGCCACATGGAAAGTTCTTAAAGAAGGTTATCTTGGAAGGTCCATTTGAGATGCCTACTATGGTGTACAGAGAGATCCAAATGCCATTCCACCAAGAGATGAACAAACCAACATCTATCGCTGTTGCATTTAAATCCTACGAACTTCTACACTATAAAGCTGATGAACTTGCAATGGAATACATCCTCTTAGGATTACCAAACCCAATTCTTAGTAGTGTTGATGCTCAAAAGGCTGCACAAAAATGTGGGATCATATTAGTCTTCTTATGGAAGGATCGTACTCAATCGGAGGATTTGGAATCCAAAATTTACTTGGCGTATGAACACTTCATGATTGAACACGGAGAGACACTAGAGTCTTATCATCATAGATTTTCAGACATCATCAATGATTTGGATAAACACAACATCATCATGCCAAGAATTGCGATGAATACTAAGTTCCTGAGTAGTCTTGGTCCAGAATGGGAGAAGTATGTCATTTTTCTCCGTCAAGCGAAGAACATGCATCATTCTACGGATTGTTGTGCGATTACTTGAAACCTCATGAAAGGAAGTTGATAGGAAAGGATTCTCCGTGCTCAAATTGCTCCACCAACAGGAAAATCAAACAACTTGCCTTATATGCTCAGCGGTTATTCTCCTCAACCGCAACTCAACCAAATGCTTCAAACACGCTTCCCAACAACAACCTCAACAAAATCAATTGGTTCCATACAACAACAATGCTCAAGCATATGGAATTGAAGCGGCTGAGGAATCGATCCGTTCGAAACATTGCAACAAGTTTGCTATGATTGCTAATGCCTTTAGCGTTATACCAACAAATCAACAATGGTATTACGTTCCTCATCATCTACAGGACTCAAGTATTTGTGAACAATGGGCGTGTTGAAGTTGAATCTCGTGATTATGGTGTCGAGATGGGCGGTGGTCAAGGGTTTAATCTTTGTGGGTAGGAATAACAATGAGCTCAAGTGGTGGAGCAATGCTTTCGACATGGGTTGAATGGTCTTGATGCTACAAGCTGAGAAGGGACACTGGCTAATGCATGCCCAAAGCCAAGGACTAAGAGCGTGCTTATTTCAAAAGGCTCTTCTTTTGGCTCTTAAGGATGAAGGCTGGTGGAACTCTCAGGACAAAACGAGCTTTATGGCAAATCTTGACTTCGGATGATGATATGGAGGACTTGCAGACCAATGCATTTATTATGTTGATGGCTAATATGCGGCGTTACATGAGTGACACAGCCCGGTGTATGACAGCGATGGCTACTCGGTACGAACAAACCATATTTATCTCGATCTCATATCTCGCCAACATCACGCATCCGGCAAGGCTCAGAATGGTCAAAATGAGTCATCCACATCTCATTCCGGCGATTTTCAACTAGACCCCGTAGTTATATTTGACGATCAAGATGACCAACGGTTTCCCTTGATAATCAAATTGACTCTGTGGTTATACTTGAGGATCTAAATAATGATCATGTTGTGACTCCGTTGAACTAGAATTCTTTGCCTCATCAGGATCTTGTTATGTTACTTCAAGACCAACAATCCCATAGTGGATGTGTTGCATTAAATGGGACTTGAAAAAAAAAATGCCTTTATTAACAAGGATTTTGAATGTTTACAAAAGCAACTCAACTTTTTCAAAACTCAAGAAAAGCGTGAAAGCGGTTTTGAAGCGACCTTTGCCAAATCTTATCAAAATGAAAAATATTTAGAAACGGCAGTCGTGATCTAGCAGCAAGAATGCTTTGTTATGCAAATAGAACAAGCTGAAACATGAACATAAAAAGCAAATTAACGCTCTCACCTTGGAAAATCAAAAGCTAAAGGTGAGTTGTTAACTTGTCAAAAGCAGTTCTCTGCATACAAAAAGCATTCAACGAAACGAATAGATGATCATCTTGAAGAAATCATCGGCTTGCAAAACAAACTTAAAGAGTTTAAAAGTGTTGTTTACAAACATGGCGAGTCGGTCACAGCCATTGAAAAGTTTACTTTAAAACCAAATCCAAATGGATATGGACGAATCTTGCGATTACAAACCTAAGCTTTCAACAAAACATTCAAACCAAATCCACGAAGTTTCCGGTGCGAATATAAAATTGATAATTACATTTATGAATGTTGTTGAATATCATCGTCAAGAGGAATTAGATCACGAGAAGAGTCGATCAAAATTAAAAAAGTTGTTTACAACAAACCTTTTAATTATTCAAAGCGGTCACTTTCGTCACACCAGCGGATTCTTCTAACACACCAAGAGTTATCATCGAACACTGAGTCTTCTATTGTTAATCCCAAAGCAGACTTTGCACAAACTTATGGTCCTTTACCTTCCATTAGTGAAGTAAACTCCAACACGAAAATCGAAAAATTCTTGGATATTTTGACATTTTCATGGTGACCTCAAATTTTTACAACATGAGATAGAATATCGATGGAAATCAAAGTTGAACATTTTCAATGCGCCTCTGGCGAGAACAAAGAGACATTTTTAAGAAAAATCTTTTACCTAATGTTAAAAACTTGAAAAGTTGTGCAATTGCACAGGAAAAGGATTTTCATAAGGAACTTGGGTCATGAAGGCGTTTTAGAAAAGCGAAACATCTATTTCAAATACTAAGCGTAAAAAGAAAATGTTGAGAAAAGATGTTGATCGACTCTTGGAAGATGTTATGCGTGCGGATGTTCAAAATGTTGTGTTATTGAATTCTTTGTCATATGCATTTGATAATATCTCTGCGTCTGTTGTTACGTGGTAAATGTTGAGAACACCGAAACGCTTGGTCGAGTCCTAGCGGTGAAAACAGCGATTGTCAAGCGAACTTTCAAATGCAATATGTCGTCTTAATTGGTGTCAAAAAGATATTCACGATCAACAACTTGCTTTTCAACACAAAATCAACCGATTCGTGCAAAACCTTACGTTCTAAACAGCTGGATGATCAAGCGTGTCTTTAAGTGTCAAATCTCAAAATATGAACAAGAACTTGTAAAAGTTAAAAGGAATATGGTGTCATATTTGATTTACTCAAAAGACTCGTGATGAAGCATCAAATGAACTTGATCATTATCTTGCACACACTAAAGAAGTTATGCATTTTCTTTGGAAATGTTGTTCGAAAATCAAGATCGATTCACACTATCATCAAGTTAAGAGAAATGTTAGGAAAGTATGAACAACTTCCAACAAACATCATTAAGAGATTAGCCCGGTAACACTTAGTACTCATGCACCTAGAATCTCTTGCCCAATCACAAGTAGCTAGCGTGCTTCCTTCTATTGAAGCGAGAATAGTTGAGCCTTTTTTCAAGTCCGCACTTCACGACCTAAGAGCACTCAATTGAAGAATAGGAAGTTGCGACCTAAGAAAAGATCAATCAAGAATGCTAAAGTAGAAGAACACCCTAGGACTATGAATAAGACTCCCGTTGCCTCCACTATAGATATTGCGTCTAGCAAATGTAATAGAAATAGTGATGTAGCGAATGCTAAACCGTTAAGTACTTTTGATATTGATCGATGCACCTTGTGTTATTTGTGGTAAAAGTATGAATTCCGATTGCCATGATAAATGTGTTGCTAAAGCTATCATCTCTCGTTTAAGGAATCCTAAGCACCGGAATACCTCTAGGCCCACTAATCTTTCTAAGTCTTTGCTTGGTAGACCGCCATCTTTAGATTCTAAGAAGCATTCTTTGTCCACAAGCTCGGTTTCACCTCCTAGGAATGTAGTACCACCTAGTGCATTCACAAGACTAAAGCAAGAGTAGTTATAGAAGGCAGAAATGGATATATAACACACTAGGATTTAAGTGGATACCTAAAGCTATTGATGTGTATATCTACTATAAGCGCTATGGAACCCTCTAACATTTCGGGTTCCACATCTACTTCTATTCCATCGTGCGATGCGTATTGTAATGCGGTGTCTGAATCATTCTCTGGATTGTTGATAGCGGATGTTCCCGACACATGAGGGCAATCTTAAGCTGTTATCAAACTTTATTGCAAAGTTCATTGCCTTTGTCGGGTTAGGGAATGATCACTTCCGTAGCTATCATGGAGCTACGGAGATTATGTCAATGGGAACATCGAAATTAGCAGGGTTTACTATGTGGAAGGCCTCCGGTCATATCTGTTTTGATGGGTCAATTTTGTGATGGAGATTTGGAGGTTGCTTTGGGAGAAAAAACTTGTTTCATTAAGTGATCTACAAGGAAATGACCTTATGTCCGGCTCGCGTAATTCTAGTCTCTACACTATCTCTATGCAAGACATGGTTGCTTCTTCTCCCATTTGCTTACTTTCTAAGGCAACATCAACAAAATCACGGCTATGGCACCGTCGTCTCTCACATCTAAACTTTCAAACCATCACCAACCTTGCTTGACACAAACTAGTTGAAGGACTCCCGATTCGGTATTCAAAAGATCACCTTTGCTCGGCTTGTGAACAAGGGAAAAGCACTGCGTGCTCATTTTCCCTTCAAAGGTGGAACACGACTCGACATGTGCTTCATCTTCTTCACATGGATTTGTGTGGCCCGATCTGCGTGCAAGCGATCAATGGCAAGCGCTACATCTTAGTAATTGTTGATGATGACTACTCGATGGACTTGGGTCTACTTTCTTGTAAAGACCAAGCTCCACAAATGATCATCACCTTTCAAATCAAGGTTGACTCCTTCACGTCGAAATCAGTGGCGAAACAGAGACAAAGGAACTGAATTTGTTAACAAAACCTTCGTTGAATTCTAGAGAAGTGGGAATTGACATCAACATCTATTGCATTTGAACAAAGCGGGTTGTTGAAAGAGCAACGAGCGTTAGTGGAAGCGCAAAACAATGTTAATCAATGCTAAACTTCGGTTACTTATGGCGGCGTATCTCTTGCATGCTATACTCAAAACCGTTCTATGATCACAAAGCGTCACAACAAAACACCTTTCGAGCTTGTCCACAACAGAAAACCGAATCTAAAACACTTTCATGTATTTGGATCTCTTTGCTATCGGAATAATGATCGTGATGACTTTGGAAAGCTCAAAGCCAAAGCGACATTGGAGGTCTTTATGGATCTTGTGATAATTCTAAAGGTTTCCGAATCTGAAGATCGTACAAAGGAATTGATGGAAGCGATTCATGCTCATTTTGATGAACTTCACGAAATGGCTACGAGTATAACGACTTAGAACCCGGTCACAACCGTTTAAACTTCCCCAAACCCCATCATCGGTTCAACAAAGCCCTCGACTTACTCGTCAACAAATGGAAAGGTTATTTGCTCGCTTCGGTGGCGATATTGATGAGCGTGCTCGGTGTATCCATTGTTTCCAGCACAACTCGATAATATTCCTATACGATACACCCGCTACAACAACTCGCATTGAAGATGCACCACCGGTTGACTCCAACACAGGTTGAACACGCTTCCAACAATGATGAACCGGTGATGATATTAAAATGAAGTACCCCCACGATTTTGATGATCAAATGCGTTCTTCAACCCGTTGCTAATGAGAAGCGCTGCACGGATGTCGGCGGAATCTTCAAACCATTTGAATCTCGAGTCTGCACAATGATATACCAACATCAACCCTCACACATAGATGGGCGAAAAAGACCATCCTCGGAAAACATTATTGGCAACCCGAATCAACCGGTCGTTACGAGACAGCGTCTTCCACAGACGGTGAACATTGCATTTATGCACTTTCGTAACCGTCGAACCTAAAACATCAAAAACGCAATGACAAAAAACAAGCTGGATTGAATCCATGCAAGAAGAACTCAACCAATTCGTCTTGAAGTATGAGGCGGTTGAAAGACCAACGAGTCTCGTCATTGGTCTAAAATGGATTTGGAAAAACAAATTGGATCTTTGAAGGAGCGTTATCGAAACAAGTCGTCACGGTAAGGGGTTATCGTCGGGAAGAGGATAGACTTTGAAGAATCTTTTGCTCCGGTTTCGTCTTGAGGTACATTGGGATATTTCTGGCATGACTCATATGAATATGGCGGTCTATCGGATGGATGTCAAAGCTGCGTTTCTCAATGGACGACTTAAAAGCGGTTTATGTCGACCAACCGGATGGATTCGTTGATCACGAGTTTCGACCATGTCTACAAAGCGAACACAAAGCTCTTATGGTCTCAAACAAGCTCCTCGGGCATGAGTGCGATAAGCTATCATCTATCCTCATTGCTAATAATTTCACCAAAGGTTCGGTTGACCCAACTCTTTTATACAATATCACGGGGCACATATCTTAATTGTTCAAATTTACGTGGATGACATCATTTTTGGTCTACACATAAAAAGTTTTCAATAACTTTTGCAAAACTAATGAAGAAAAATTTTGAAATGTCCATGATGGGTGAACTTACGTTCTTTCTAGGACTACAAGTTCATCAATCACCCAGTGGTATTTTCTTGAGTCAAATATGCCCTTGAATTGTTAAACAAATTTGGAATGAAAACACATGACACCTATGCCACAATGGCTCATACCAAAACTAGGCAGCTGATTTACATGTGGGTGGACCCTACAAAATCTCAAGTATTATTGGGTCTCTCATGTATCTAACGGCTACTTGAGACTGATATTGTCTTTACCGTTTATCTATGCTCCGTTATCGGTCGCGACAAGCTGAAACCCACCTCTGCGAGGCTAAAAGAATCCTCAAGGGAACCATTAACTTGGGGATCTGGTATCCAGAAGGATTAAGGTTTTGAACTAATCGCTTTTTTGACGGCAGACCACGCGGATGCTTAGACTCACGGAAAAGCACTTGAACTTTACAATTTCTTGGTGATAAGCTGGTGTCTTGGCAATCGAAGAAGCGAGGATTGTACATGTTGTGTCATCAAAGCGAAGCGATATGTAGCCATGTCATGTTGTGCTCAAGTCATGGATGAGAACACAACTCAAAGACTATGGTTCACGTGTTTGGCGAAATCCGATGTATTGCGACAATGCAGTGCCATTGCAATCTCGTGCAACTTCGGTTCATTTTCGAAATCAAAGCACATCGATCTTGATATCATTTCATCAAGGATCCGTGGAGCAGAGTCTTGTTGAATTATATTTTGTGGAGTGAGAATACCAATTGTGATCTTCTCACCAAAGCCTTGCCTCCCGCTAGGTTTAATGAGTTGGTCCACCGGGTTGGTATGAGGTGTTTGACTCAAGAGGAATTGGATGATCTCCTAAAGCGATCTTAAAACGTCAAACACCAAAATCTCTTTTGTAAATATTTTTCAAAAACAAATACAAAAATATATAAAACGATAAAACAACAAAATATTCTTCTAATCTAATTTTCTTTCAACATTGCAGAATTTACATTTCTTCGTCAACACTTTAATCTTTCAAAATTCGATATTTTTTAGATCAAGTGTTGAGGGGAAAAGCTTAAACTTTTCACAAAACATCGTGTACTTGCATGTTATCATATCTGGTTGACTCTTTTCAAATGGTGGTACATTTTACGGTTCAAGACCTCTCAGTTAATTAATAACCTTTCATTATCAAATTGAGGGGAATTGTCGTCAAGTTTCTTTCCTAAAATCTTCTTTTGGTAACCAAAATGGAAGTTAAAAAGCTTTGGATGAAAATGGAAAAGGTGGAGGGATAGCGTCAAAGGTTAAACTTATTTTAATAAAAACACCTCCACCTACTTTGTTTCTCATTTATTACAAACCTACAAAACCATCCTGGCATAATATTACGCTCAAAGTAAAATTGTTTTACGTCTTGATTTTGTAATTGGTTTTAATGTTATTTATGTTTGAAGCATTGGTTTTGATTTTCAAATAATTTAAC
>OU343219.1:65547557-65592575 GCA_910596185.1 Chrysanthemum makinoi
CCCCATTTCGTGTATTCCATTAGGAAATTGATAAATGGTGACGTGCCTTCATGTAACAAATTCATATACGGTTATAAGATATTTGTAGAGACTATTGTAACTTACAATATATGATGGGATGATAGTTGAGACGATTGTGCAAAATCAACATGTCGAGAAATGTTAAGCCCATGTGTAACCACAAGGTCTAGGAAAAGAATAGGGGACCATTGTGCCAACTCACAATGTCTAAGAAAGAGGAAAGATATTGTAGTCAGTACAATGTCTTGCAGGAAGTTTCGTAATCCTAAAAAGGAGAGTAGATGCCATGATTGGGAGATGGAAAATATGAATTGTGCCGTCATGCTCAAGAATAGGCATACGCAGGTATGTTAGTTAACATTGTTTGTGATGAAAATTCTTGTCGAGGTGTATAGTATCAATATAATAGTATATGTTTTTGTATAGCTTAAATGCCTAAAAAGTCACATAATCGTCTGGAGGATGGAAGGCACGGAGAACGGAAGGCTTTAAAATGTTTTTGTTTGAAAAAATAGTTATAGTTTAAGTCTCGATTAGACCCGTTTCTCTATAACTGTGGCTCTGATACCAATCTGGTAACACCCCCAACTTCGTGATACGCAGCGGAATTCAAACTGGGGTACTTCATGGCACAAAGTCATAACAATAGAAAATGAACTCTAATGGAGTCGTTTTAAAAGATTTATCATTCGATTTATATAAATATCAGAGTTTACAAATATGAGGTCCAAGATGGTTCCAAGTTTACAAAATACATTAAATTGGTTTCGAATGATAATAAAATTTATAGCCTTCTTGAGTATCCGTGCTCCTCCGTGCCAGCGTCGTACAATATGGACCTGAAATACATGCTTAAGACTGTCAACACAAAGGTTGAGTGAATTCATAGAGTTTTAGAAATCAGTTGAACACATAATGTTTTGTGTGATTACGTTGTTATACACTCATAATGTTGAAAACAAAGCAGTTTATTATTCACTAAGCATCATGCAATCAAGGCGTTAACATGTTCCAAATTTAATTGGAGAAATTGTTGATACGTGCCCTTAACAGGTAAAATTGCCATTTTTACCTAATGTACTCAAATATAGTGCGTGTTTACCGGATCACGGTCAAACAAACGGGATTCGATCAATCCAGATAGATCTATCCACAATATTCGCGCTCACTTCACTCGTGATTAATGATTCATGATAAGGGACTTAAGATTGGCAAATGCGGTAACTTAGTGCAAGTAAAATAATCAGATAAGTATAGAATTTGAAAGCAATGTGTTCGGTTTAAAATAAAGCATGTATCTCCCCCAAGGGTTTGTAAAACAATTTAAGTAATAGAAAGTGGGGCTATGAACTCACGGTAATCAGTAAAAGTTTAAAGTACTTATAAAAGTAAATGAAAATAGTTGAGCATGTATCTCCCCCAAAGAGTTTGTAAAACAAGTATTAAAAGAGTAGGGGCTATGACTCACCTTAATAAATGATATCACATGTATAATAAGAATGATGGATATGCCGTGAGAACTTCTACGAGCAACCTAAAATGAAATGTTGCGACTTAAGTTTGGAACAATGTTTAGAAAAACATAAATCCATTATATATATATATATTTCTATGTTGATCATGATGTAGTCAATTATCATTTGATGTTTATAGAAAGATCTTTAATATGTGAAAACATATTTAGTTTATAGATATTGTACTACCGTTCGGGCCATCATAATTCCGAGGTCATGCAGATAACGTCCGAGGAGCTAGGACACTTTAAATCGAAATCCAGCAAATCGTCGATCCGTTTACCCAAATGAAACCCCTCACATGAAGCTCCCTAGTATTGTAGCACTTAATAGATACAATATATGTTTTGAGTGAAGATTGTTATATAAATAAGTTTATCATGTTTTTACAAGTTCTTGTCGTTTCATAAATATGATTACCTAAGTTAACGGTCTTGAGTAAACAAGCCTTGAGGCTTTAGCCATGGCCTTGCCGTGACTTTGGTCTTGAATACCATGGTCTTGAGACTTAGCTTTGGTCTTAGCCGTAGCCGTGGTCTTTGGCTTATGGCCATTAGGCCTCTTGGGTTTGCTTTTGTTGTGACAAAAGTATAGTTATGTGAGTATATTTACGGCAGTTTTGTTTTTGAAAGATATGCCTGTTAAGCGTTTTCAAGGTCGCAGTCTTTATAATTGAAGGAAAAACGTCGTTCCGGACAACTTTCGTGTTTTAACTTTTTGATGATTCGGAGCAGAAGGGCCTCTAAAACATTTCAGGGATTTGATTTGAGGCGAAGAAGCTATTTTGGCAGATTCATGTTTTAGTTTCGCTAATTTCTTTTTGTCTATAACTTTTTGACTCGTGTGTCCGTTTAGGGTGATTCAAATTGTTACATTTTTGTTTTAATATTATCTACAAGAATATGAAAAGTATCAGATCTATATGTGGTCGATTTGGTGGAAACTTTGTACAAAAGTTTATCATTTATACACTTACTAACCCAAGTTTAACATATCGGTTCTTATAACTTGTTTTAAAGATTTTTGTACATCATGACCCAACATAGTAACTATATATATAGCATGAAATAGTTAAGATTATGATAATAAAGATGAGATGATGGTGGTGATAAGTTGATTACAATTTGGCTTTCAATAAGAAAGGAGTAACTTAGTAAGGATAGGACTTTGATTGATCGCGTAAGACTTCGGATTGAGCTAGCTTCCACACCTTGGCACCCTTGCAAACTTGAAGATTTGGTGATGAAGTACTAAAGTGACTTGAGGGATCTAAACTCAAGAAGATCACTTAAACTTGCTAGAGATTTGATGTAGTAGCTTGATCTTTGGAACTTCCTTGCATAAACTTGGAGTTTATAGATCAAATGATGGAAGATATGGTGGATTTATGATATGAACGACCAAGAAAAGATTGTGGAGGTCTTTAGGATGTATTTTACTTCCTATTTATAGGAGGGTAAGTGGTTAACCATATATTGGGTTTAATATTAACCATGGTTAGGTTAGGACACTT
The DNA here is from genome assembly GCA_910596185.1 of Chrysanthemum makinoi. Classification (NCBI taxonomy): domain Eukaryota; kingdom Viridiplantae; phylum Streptophyta; class Magnoliopsida; order Asterales; family Asteraceae; genus Chrysanthemum; species Chrysanthemum makinoi. The sequence goes on from OU343219.1 coordinate 65,550,606, forward strand.
GTAATGATCTAATAGGAGTGAGCAATGGTTGGGATTTTGCCACGCAAATATGATCAGGTCCCCAATTTTTAGGTGAATTGATTAAGATGACTTAGGTGGTTAGTTTTGGATTATCTTGGTACTGAAGTGATTTTTGGTTACGGTAAATGCCAATACGCAGCTACATAAACGTAAAACGGGTATCGTAAAAATACGAAACTTGTAGGAATGATGAAACTCATCATTATAATCCATCTAAAAATATAAAATAGGTTATAAGTCTCATTGGGTGCAAAAATACTGCTTAAAGCTGGAAATACGAGTCAAAAACGCGTAATATGCAGTTTTTCAGAAAGCAACGAAATTTCAGGGAACGGACCATGAATTTATTTAGAGTAGACTAAAATTAGTCTAAAAGTGATATGAGATTTCAAAATGTGGTTTTCGTCATTCGCGGGATAACTTTAAGTATTAGTTGAAGTTTAAAGTTCACGCGATTTAAGCAAAAATGTAGAACATACAAGGTTAATTCCTTTATTGTCAAAGGAGGAGGGAAATATGTTTGACTTTTCCAAAAATGTAAAAGTTTCAAAAAAATATTAGAAACACAGGGACAGGAATCGTTAAGTATGGATGTAAGTAGAATTGTTTTAAAACGTAAGTTTAGTTTTGTTCTAGCTGGGCTTATTTGGTAATATAAAAATAATGAATCTAAAAATTCTCAAATTAAATGAGTGATCTACAAATTAATCTGATGCGAGGAATAACAAAATTGTCAGATTTGATTTGTTATGCGCGTGATGTTTAAGCGGTGGACCGTCTAAAACGAAACTTTAAAACGATGTTTACTTAATAACTTTTGCGAAAATGATCTAACGATGCTCGAACTCTCAGGTTATTACTAAAATAATTTATCTTACGAGAATGTGGATTAAAAATTTACGAGATGAATAGTGAATTTGAATAGTAAAAGTGAATAGTAAATTCTCGAAAACAAAAAGTAACCTAAAAAGCGGGTGGTGAAAACGTGGCCAAGACGAAAACCTAATGACGGCGACCCGACGGGTCCAAATCAAAGGGGACGCCGTCGCATTTGTAATCTTATATATTGAATCCGAATTTTTTAGTTTTCAGTGTGTAGTCTTTTGGAGTATAAACCTAAATCGAACCAAGGCTGTCTTGTACAGTATTTTAGGGTTCCATACCCTATCTTACATCAAGATAAGTGTTTTACTTCATTAATTTAATGGAAAATGACACAAATAGACCGCGCGCCCTGAGGCTTATCACTTTCCGGACCACTTTTATTTTATATTTCAAAATGGACCGAGGGCAACCGCTGTCATTGGGGAACTCATCGAAATTGTGACAAGTGTCCCGTATGTGTAAGGTATTGTTTTTTGGGCAACCAAAAATCGTTGGGCAACCGTATTTTTTAAAAAGGACTTTTTGGTCATTTTACATACATAATTTTTTTCATTTACTTACTCCACACCAGATCAGAACCCATATCCCAAATCATCCCACACTAGAATCAAAAATAAAAAGATCTCACACACTTAAGTGAATTTCACACACTCCGCACCAGATCAGAACCCCAATCCCAAATCATCCCGAAACAGACCTCTTTTTTACCCGAATTTAACGCCCTTTGTCTTCTTCTTTATCCAATTCTCATCGGAAAACCAAAAGAGATCTAGGGTTCCTACATTTGGTACCCACTTTTACCCCCTTTTATATTTTCATCCATTTAATTTTTAACTTTAAAGTTTTGGATTTTATTCAACAATTAGTCATTTTGAACGTAATCTGAGGTGGGTTTTAGTTTTAAGTATGAATTGGTTAATTTCCATTAAAATATTTGAAGTTAAGTGTATAATGTTATGGTTTTTATTGAATAATTAGTGACTTTGTATTCATAGCTCAAATTAATTCATTTGTAATATATAATTGGTTATGTTCTGAAGTGGGTTTTGTTTGTTTTTGGTTTTAAAGGGTGGTCAGAGCATTGGCCGATGACGCCGGTTGAGGGGTGTCCGACTGTGTTTCAGAAGATATGTAGCTTGCCACATGGCTATCATCAGGTTAGTTAGTATGTGTCGTTTATTTATTGTGGTGTATGTTAGGTAAATATATGACGTTTTGATGATACGCCGGTTGAGCGGTGTCCGACTATCCTCTCTTGGGTCTTCTTTTTTAACTTTGTTTTCTCACTCTTCTTGATTCCATCCTATGTTGCAGGTCGGAACACAAATTATTACATTACTCCAAAGGTGGCAATTTTGACCCATTCACTTACGAGTGGGTCACTTATGGTTTTTGATCCGAAACAGGTTAGTGGGATTAAATTATATTTAATTTTGAAAGTATTATCATTGTGGATTATCATTTTTATCAAGCCCGACTTGTTTCCACCTGTACTAAAAGGGGCAGGTTTGGACCACGTTCCTTTGACCCATTACCCAATCCCTCAGCCCAGCACATCTTTCCACGTTTCACAACTCCAATTGCTAAAACTGAATATCTACTCTTTGCAACTTTTATATTAGGATGGACAGTTATAGAAGCCATTGACTCTCTGATACGTAAAGCTGGATACAATGGCACCATAACAAAATCGGCGAGGAAGTGTATTCAGCTGACCCGTTACCAGACCACGTTATTTACAATGCACTATGGTGACTGCGTGAGTTATGCGAAGACATCTCGAGGTGCTGCTCCCTATGTTACCGGCCTCAAATCCTGTTAACATCTTAAACATGTGGCTAATAGTGCAGTTGACTGTCAGCATAACGGGTAAGATAAATTTTGCAATACATACTGATTGTAAGAAGTAACTTGATGTAGGTTGTTCATGTTAAGTTTACAAATGGACTAGTAATTTTATTGAGACTGAGGTAAGCCAAGTGTTGTCTCTTTTGTGTTGAATTTTAAAGTTACTTATTATGGACACAACATTTCTTGTAGTTGTAGTAGATTAGTACCGATTTTTCTGTAATAACCCGACCGTAATCAAATCATAAAAGTATCTTTACAATAAAATTCTGTATAAGTTCATCATTTGTATGATTTGATTGGTTATGTCATTTTCTTAAATTGTAATGAAAATAGTTTACCAGAAGGCTTGATTTGAGTGAACAACAAAAATCACCTTTATTCAAATTGCATGCAGCCAAATATCATAGTAAGAAGCCATTATCTGATTGGTTTTATCGTTACTTTTAGAGCTTTTTCTGTAATTTGATCATACGTAGGCATTGAGATCAATAGTCCCCTAAAGAGTTTGACTTATCTAAACTTTCAGTTAGAAAAGGTTGTGGATGGAATATTTTGCGAGATTGAATTCACATCTTTCTAGAATTCTAGTAATGGACAGTCAGCTTCTATGAATAGGGAATGTTTGCAGGTGAAATTTTATTGTTACATGTAATAAAAATGCTTATGATAATTTTGAATGGGTGCTTATTGTTTGTTTGTCAACTTGTATTTTAATTTTCGTGTTCTTAATTGCCAGAAGCAGATTCACAGTAAGGTATTTTAATATAAGTGGCAATATCGGGTTTATTGGGTTGACCCAATAAACCTGATAAGCTAAGTTCGACCCGAATCAACCCGAACCTATAAGGCCTTATCGGGTTCGGGTTGGTTTTGGGTCCGATCGGGTCACCCATTTTGACAACCCTAATGGGAGGTAGATATTTGTTTTAATCACATTAACATAGGCACAAATAGACTAAGATTTAAGATACTGATGTTTATTTAACGTTTAACAGGATTTGCTTGTTGCTATTAAGAATATGAACTTAAGCCTCAAACAGAAGACCAAAAAGGGCAAATTCTTCACCCAAGATGAGGTTTCATGCCAGAATTAGGTCAGTGTAAACATGTAATTTTTTTTGTTGAACTCTTTGGTGTAATAATCGTTATCCTTAAGCATTTAAATGTATCCCATCTCTTATAAACTGCATATAAAAAGTCAACATATCATGCGAGAACCACTAGTGGTTCTCACCTAACGGGACTAAAGATCAAGCTTTCATAGTTCTAAAATATTTCTCTGACTCCTCCAATCTCCCAGCTTTGCAATGACTAGTAACTAACCAAGTAAACACCAAAGCACCAGGAGACAGTTTCCTATACTCCATTTCATAAAATAGCTTAAGAACTCCCTCAACATCACCTTCTCGTCCATAACCTACAATAAGATAAGAATACGTATTCACATCTGGCACAAACCCTTTATCCAACAAAATAGTCAACATCTCATTAACTCGACGAACACTCTCACGTCCATTTAGCCTCTCAACCACTTCATTAAAAGCCGTACAAATTCATTCTTCACCATTTCCTCACAAACTTTCAAACTTTCATCTATTCTTCCAACCTTTGATAAACCAACAATTATACAAGTATAAGTCTCATCATACAGCTTCAAACCAACACGTTCCATATCTCTAAACACGTTCCATATCTCTAAACAAGTGCCGGTAGAACGGGTGGGCAAGCCTGCAGGCACACCTTACAAGGCCTATTCAAGCTCTCGAGTAAGATCAAATATAGTATATTATCCAATTTTCAGTTCATTTGAAGTTGTGTTTTCATATGCTACGATAATATTAAAAGAGTGTTGTGAAATGTCAATACTCGTTACACCTTACAGTTATTCAAATTCAATAATTTGCTAGTAAAATAAATGTTCTCTTTTTAGTACTTGTCATCTCATGCAGAGTTCTAAATGAATACAGGGGATGTTTTGATATTAGTGAAGATGATGCGGCCACTGTTAGCTCAACTGATGTTGATGAAAATCCGTTAGATACCGAACAGAAACTCCCTATAAAGCTGCCAACTAAAGGTATGGACCATAAAACTGAAAGAGATGGTGCTGAGATTTTTTGAAGACAAAATTCAATACATAAAACTACCATCCCTAGGCCAAGAAAAGCTATGAGCGGTTCATTGCTACCCAAAAATTTTGTTTCTCCTAACAAGTTAGTTGGCAACGGTGAAAGGTAATGATCTTCTTGTCATTATTTAATCTGATATACGTTTGTGACGTCTGTGGGTCTGCCCTGGTATACTTTTGTAACAGTGCTCACTTGGATTTAATTGCTTGCTTAAACTCTCCTATTTTACTTCTAGATGAGTTATGCTGCTGTAATTGTTACTGATCGTTTCTGCATCATATTCTTGTAATTTTTAGCATCTAGCTGATGGAAGTCATTTTTACTTAGTTGTTTGTCTTTTTAGAATTTGTGGATTCAGCTTTATCAGAGGAGACCATTCAAAAGATCATGTCTGGTATGTTTGTAGATTACTTCTCTTTCACTATCAAGCCGCAAATGGGTGGGTTGGGTAACGGGTCAAAAGGCTTACCTTCTTATCCTTCCTGGAAACTTCTATTGGATTTATATATAACATGTCCTGATACGATAATAATAAACACAGTATAGTTAAAGTGATAAGTTATTTTCATAAATAGAACATTTTACGATGTTTTATGCATTGTGAATACACTGTGCGTGACTTTTGACTGTTCTCAGTTTTACTCATTTGAACTGCTAGGGGCAAAGTTAACCCACATTGACCCGGTTATCCATAAATGGGTTGAAATTGTCACCTAATTGAACCTATATCTTTCTTATAGGTGTTCAAATCAGCTTTGATGATTTATCCACTGAAGAAAAGTAACATTTCCAAAGAGCCATAGCATCCGTAGCAGGTGATGGTAGCCACTGTGCGTTGTAAAGAAATCGCGAATGAGAAATGCACGACCTTTATTACAAACAAGGTTCAGCGTTTTCATGATATTAGTCACAACTATTTCATTCCTTTGCATAATTGTACTAATTTTTCTATGGGAATTACAGGAATGGTGTGAACTCGAGGATGACGTGAGGTGTTTGAAGATTTTTGGAGAATGTTATCCGTGATGCGTTCACGTACACTGAGCATGCCAGAAGGAAGACTGTTACTGCTATGGAAGACTTTATATGGTTTCGGGGGTTAGAAAGTGAATTAGAATGATGTTGTTGGCACGATGTTCTTTGTATGGTTTTATGGATGTATTGTGTAATTGAGACTTTAGCAATCAAATGAATCCTACTTTAGCTTTCGATATCTATTGTGTTTAACTGTTGATTCTTTCCTTATTGCGGGCTGAAATAATCCGAAAGTATTTTGGATATATTTATGTATAGTATGAAAAGTGTAATTACTGGTAACCCTCTTTGCTGGTGCTGCTGTCGGTCAACTTGATCTGCGTTGCTGTCAGTTCTTATTGTCGCCTTTTTGGTTAATGTTTGGTACAAAAAGTGTCATTACTGGTACATTGTTTATGCCTCTTCGCGTATGCTGCTGTTTATAATTCTTATGGTCGCTTTGCTGGTGTCTTGTCACTACGATTTACTGGTTTTCCTTATGCAAGATTCAAGTGTTATAATTCTTAGTCCAGTTTTATGTTGTCATCTTTACTTGTTAGCTATTGTCTTTTTGGCCACTGCAAATCTGCAATTCACTAGCTAGTCTTCTACATGTAGTTAGTAATTCCTATGGTTGTTTTTTTGCTCCACCTTAAGCTACCATTGTTACTGTTGTTTCTCAGACACGTCCTTTTGATATCTGTACATTATCATATACAGGTTTGCCGTCTAAAAAGATTTCAGTGTTTTTGTTCTTAGTATATGGTTTATGCTGGCATATTTACTTGTTAGTATTTGTATTTTGCACGCTGCGGTTAACTGGTTAGTCTTCTACATGTTGTCTACTTGTTCATTTGTTGTATATTTTCTGTAGGAACAACATAAACGCCAGAGTCTAGAAAGAACATTAAGCAAACAAGTATAGGAAATTGATATTAAGTGCTTATAATTCGCTTCTGGTTGCTAGTCGTGGATTCTCTCTATAGGGGAGTTGGTTCATTTTTTTATTAGTCTTATTACAGCACCATATAAATCGTGTATTACATAAGAGCTACATCGGAATTACTGTCCTTACACTGTTTTGATTCTTAAGAAGACACATCCAGGTATAGTTTCGGTTAACCTATTTACAGTTACGAAACAGAGGTCATACTATACTTAGTGAAAAACAAAAACTAAAAATTTGTCAAAACAAATGTGTCATTTACCCAAAAAAATGTTACATATAACTGCAATGAAGTGCGGCTAAACACCTATTAAAAGTTTATTCCATGTATTCGAAAACAACATTTGTGTTTTCCTAACAGTTAAGGGCTCATAGATTATACAAATGAGTGTTATAGAATAAAGACACATCATCTGTATCTAAAATGATCACCATCTAAAATCTATTTTTACATGTGTGGTGAAAGATTGTACGTTTGAAAAAAATACTATTTTTGTTTGTTTTAAATTTTAAAAGGTAAAAAATACATAAGTTAAGAAAAAAGCGACTCTGTTGGGGATCGAACCCAGAATCTTTGGTTTCGTAGACCAGCGCCTTATCCATTGGGCCACAGAGTCAAGTTGATATTGTTAGACCTTATCTACCATTTAGCCGCTAAGTAACATCTTTAGTACTTGTCAAACTAAAAAAATTGAAGTCATAGCACAAAGTTTTGTTCAGGTAGTTTAAGTTTTGTAGCCAGTTCCTTTATTTACTAACATGAGATTCAAATGCCTAAATGGCAGGACACTTGTGAATACTGCATTTGGACTTAAGCGTAACTTATCTGGAATGGTAACTTAAGCGTACCTTACTTGGAACGGTTTTGATCTTGGAAGGATGATGCGTCTAATGCAATCACTTGGAAACCCGCAATCTATCTACAAGGCCATTCACATTGCTGGAATCAAAAGGAAAGGCTCAACCGCTGCATTTCTTTCCAAGATTTTACCTGCTCAAGACATATCAAGACCATGAAGGAACGCATAATCGTAGGAAGACTAGGCGATCGGGTATCAGCCAAGGCAGTGAATTCATTGTGCCAAAGGATAAAAGACGTTATTGATAAGGTCGTGAAACTTGAAATGGGGCACCTTAGTCATATGATCTCACTATTCCAGGTTAGTGCTGATTGGACTAACTTAGAGGATATAGTGATTGAAACTCTTGATTCTGAGCTTGAATGAAGAATAAATGTGGTACCTTTATTAACTTTGATTTTAAATTTGGCAATGAGATACCTTATGGTTCATGGTATTATATACGTGCAGATACATTTTAGGGAAACTGATGGAAAAAAAGCAGTACTACTCACTTTTGATATCCCATGATACTGCAGACCAGATCCTATGGCAGTTCGAGTAGTGGATGTCTCTCCATATGTCATCCATTTGTACCTTCAGGCACAAATCAGACATAATAAGTCACTTTACCCATCATAGAATGATATTATGTAAACTGACCAGAGGTGGCAAGATGACGGGTTGGGTAATGGGTTAAACCCAATCCATGTTGAATGGTATACTTTTAGGATGGGTCAAAATGGGTAGGACCGGGTCTTGTTGACCCGCAAACACTTTTTTGTCCATTTTCTCAAAAACTTAAAATCAATCACTTGGAGACTGCTGAGACTTTCTTCTATGAATACTTGATGCGTAAATTATTATTACAGAAACCAAGAGTATTTAGAATAATAGCCTAAATCTCCAAATAAAAGTATTTAGGAGGCTATGTGCATCAAAATTACACATCACGACACTTTCAACCCGTTTCCCTTTTAGTCCAATTTGTTTATTTGACTCATTCGAAATAACAGTAGACTTACTCTCCAACAGTCCCATCTACTCGTACACGTGAGCCCAAGTACTTGTAATCTGGGTATGTATCAACTGCATGTCTGAAAACATAAAATTATTTGATGTAAATCCTGATGTGATCATTTCTATAAGTAGTAGCAGGATCATCACCTTATTCGAAGCAACTTTTTTATTAAAGTACAAGTACTAGAATGTGATATGCTTACACAAAGTTGTCATGCAAAGTTTCAATCTTGGGATGGTCAGGAAATCTGCTGACTAGCTTCAATGGAGAACGTGCAGATCTGCTAGGGATAATTTTTTGCAAGAAACCGGTTATATTAACGCATAAATGCGCAGTTGTAAAGTTTTTGAACTATTGACTGTGATAGAATATAGCTCATGACCTGTATACATTCCATTTTCCGAACTTCAATTTTTCTGGGAGGACAACACTATATCCCTGATCTGTAGTATATATGATGAGCCATTAAAACATAGTTTAGGAAAAATCATAATAAAATAAAGATTAGATTGGGAGGCAAGATCAGTGCCTCAGCAGTACAACTGAATCCCAATTTGGATTATTGATTTCCAGTAAACACACGAATCTTCTTAATTTCCTGAGCGATAGCTAATCAGTTAAGAGAACACCCACTTGATGAGCATCAAATGTATCCCTCTCATGAGTTAGTAATATATTGATATGAATTTTTAGATTTTAAGTTGCAAGCTGATTATCAAACCTGAAACCTGATGAGGTTCCAAACCGTAACCAGTAACCTGATGACGATGATCACAAATATTATATATATATATATATATATATATATATATATATATATATATATATACGTGTTTAAAGAAAATAAAAAACACTTCTTACTTGATAATTAAGCGCGATTTCGAGTGTTGACAAGACTTCACTCATTAATGGACGTTCCTGGGGATCTCTCTTCACACATTGATACGCAGCTTTCATAAATTCTTTTAGCGACAAAGGATTTATTTCATCCTTTCTATTACTATAAATAATCTCGTCCATTTTTTTGTTTTCGTAGCAGTGTCGTGCCAATCCTGTTAAAGGAGGACGCTTATCATTCTTGTTGTTGGAAATACACAATCTCCCACATAACACTTCAAACAAAACCACTCCAAAGGAGTAAACATATGACTCCTTTGTTAATAGCCCTGTCTGTACATACTGTGGATCACAATACCCAGGGTGCCTACAGCGTGGGAGACAAGAAACGTGATTTGTTGGTTTGCAGGACCAAATTTGGACAAACACATATCTGAGATCCTATAGCATTCCAATTTTCATCTAATAGAATATTGGAGCTTTTAATATCGCGGTGCAGCACTCTCTGATGGGTTCCAAAAGAGATATGAAGGTAAGCAAGTCCACGAGCCGCCCCAATGCATATCTTTAAGCATTGAGTCCATGTTAGAGCATCACTATCTAGATACAAGTCAAGACTTCTCCTAGACGCATACTCATACACTAGGATCTTCTCGCCACTCTCATCACAAAACCCTAGAAGAGAGACAATATTATCATGTTTGTAAAGGGAAAGCATGATAATCTCCTTCCAAAACTCGGGGTCTCCTTGCCCAAATACACGGTTTAAACGTTTTAAAGCAACAACGGTATGCCCCTTGGAATGGACTGGTTCTCCCTTATAAACTTCCCGGAATCCTCCTCTGCCGATGCAATTTGAATCAGCAAAGTTGTTGGTTGCTAATTTAATGGCTTCTAGTTTTATTTTGAGGTGTTCAAACTATTTGGTTACCTACTTCATTTTGACAGTTGCACAAAAACAAAAGAATGGCAAGTTTAAGAGCACCAAAAATAAAAGCCAGGGATCTTTCAAATGGTATGAACAGGATACATTCAGATTAGGAGCCAAATATATAAAATAAAAGTCAACGATTCCATACTTTATAATTTATCACCAAAAGAATATGCTGCCAGTTTTCAAAATGACTCAGCCACTGGTATATAATAAAAGATATGATGTACAACTTGTTGACAAAAAAATGTCTTTTTGTTAAAAAAATAAACTTGCCAAGCTATACTTTTCATAATACCTGTCCAAGATGACGAGCCAGAGCCCCTAGTCCCAAAAGATGGAGAGCGTGAAGATCGTCTTTCACCAATTAGGAAATCACTTCCACCAGTTCTCGACCCCCCTGAGCCCCCTCTGGACCAGCTACTGCCCCCACTTCTACCACCGCGTCTGTAACTATCCCCGTCATAATAGAGGTCTTGATTACAATACATGTCACAAAATAAATATTCAGGGAATGTCATAAACGAGATGACGAGCCAAAGCCCCTAGTACTTGAGAAAGATAGATTCAGGTTATATGTTATCACTAACTGGACAAACGAGAAAACCTAAAATAGCATTAGCTAAAAGGGAACGGTTTAAAGATGGCGGAGGAGGTGGTGGTGGTGAAAAGGAGACTGGAGGAGGTGGAGGTGGAGGTGGGGGAAGGGAGGACAAAAGTGGGGAATTATTAGGTGAGAAAAAACCAGCAGCGGATATAAACTAGTAGCGGATAATAAGAATATAATGGGTGAGTAAAATGTAAAATGACCCAAGTATCCTCATGTATAAATATAAATATAAGTTGCCAAAAAATATAAAGTTGCCTAAAAAAAATACAAATTGTCCAAAAAACAATACATGACATATACTTTCAAAATACGTACTTGTGTCATAAGTTGTCGGCCACGTGGCAGCCCCTGGTTAGCTACAAGAAAATCGCTGGGAAACCGGTCTATTTTCAAATTTTAAAAGGGCATGGTCCATAAACTGATAAGCCTCAGGGCGCGTGGTCTATTTGGCTAATTTTCCCATAATTTAATTATGTATTCAATTACTTGTGTGTATGCTTGCATGTTTCCCATGTCCGGCTAATTTACTTGTGTGTTTGCGTAGGGAATATGAAACTTAATTATTGAATATTGATTGGTTGTCTCTTATCTTAATTGTTAATGATCCAGTATTGCGATAGGTCATCCGTTGTGTAGTTAATGCTTGATTAACCTTTGTAAACTTTAGCTTATAGTACCTAGAGTCAGTGTAGGCTAAACCATCCGAAGAGTACCTTAGCGTTAAAGTTTATAAATCTTAGAGATTTTGTAGTCATTAACCTTTGGTAGTTTCAAAGAGTTAGGGATAAACGCATACCCTACGACCTTAGACACACAACGCGATTAAGAATAAGGATGTGACAATTCAACCATCAATAGGAGATAATTAAGGAGTAATAAAACCTAAGTAAACACATCTTTAAATCATCATACGAGCACACAATAATTAGACATAGACTACATACACCTAGTTTAGACAATTAGATAAATAAAAGTAATCGGTAGAAATACCAAACCCCCCAAATCCAAACCCCGAGATTCGTACCTTTCCATTTCCTAAAAAACATAAAAAGATAAAAAAATAATCTTCCTCAACCCCAACCTTAGCGTAGTAACTTCTCACTAGCATTCCTATTCCCCTAGAGAACGATATCAATTCCCGTGGCTTACCCTAATACTAAACTCCAACGATTAGGTTCACTGCCTAGGGTGTTGCAAAACTTGCTCGACGAAAAGGAAGTTCCTTTGACCCCGAACGACGCGTGTAGCGTTATCATGTTTTTGGCGCTGCTGCTGGGGAATAGAATAGCTAGTTAGGAGTCCACCTCGTTTAGGTTTCTTTGCTTGATTCCAATCTAGTAAACTTTTCCCATTTTTAGCTTCCTCGTAGTCTATCCTCCTTCTTCGTGACCTTTGTTAGTAACCCCATCACTTTTCATCATGAAAGGTGATAACCAACCACCAAACCTGCCATTTCCCCCTACCAATCCCTGTAGACAACCTAGAACCCGCAGTTCCCCCTAACCCTTCTTGAACCTTTTGCAGAACCCGAAATAGAGCTCAATAGGCCAAGGAAAGCTCTCCATGATTCGGAACCTCAAGGCACTACCATCAACTTTGTTGAAGTGACAACTGACGAAGAGTCCACTCATTCCCCCCAATCCCCTGAAACCATCAACATTGACAATATGAGCCAATATAGCGAGAAAATTCCCGCTACTCCGGTCAATGGACCCATCAATCTACCTAAAGCAAAGTCCCTCGTGGAATATTCTTCCCCCTCTGCATCTAGATTTACCAGTGCCATTGTCTACCCTTCGGAGCAAGTCAATGAGGTGTTGCATGCCTCCGACATTTGGCTTATCCAGAATGCATGTCAATTCCATGGATCCCACAGCGAAAATCCCATTCATCACATCAAACAATTTTTAAAAATTGTTGATGCTATCTATGCCGACGGGGCATTCAAGGAGACATTTAGACTCCGGTTTTTTCGATTTTCTCTTCAAGGACAGGCCAAGGAGTGGCTCGATAAGCTTCCTCCAAAGTCCATCTTCACGTGGGAACAACTCACAACTGATGGAGAATCTATTGTTTACTCCTGGACTCGTTACAAAGATCTCATTCAGCAAGCCCCACACCATGGTATCAACCTTTGGTTGCTTGTTCAAATCTTTTACGACAATGTCTCCCGAAAGGATCAAAAAGGGATTGACTTCTCAACTGGCCGAAGAATTTCTAATCTCACTGCGGAAAAAGGGTGGAACCGCATTGAGGAATATGTTCAATACCAAGACAACCCTTGGAACGAGCCAGTAACTGCAATGAGTATCTCTGCTTTCTCAACTAACTTATCATATCTCGATGATCGGATTAAGAAAGCACAAGAGAAGCTTGCATACCTCACAAAATTGCCAGAACCCAAAAGGTAATTTAACCCGTACCTTTATGCAACATTTGTGGAGGGCCACACGAGAGTGATGAGTGTGATGACACACACCTAGAGAGCGTCTTCCTTTCCAGTCATGATATATATGATAACCCTTTCCTTCTCATATTCTATCAAAACGATGAATGCAATCCTTGGGGTAATCTGAAATGGAAGACTGAAGGAAAGAAGGGATCTGAATACACCATCCGTGATGACTTTGAAAAGGAACTCGGGTAGTTTACCATGGAAGGGGCAATGCTTTTAAAGGGTCTTGAAGGATTCATTCAAGAGCAGCAAGCTGAATTAGAGAATCAATTCGCCGAGCTCCACAAAAGAATAAGCGAACCTGGCCCAACCCATCACGATCCAACTTGTGCCATTACTACTCGATCAGGAATTACTACCAAGGATCCCCCGCACCCTGACCAAAATCCCACCACCCGGGAGCCTGCGTTAGGAAATGAAGCAATTCCTGAACCTCCTTCAACTCCTCATGATCCCCCTCCACAAACATCAGCACCTGCCCAGCGACCAACTCTTGCACGGATTCCTTATCCCTCGCGTCTAAAGAATCAAAAGGCTGAAGAAGACAATGAGAGAATATTGTCTTACTTAAAACGGGCCTCCATCAACATACCACTTCTTGATGTCTTTTATCATATCCCTAAACATAGCAAATACTTCAAGAGGATAATATCTAATAGGAAGAAACTTGAAGGATGGATATCATTAGGAGAAGAGTGCTCGACTATCATCCAGAAAGGCCTGCCCAAGAAGAAAGAAAATCCAGGGAGCTTCACCATTCCTTGCTCTATAGGGGCACTTTCTATGAAAAATGCTTTGGCGGATCTTGGGGCAAGCATTAACTTGATGCCTCATTCCTTGTTCCTCAAACTCGGATATTCAGGGCTGAAACCAACTAGAATGAGTATTCAGTTAGCTGATCGATCAATCAAATATCCCATTGGAATTTGTGAAAATGTTCTGGTATGGGTAGGAGAATTCAAGTTTCCAGTTGATTTCGTGATTTTAGAAATGGAGGAAGATAACTCAGTCCCAATAATCCTTGGAAGACCTTTCTTGGCTACAGCTCGTGCCATTATCGATGTTCATGATGGTAAACTCACTTTACGAGTGGGGTCCGAGAGCTTAACCTTCAACATCAAGGATTCTATGAGTCACTCCTCCTCCTACGATCACCCTATTTATTTTGTTGAGGAAGTTGATGAATTTGTTGATGACATAGATGACTGCATTGATGAATATCTATTAAATGAATTCATGAATGATGATAACAACACAATATACAATGATAAGGAAATCGAGATGGTTGGAGTTGTTTCCTTTTACCCGCATAGGGAATAAATTGAACCCCTTGAGCTTCAAAAGCCATAAAACAAGCTAAAACCTTCAATCAAGGAACCTGCTACCTTAGAACTAAAAGATCTCTCGAGCCATTTAGAATATGCCTACCTTCAAGGAAAGGACCAACTCCCTATCATCATAAGCTCTTCACTGACCACTGAACAGAAAGAGAAGCTCTTAGAAGTTTTAAAAGAGTACAAAGGAGTGATCACATGGAGTGTTGCTGACATTAAGGGTATTGATTCTACATTCTGTACTCATAAAATTCTCATAGAAGAAGATTACAAACCAACCATTCAACCGCAAAGGAGGGTTAACCCTAATATCAAGGAGGTAGTAAAGAAGGAGGTCGTCAAGCTCCTCGATGCCGGCCTTATCTACCCCAGTCCAAGTGGTTCCAAAAAAGGGAGGAATGACGGTTGTAAAGAATTAAAAGGGTGATTTAGTGCCGCAAAGAACGGTTACTGGTTGGCGTATTTGTATCGACTACAAAAAGTTAAATGATGCCACCCGGAAGGATCATTTTCCTCTGCCATTCATTGACCAAATGCTCGAAAGGTTAGCCGGGCATGAGTACTACTGTTTCCTTGATGGGTTTTCAGGATACTTCCAAATCCCCATCGCCCCTGATGGCCATATTCCATGAATTATATGAGGACAGCATGGAGGTCTTCATGGATGATTTCTCGTTATTTGGGAATTCCTTCGACCTTTGTCTTCCCAACCTTAGGAAGATGTTGAAACGGTGTGAAGAAACTAATTTGGTCCTGAATTGGGAAAAGTGTCATTTCATGGTAAGAGAAGGAATTGTCTTAGGGCATAAAGTCTCTGGAAATGGAATTGAGGTCGATAGAGCAAAAATCGAGGCGATATCCAAACTCCCCTATCCTATTATTGTTAAAGCCATTCGAAGCTTTCTAGGTCATGCGGGTTTTTATAGAAGGTTTATTAAAGACTTCTCGAAAATTGCTCGGCCAATGACACAGCTTCTCGTCAAGGATGCCCCTTTTGATTTTTCTAAAGAATGAAAAGAAGCATTCAACTGACTAAAGAAGGATCTCACTCAGGCTCCAATAATGGTCACCCCTGATTGGTCTCAGCCATTCGAGATCATGTGCGATGCTAGTGATTATGCCGTAGGCGCCGTGCTCGGCCAAAGAAAAGAGAAGCATTTTCAACCAATTTACTATGCTAGCAAAACCATGAATGTGGCGCAAGAAAATTACACAACCACCGAGAAAGAGCTTTTAGCTGTGGTTTTTGCCTTCGACAAGTTCAGGAAATATCTCGTCCTCTCCAAGACTGTCGTCTTCACTGATCACTCCGCCTTACGCTACTTGTTTTCCAAGCAAGATGCAAAACCCCGACTCATTAGGTGGATTCTATTACTTCAAGGATTGGACATTGAAATTCGAGATAAAAAGGGGGGCTGAAAATCTTGCTGCTGATCATCTGTCACGCTTGGAAAACCCTGATCTTGAGAAGTTGGACCATACCGAGATTCGCGACTCTTTTCCCGAGGAACGGCTAATGGCCATTAAGGAAATTGAGCCATGGTATGCGGATTATGCTAACTATCTGTCCAGTAGGGTTTTGCCAAATTACATGACCAAGCAAGATAAGAGAAAATTCTTCACCACACTAAAACATTACTTCTGGGATGAACCCTTCCTATTCCGCATATGCCCCGATCAAATCATTCGGCGTTGCGTGGCCGGAAGGGAGATTGATCGAGTTCTGAAAGAATGCCATGCGGGACCATCTGGGGGACATCACGGTGTAAATGTTACGGCACAGAAAGTTTTTGATGCTGGATTCTACTGGCCTACTATCTTTCGAGACGTTAAAAGATTAGTTCAAACGTGTGATGCATGCCAACGATCGGGAAACATCTCGCGAAGGGATGAATCACCTCAGAATTATATCCAAGTCTGCGAGATATTCGATGTTTGGGGTATAGACTTCATGGGACCTTTTCCATCATCCGGAGGAAATGAATACATTCTAGTGGCTATCGACTATGTATCCAAATGGGTGGAGGCCCAAGCCCTTAGGACTAACGATGAAAGAGTAGTCATTCATTTTCTTAAAAAGCTCTTCGCATGATTCGGGATTCCCAAGGCATTGATCAGTGATAGAGGAACCCACTTTTACAATGCTCAAATGGAGAAGGTGATGAAGAAGTATGGCGTGCCGAATAGATTTTCTACTGCATATCATCCCTAGACGAATGGGCAAGTAGAAAACACAAATACAGCATTAAAGCAGATACTTGAAAAAACGGTCCACCAGAATAGAAAAGATTGGGCATTCAAACTGTATGAGGCACTCTGGGCCACAACCCCTTTTCGATTAGTATACGGGAAAGCGTGCCACCTCCCTATTGAACTTGAGTAAAAGGCGTACTGGGCACTTAAGGCCTGGATGAACTAAGACTTGAGAAAATAGGTTCTTACAGCTTCAAGAGCTGGATGAACTAAGACTTGAAGCTTATGAATCGTCGATCACATACAAAGAAAGGGCGAAAAAATGGCATGATCAACGAATAAAGAATCCTAAAGAATTTTTGGAAGGAGTTAAGGTGCTCTTGTATAATTCAAGACTGAGATTATTTCCGGGAAAACTCAAATCGAGATGGTATGGACCTTTTACAGTGAAGAGGCAAATGAACAATGGGGCTGTGGTGCTACTGGACCAAGATGAAAGGGAATTTACCGTAAATGGGCAACGTGTGAAACATTATCAGTTGGACAATAATGAAATGGTCAACGATGAAGATATTGTTTTGGAAGGAGGTGACAGTAATGAAGTCACGTAGGGGCACGACTTCGAGTCTAGCTACAAGACCTATAAATAAAGAAAAGCGCTTCGTGGGAGGCAACCCATGCTTAATTGTTTGCTTGTTTGTGTCCTATATCTTTTATTGATTGTTTATTCTCTTGTTTAAATTTGTAAAAATTCTTTATTTTGCCTTTAACCTCGTCTTAATTACATATAAAGGTATTTTACATAAGGGATAGGTGTAGGGAGGATTACACACGTTTTCAAAAGAAACGTAAACATGAGAATTTCAATTAATTAAAAGATATACATGTGTGTTTGTTCGAGTCAAATGCTTGTATCGAGTCATAATGGATGTTTTCCAGAAAATTTTTCCAGATTCTAAAGATGTTAATTTTCCAGATTTTTTTCCAGAAAATCATAGACCAGTTTTTGTCAGGATAACCTGACGGCGTCAGGAAGGAGCAAAAACAACTGATTACTTTTTCTCGTTTTCTGAGCTACTTATAATTTTTGGAATTTTCCAGGTCTTAATTTTCCAGAAATTCTGTAAACATCCATTCCACAAGCATTATATCCTAGTTTAGTAGAGTCCTATATATATTATTACCGCCGATTTTACGCGAAGGTTTCGTTTGTTTTCTTCAAGTGTGCAGGTTTAATTTACCAAGAAGAAGCTACATAAGATGAGAAGGAGCTTTTCACGCAAACGTTCTTCTTGAAGAAAGATGTAACCACCACTTTACACGGATCCTACCGAGCTAAGTGTAGTTTATTTCATCTCTTATTACCTTCCATTATCATAACTTTGATACTTTCGGGGAACATTGGGGACAACATTCAGTTTAAGTGTAGGGAGGGAAAATAAAACGGGAACTTTGAAACTATGCTTATCCTTGATTATTTGCTTTGTCCAATTGCATTTGTGTAATAAACCATGAGAAAATTTCGGTTAGGGTAATTTTGGCACCAAATTAAAAATTTTTCATGACATATAGGAGTGGGCCATTAGACTTAATAAAGCGTCTCATGGATAGGAAATTATATGACTAGCACAAAAACTCTTTACCACTTAAATTCCACCTAAAATGTGAGGATCGCCCTTAGCTTAGTAGGAATTAAAGCATTCATCTTTGATGCTTAGAGTGTGAACCGGTAGTATAATAGATTCTAGAACTTGTTTTGTGATGCATCCCGAGATCGCTAGTAAGACTACACTTGTGTAGTTATGAATAACTAAATGATAAGAGGCATTAGGATAACCCTTGTTTGATACCCGTAATATAATTACTTCTTCCACATCGGTTGAGTAATTCCCCCACACCTTTGTGTTGTACTCATCTTTAGTACACGATACCCCTAGTTAACCCCTCAGAGCCTATCCTTTTCGCGATTCTCGTGATGTTTCGGTTTTCCGAAATATCAATGAAGAGCATTGTTTACACTCCACCCCCAAATGTACACCCAAATCGCCTTAGCCTACCTTGTATGCACTCACTTTTAGTGCATTATTGTTATCACACTAAACCCTTAGTTCAATTATCTAGTTGCTTGCATAAGTTGCTAAGTCGAGTCATATCCTTTGTACACAGTTTTGGGACGATTGGGACTCATGGGAAAAGTTAAAGTTTATGAAACGACGGGAAGGGAACGTTAAATTCAAATTCCCTTTATTTGCGTAATAATGTACTCCAAGTATTTTGATCTTTTCAATTCGGGTCATATTAGTGTTAGAGTAATAAAAACTCAAGTGTAGGGATGTGCCTATAAATCCCTATCATTTTGATGTTATCGTAGAGGGATGGTAGAGTAAAAGTGTATGAAAAAAAAATCAAAAAAAAAAATAGAAAAAGAGAAAGAAAAAAAAATACGGGCTACCATCCTACATTTATCTTTAATTTATGTTTGTTTGTTTCAGTTATCTAGAGTCTAGAGTGTCGAGTCTTGGCTTAGCAACGCCATTCTTCTCATGCTTGTAACATATAGATTTTTGACTTGCCACCACTAAATCGCCTATCCCACCAAACCCTTTGTTTCCCTACCGTAAGCCTTACATTACAACACTTTAAAAGACCTCTTGGATAGTCTTTCCTAGGTACTTACGCCAAAGCGATGGAGGTTTGATCTAGTCTCAAGCCTAGGGCAATCTATGTACTAGGACCGGTTAATGAGTGTTTATCTTCCATTTCCAACTTGTTATATTTCATATACGCCCGAGAGATGTGAGTATCCAAACACCCCTTGTGAGGTGCTAGTATGTAATTTCCGTGCTTGTTATTTCTTTTGCGGGGCTTATATGTGTTATGGATTGTTCTAAACCAATGCTTCATGACCCCTAACTTATAAATTAATTGGATAAAAACACATTTGCTTGAGGACAAGCAAATAACAAGTGTAGGGATATTTGACAAGGTTTTAAAATGTACCTTTTTGAGGGGTCGTTTAAGCCCTTATTTGATCACTTGTGTATCCGTTATTACTTAATATCGTTCCTTTTCACTTTTTAGGTATCTTGAAGGCAAAATGCTGGAATGACACTTATTCGGATGAAAAGGCGCGAATATACGAAGAAAATAGCCAAAGTCAAGAATCGAGAGACTCAGCTTGGCTGGAATGAAGGGGACGGCGTCAGGCACAAATTAGTGACGCCGTCGGACAACTTTTGTGACGGCTCAGTAGCCAAATTGCTTATTTACAAGTGACGACTTCAGGTTTAAAAGAGTAGGTCGTCGCAACTCAAACGGCCTAGATTTGATCCAGACGACGTCAGAGACTGAAGGGGACGACGTCACAAGCATAAGGTGATGCCGTCGCAAGACTAACGTGGCTAAGACGAAACCCTAATGACGGTGACCCGAAGGCGTCACAAATCAAAGGGTGACGCCGTCGTATTTGTAATCTTATATATAGAATCCGAATTTTTTAGTTTTCAGTGTGTAGTCTTTTGGAGTAAAAGCCTAAACCGAACCAAGGCTGTCTTGTACAGTATTTTAGGGTTCCATACCCTATCTTACATCAAGATAAGTGTTTTACTTCATTAATTTAATTATGTCTTCAATTACTTGTGTGTATGCTTGCATGTTTCCCATGTCCGGCTAATTTACTTGTGTGTTTGCTTAAGGAATATGAAACTTAATTATTGAATATTGATTGGTTGTCTCTTATCTTAATTGTTAATGATCTAGTATTGCGATAGGTCATCCGTTGTGTAGTTAATGCTTGATTAATCTTTGTGAACCTTAGCTTATAGTACCTAGAGTCATTGTAGGCTAAACCATCCGAAGAGTACCTTAGAGTTAAAGTTTATAAATCCTAAAGATTTTGTAGTCATTAACCTTTGGTAGTTTCAAAGAGTTAGGGATAAACGCATACCCTACGACCTTAGACACACAACGCGATTAAGAATAAGGACGTGACAATTCAACCATCAATAGGAGATAATTAAGGAGTAATAAAACCTAAGTAAACACATCTTTAAATCATCATACGAGCACACAATAATTAGACATAGACTACATACACCTAGTTTAGATAATTAGATAAGTAGAAGTAATCGGTAGAAATACCAAACCCTCCAAATCCAAACCCCGAGATTCGTACATTTCCATTTCCTAAAATACATAAAAAGATAAAAAAATAATCTTCCTCAACCCCAACCTTAGCGTAGTAACTTCTCACTAGCATTCCTATTCCCCTAGAGAACGATATCAATTCCCGTGGCTTACCCTAATACTACACTACAACGATTTGGTTCACTGCCTAGGGTGTTGAAAAACTTGCTCGACGAAAAGGAAGTTCCTTTGACCCCGAACGA
The DNA here is from genome assembly GCA_910596185.1 of Chrysanthemum makinoi. Classification (NCBI taxonomy): domain Eukaryota; kingdom Viridiplantae; phylum Streptophyta; class Magnoliopsida; order Asterales; family Asteraceae; genus Chrysanthemum; species Chrysanthemum makinoi. The sequence goes on from OU343219.1 coordinate 65,572,060, forward strand.
CGCGTGTAGCGTTATCAACTCCTTAACCAATTTACAATTAAGATAAGAATCAACCTAACAATAATCAATAACTAGGATTCATAGATCTAAGTAAACACATAAGAAATTTAGCTAGATATGGTAAACAAGCAAGTATACATACAATCAATCGAATACGGGATAGAAATAATGTTACTTTGGATTAAAAGACTTATCTCGATGTGTAAAATAGGGTATGGGACCCGAAGATACTGTCCAATTCTGACTACAAATGATTTATGGTTTTTTCTCCAAAATTCTACCTCTCTAAATGCAGAAAAATCGAATTCTATATATAGATTTACAAATGCGATGGTGTCACCTTTTGCATGGGACGCATTCAGCTCGCCGTCATTAGGGTTTCGTCTGGGCCAATTCATCGATGGGACGGCGTCACCTTAGAGTTGTGACGTCGTCGGTCTTCAGTCCGGACTTCGTCTTAATTCTAGATATGGGCCGTCTGAGTTGAAAACTATGAGTGACGCCCTTCTTCTTTAAGGTGTGACGCCGTCAGGTTATGTGACCAAAATTTCCACTGAGCCGTCGCGTGCATGTTTTGATCAAGTCATCATAGAGGGACGGCGTCGCCGTCAGGTACTGTTGATCAGCTTTGAGTGGCTTCAATCTTTACTTTGCCATTTTCTTCATGTATTTGCTCCTTTTCGTCCAAAAATGCTTCATTCCAGCATTTTGCTTCCAAGAGACCTAAAAAGTGAAAAGGAACGAAATTAAGCAGTAACATATATAAAAGTAGTCGATATACGGCTTAAATGACCCCCTAAAATCGTACGTTTTAAATCCTTATCAATACCACAAGGTTTTCGAGCCCAAATAATCATTCACAAACAATTTAAAAATTTACCATAGGCCCACATAGCCCAAAATCACAATATCATATCAAATAATTATTACGCAGGCTAAGTCATAAGCATTTAAGCAACCACCACGCCCTAATCACATATATAAACCGACATGTTATACGTCATGGCAAGTTGGTGCATCCACAAATCCGGGTATAGAGCCTAGCAAATTGGGCAACCAAAATCCAGACGGGGTGGTCAACCACAATAGATCTATCCATAACATTCACGCTTCTCGCAGGAACTAACGACCTAATAGTGGGATATTAATGGATACTCTACCTTAGCCTTGACTACGAAATACTTCGCAAAACATTTCAATCAAAAATTTCATATAAATCATTCTCTTGTGTCCACATTAAAGCATATTCAAAAAAAATCACGCATTTCATCAAATCAAGTAACAATCGCTTATTCAGTCAATCAACATTTCATTTAGTATAAACGAGCAATATTTTATCCCAAAACAGTTTAAAAGCAAGTAACAGTAGGGGCCATGAACTCACCTGAAATGAAGTAACGTAAGGATCACAACTGGCATCAGTGAGCAAAGCACAGTTGTCTCACAAATAAGGCACAACGATATCAAGAAGGAAAGCACATTGATAATCAAACAGCATGACACAACGGTACGTCATCGGCACAATCAATATAACAAAAGTCTAGTTTTAACGTTTTGTGTGGTGGTAAGAAAACGAAGACTCGACATAAACTCACAGCAAGAGTATATTATAGTTCCCAGGTGTGACTCGCACAAAGTGGAACTCACGCCAAAACATAATATATATCCCAATATATTATGATAGAATAGTCAATTAAATTGACCTAGACTCAAGTCAAGAAGACAATGACCATAAAGATGCCAAGAAAATAAAGACACGCAATTACTTCAGTAAATAAGTCAACTGGTAGTTTCGGTATTTACCCAATAATCCCAAATAGCTCGTATAAAACAACATGAAACAATAAAGGTTTTACCACTTAAAAAGATCATTTGTTTAAATTCTTAAGTTTTATAACAATAAGAGATTTAAATTTAAAAACATAAGTTAGGTTTTTTTATAAATTCTGGCATGACACGTCCATTTACAAAACGTTCCCAAGTCATCGTAACTTTTTAAATAAACCAAATTTTAATTACAATAATTTATAAATTTGTTTCGTTTTCATTCGCTTAATTATTAGTTTTGAGTTTATTGAATATTTTGTATGTGTTCCGTGTCTAATATATTAAATTATTTCGAGTCTAATATATTATACCGTTGAGTCTCAAAATGCCCAATAGGTCTCATGACTAATACCGTAAATCCAATTATGATACAATTCCAGTATTTATCCAATGTCAAATCGTAGTCCGATATCCAATAACCAAGTCACAATCCAAAAATGTAACCATTCGAGGTCCTCGATCCGTAATAAAAATCATCCAACACAACCTGCCTCGCTATTGAGTTACACTCTGATTTCAACACGAGTCTGAACCCTGACCCGATGCTAACAGACGCAACAAACATCACACTGGAATTGAGACTAACAATAACATGGTTAACCGGGTCTAACTTGACCCGATCGGACTGACCCGACAACAAGCAACCAAATTCAGACACCACTATGCTAATTCGTACCACATGATTATGTTTTTCAAAAGCACTTTGAGTCTCTTAACCACACAACAATCTTAACACATGCACATGTGCAACGAATTTAAACCAAACGCGAGGCCAATCATTAATAACAAAAGATTCACAAATTTACCACACGAGACAAGTTTAGAACAGGTTTTTCACCACACAAAACTGATTACCAAAAGTGTTTATAGTCAGAAATGTGTTTAGCTATATTGATTCTGTTAATACAAATATCGTCACTAAACTTTATTTATATTTTTTATCTTTACCAAAGTTTTGTTAACGACAAAAGTAAATTTAATTTTTATAAAGCTTAAAGCTTGTCAAGTTTAGTAGATATTAAAACAAGCTTTTTCAAATAATATCTTCACTACTCAAGCATTTACATTGTGATTAATCATATCTTAATATGACTCTAACCATAATGTATTTGCATTACTTATGTATTTGCATATTTCTAAAAATAGAAAAACAACACATGACATCATGTGATGCATCATGGAAATCATTGGAAGATTTCATTAGATATTTTGTGTAGATTTGGGCTTTTCATATCTTACACAATCTTGCACATATATGGTTGACTTTGGCAAGATCTTGATATCTTGCTGTCAGACCTCGGCGGCACCAAAACTTACAACGGGCGGAACCCTTTTAAGGGGTCCGCGGTCCGTGGTGCTTGCTAATGGTTTTGGCTATAAAGAGCAAAGCCAAACCAAGTAGTTTTTCATCCCTTTCTATCATACTCTCATACATTTCTTCTCTCTAACCTTTCTAACTCAGTTTCATATCATATTAGTGATCTCTTTTGTAGCAAAGAAGATCAAGTCACATTCAAGCTTCAACGAGAAGTTGGAAGTCTTGTTTGTTTGGTGTTGTATGATCTTGTGTTAATTCATACTTCATTGTTGTACCAAACTATCATAATCTTGTGAGTGTGAGTGGTTAGTATTTTAGTCCTCAAAATAAATTGTATGTGGGAGTGGTTGTACCCTTGGAAAGAACTCGACATTTAGCTTAGTGTCGAAAATAGTGTAAGCGAAGTGTAAAGGTTTCTCCGCCGGTGAAAGGAGCTTGTTGACTAGTGAAGTTAAAATCTCGAGTGTGAGACTCGGGGAGTAGAGTATGGCAAGGAAAAAGAGTCCTTGTAGACCGAACCACTATAAACAACTTGTTATGGTTTGATTGTTTCTTTCTGTTGGAATCGCTCCTAACTCGTAAATGGAACGACATTGATGGGATTACATTTCTATCTTTGTTACCTCAAACACAAGGGCTTGTTATGTCATTTAGTGATAGATGTAAATGTTTGGGTATAAATACCCCTCCATACTTCCATGGAGGGGTGAGTTTTCTTTGTGTAAGCTTTCACCTTTCTTATCAATAAAACACATAGTTCTCTCCCTTCTCTTTTGTTTCTCTCTCTAACTTGAAGATGGATTTCTTCCATCTTCCAAGACCTCCCGAATCACCATATCTACCATAAATACGATCCTAACATTGGTATCCGAGCCAGGTTCGATTTGTATCATTGGTTGATTTTTGGTGATATTTTCTTGTCAAAATCGTGTCTTGTAAAATCTGTGTGAACAAAGTTGTTAACTTTTCTGTTACTTATTGTGTTTTATCAGATTTTTTTACAAGTCTACGATATCTTTTCTTTGGGTCAAACAAGTCTCATATTTTCACATTCTTATTAACTTTTTAAGACTCTTTAGTTCCAAAACTAGTGAAATATTCTGGTCAAAGTGGTCTTTTTGTTCATTGTCAAAATGGGTCTTAAAGCAGTTTTATGCTTTTCTGGGTTTATTATGAAGCATAAAACTTCTTTAAGACCCATTTCTTGGAATCTGCATGTTTCTTGGAAGATGGAAGAAACCCATCTTCAAGTTAGAGAGAGAAACAAGAGAGAAGGGAGAAACTATGTGTTTTATTGATAAGGAAAAGTGAAATTACACAAAATGAGACTCACCCATCCATGGAAGTATGGAGGGGTTTAAATACCCAAACACATACAACAATGGGTAATTGACATAACAAGCCCATGTGTTTAAGGTAACAAAGATAGAAACAGTAATCCCGTCAATGTCGTTCCATTTACGAGTTAGGAGCGATTCCAACAATCTTCCCCCAATGGGACGACATAAGGGATTACTTACAACATTTACTACAAATATAGAAAACAAATAAAGAAAGGTCTTCATAAGCTCTTCAAGTGCAGAGGATGATGAAAGTTTACGCTCTTTGTCTTCTTCTGGTACCTTGACTTGAGAACCGTTTTCTTCACTTGTAGACAAATGATGTAATATGCATAAATTGGATTAACTTCCCCCCAATTCATGCTGCATGTCTTTAGCAGCTTCTCCGTACACTCCTTTTTGGCGAAGTTTCTGAATCAGCTTCCCCCCAAACTGACAACCGTCTTCAGCAGATTCGAAACTTTGATGTAGTGAACATTACCTCTAACTTTTGACGTTTTCAGTACGCAGCGGAATTTGTAGATGAGCAGTAAACCACACAAGGTAAATCTGACTTGTTGCGGAAAATCCGTTCGGGGGTAACATGCAAGAAATCAACAAGATCTTCTCACGTATGTAGATGCTTCACACCAAACAGACCACGAAAGACGAAATGAAACGACTTCCCCCTGAATGTTGCGGTCTATCGGAATAATAGTTACCTGTAAATCTGCAATTACTCGATAAAATGACCGTGTGTGAGGCATCACAACATCATATTTGGTAACTTCACGCACGATAACTCTGTGAAAGTGAGACGATAACACCAAAGTGAGACGTTTAGACCACAGATCGTCTCATTTCTTCCCCCTGATTGAAGAAATTCATGAAAGGAGAGGGTTTTCGCAAAAAAAATACAAAAACAACAAAGGAAGCAGACACCACCTATACTCTCTTCCCCCCGATGTTTTCAATGAATCAGAATCATACAACACGTATGTTGATGATGAAATTGGAGACATCGAAACCATGTATGTTCAATTAATCGAGCAAGTGTGGAGTACCATAAATATCTCGCGAGAATCAATTGCGGATGAAACTTCTCTACTCGTGTATAATCTTCTCAGCTAACTCTTTACCGACCCCATTATCATTCTGACGGCTTTTTGTAGTGACTACTGATGGAGAAAACCCAATATGACGAACTTGAGACTGAAGTAGTATAACCCGAACTTGTGACTTAAACTTGCACTATTGTCAGACGAAGAACCCTTTTTCTTAAATCCATCGAAAAAGGTAAACTTAAAGTTTCTCAAATCATCCACACCTTAGTGTGACACTTGAGCACAACAACGTAACTCCTTAAAAGTGATAGTTATAAGCTGTGAGCACAACAACGTAACTCCTTACATCAGGTTCAACTAGATAACTTAAGTCTTTGTCATTCGAAACGGCTAAAGCTCGAACAAGGATCTCAAATAATCATGCATCCAACCAACCCCGATATCTTCAGATACTAAGTACACGCACCCGTGATATCCCACTTCAACCTCAAATAAATAATAAAAAATTCACGCCGTAATCACATCTTGCGGTTATATCCCCAAAACTAGCCTTCATTAACGGTTAAGATGAACTTTGATAATGGTTTTTCCCGATCTTGTCAAAAATTGTATTCTCGTGAAAATTTGTCATACCAAAATACCGCTCTTTCAATATTTAAAAAATTGTATCCAAATTTGGATAACAATTTATAATATCAATCATTTATATCCAAATGTTTAAAAATTCGGATAATTAATTTGATATTCAATAACGCTTGTGTAGCCCTGTAGCCCAATTCATAACATGTCGATTAAAGCTTAAGCCCAAAATTCGATGATTCAATCCACCACATTTGTTCTAATCGTCCCAATTCAACAATCCTTGATGTACAGCCCATTAGCCAAGGAAATACCCTGAAGCGTTATCAAAGTCCAAATCCAATCCGTAACACACTTATAACTGGTATAAATGTATAACATATTAACACAACCCTAAATCTCATTACTAATAAATGTACGCCTACCACACAGCATATTACTTCCACCAAACTTCTCAGAACTCAACCTTATCTAGATCTCATCAAATCACAGATTAATCTCCCACAAAAATAGAAGACAGGTTTCATCTTATCACCATCAATCTATCATTACTCGAAGACCATCACAAACCCATAACACAATATCTACCGAACCTAAATAATAACATGTTTAGCTCGGATTGAATCAAGAAATCAATTGAAAGGCATCAAGATCCAATGGGTCTCGGGTAGGTCGTTATGTGTTTATGTTTTTCATCAACTCGAGACAAAGAAAAGATATAACAATGTTGTTATGCCTTTATCTTATTCAGTTTCGAAAAGTGTTAATTTTTTTTTTTTTTTTGAGTCTTTAAACGAATGATTGGAAGAGATGATAACGGATGTTATTGTCTCTTCCTTTTGGTTTCGAATATTAATCATGAAGCATGACTTCAACAGTGATCGATGACGAGATATTTTTCGTTAGATTGAATGACCTTTGAAGGTCTATGGACGATTTGTAACAAACGAAAATAGTTTTCTGAGATCATAAGAATATTTAATTTTAAGTTGAGTCATTGAATGTGGTTTGAGGTGATGAGATGTAGAGCAACTGTTGTTGTTTGACGAGGGTTTAGGATAGAGTGTAGATTTGTGAGATGTTGATAAAAGATTTGTTTCAATCGTATGGTAGGGTTCTTGAACTGAAGTAACAATATTGGTATGATTGGTATTTGGTTTGGTCAAAAAGTCGAGTCTCTTCTTCTTCATTTCTGTCCTTGTTACACGTAAAAAAGAGACCTTGGTTGTAAGAAAGGGTTATGCGTAAAGTAATCTTACGCATAATTATTCTTAGGCGTAAAAAAAATTCTTATGCGTAACATGAAAACCTTATGCGTAAGCATAGTTCTTATGCGTAAACCAGGCTTATGCGTAAAAACCTTACGCGTAACAATCCTTACGCATAACTTCACAGTTATGCGTAAATATCTCTGAAGAGGCTCCTTAGGCGTAGAACTAGGGTTTTGACCTTCGTTGACTTTTTTCGGCGTCCTTTTTCCGACCAGATTAATGTAACCCAGAAAAAATGATATCAAAGACCTTTATTTACCCACTTAGACCACGAGATAATGACCAAAAGACCACAGTTTCACGAATTGGTAAAAAGTCATAAAAGGGATACATAAACTGTTATGATAAGACTTTAGAGACCAACACTAATACAATAAAACTTGTAAAAAAAATCTGTTAACCAAAATAATTTGAGAAAAGTTAAGATTAAAACAGATATTTAAAAACAAGTTTTTGACAAGTAAACATCACGAAAATCAACCACAAATAAAAATCCGACCTTGCTCTTGATACCAATGTAAGGATCGTATATTTGGGTGATTTGGTGAATCGGGAGGTCTTGGAAGATGGAAGAAACCCATCTTCAAGTTAGAGAGAGAAACAAGAGAGAAGGGAGAAACTATGTGTTTTATTGATAAGGAAAGGTGAAATTACACAAAATGAGACTCACCCCTCCATGGAAATATGGAGGGGTTTAAATACCCAAACACATACAACAATGGGTAATTTACATAACAAGCCCATGTGTTTAAGGTAACAAAGATAGAAACAGTAATCCCGTCAATGTCGTTCCATTTACGAGTTAGGAGCGATTCCAACACTTTCCTTATCTACTCTTTACATATTGTTTACATATTTCATTAACATATCTAAGATCAATATCAATTGATCTTTCAATAAGTTTCAAAACAAAGTTTTTAATCGGGTAAACTATTCAACCCCCCCTTCTAGTTTTCTACAATTGGTACCAGAGCCTCGTTGCTCAAGAATTTCTAAAATATATTGTATTTTATAAACTTGAAACGATCCATAGATTATGAAAACTTTAAAGAAGGGCAATCTATGCAAAGACCACCACTCTTTGAAACCAATGGATTTACCTATTTGAAAAACCGTTTTGAAACATGTGTAAAATCAAAAGATATAGATCTTTGGTTTGTTATTGTTAAAAGGGATTTTAGTTCTACAACAAAAGATATTTCTGTTGATGAACAAAAGAAATTAACTGCTAAAAACAATGAAGTTAAAATGATGCTTTATAATGCTTTGCCTAGAAAAGAATATGAAAGAATTTTCATGTGTGAAACCGCAAAAGATATTTGGGAATCTTTGATTGTTACACATCAAGGAAATTCACAAGTCAAGGATAACAAAATTGATCTTCTTGTTCAACAATATGAATAATTTGTTATCCCTGAAGATGAAGCCATTGATTGTGGCTTTGCTTGTTTTAATACTATTATTACATCACTTAAAGCACTTGATGAATCCTTTCGTAGTAAGAACTTTGTCAGGAAATGTCTTAGAGCACTCCATCCGAAGTGGAGAGCTAAAGTGACGGCCATTGGAGAATCAAAAGGTCTCTCAAAAATGTCACTAGACGAGCTAATCGGAAACCTCAAAGTACACGAAATGGTGATGGAGAAATATTCAGAAATCATCAAAGAAAAAAGAGAGAAAATCAAATCCGTTGCTCTAAAAGGAAGAACGGAATCAAGTGATGATGACAAATCTTGCTCTGGTAGTGAAGATGAAGAGTACGCCATGGCCGTTAGAGATTTCAAAAAGTTCTTTAGAAGAAGAGGAAAGTTTGTAAGACAACCTCGAGAAGAAAAGAAGCCATTCCGAAAAGATCGGGATGACAAAAAGGGTAAAGGTGAAAGAAAGTGCAAGTCAATTAATAGGAGATTGTCCTAAGCCACCTAAAAGCAAAACTCAACGAGCTTTTCTTAGTGGCGCTTGGACTGATAGTGAAGATGATGAAGAATCAAGCAAGGAGGAAATCGCTCTAATGGCACATGAGTCAAATGAGGTACATTCCGACTCATCTTATTCTTCTATTGATGTTGACACTTTGCAAAAACAATACAATCAATTGTGTGAGCTAAATCTAAAAATCATAACTAAAAATAAATTTTTGAAAACTAAAAAGGAATTTTTAGAAAATGAAGTCTATGAGTTAAAAGAAAAAGCAAAACGATTAGAAAAGGGAAAAGAAAATGACGATGATTGCAAATCATGTCAAGAGCTTAATCTTGAAATAGAAAAACTAAAGCTCACACAAGATGTTCTAATCGAACATAATTCTAAATTTAAAAGGTTTAACAAAAACATCGCTCTTGCCGATGCAATAGTTAGAATACATAAAACACCAGGAGACATGAATGGGCTAAGATTTAAAGAGGTATTAATTCCAAAGAGTCAAAACTAAACGGCCGAAAAAGACAAACAAACTGTCAAAACAGCTGCAGTGCAGCACGGACCAGACGGACCCAAAATAAGGGATCCGTCCGTTGTAAAAAATGGTGCCGTGGGAACTTCAGCAGAACAGAATGTTTGTGATACGGACCGTAGCGAATTTGTCAAAGTAACAAAGAAAACCAACGATAGTGTTAAACTAAAACCAGCTGTTACATCAGGAGTAGGACTTGCTAAAAATGAATTTAGATAAAAAACTACTCAACAACGACATAAAACATCTTTTGCGAAACGCCCCTTTCCTAAAAGCAACCACAACTTACAACCCAACTATCAACACAACGGTTGGAATCATAACTTCCCTAGACCATATCAAACTCCAGATTACATGTCATCGAACTCTTACCCATCGTTTCCATACATGAATCAAATAAATGGTATGTTTAACCCAAACGGACCCATGAGATATTGGGGACCAAAAGCTTGAGTTATTTGCTTCTTAGGTATGCTTGAAAGTTGGATTCGAACCTGATGAGTGGATAAAAGATAGTGGATGCTCACTACACATGACGGGCAACAAAAGTCTCTTCTCATCATACCAAGAGTATGACGGAGGTAATGTCACTTTTGGTAGCAATCTCAAAAGCAAAATCATTGGCAAAGGTACGATCTCTCATAACTCCCTAACTATTGAAAATGTTGCTCATGTCGATAGGTTAGGATTTAATCTACTTAGTATTAGCCAATTATGTGATAAAAAGTATAAAGTACTATTTGATGAAAATGGTAGTAAAATACTAAAAGATGGTATCACCATAGCTAAAGGAGTTAGGAAAAATAACATATACGTTATGAAAATAGACAAAACATCTAATGACAAACTTTGTCTAACAACACTAGATGACATCTCAACTCTTTGGCATAGACGCTTAGGTCATGCTAATATGAGACTTATACAAAACCTATCTTCAAAAGAGCGAGTTAGGAATTTACCAAAACTTAAATATGATCAACATTTTTGCGTCGCTTGCAAAATTGGTAAACAAACCCATAGTAGTCATAAGTCTAAAGATATGATGTCCACATCTAAGTTTCTAGAACTTTTGCATATGGACTTGTTTGGTCCATCTGCTATAAGAAGCTATGGAGGCAAATTATACACTTTGGTGATAGTAGATGATTACTCAAGGTTTACTTGGACGTTATTTTTCGAAAACCAAAAATGAAGCTTTTGATAAATTTGAAATTCCTAGCAAGAAAATTCAAAATCAACTAGGTGTTAAAATTGTGTCGATCCGAATGGATCATGGTCGTGAATTTGACAATGAAATACAATTTGAAAACTTTTGTGAAACAAATGGTATAACACCTAACTTTTCGGCTCCTAGAACACCTCAATCAAATGGAGTCGTAGAACGTAAAAATAGAACAATTCAAGAAATGAGTAGAACAATGCTTAATGAACAAAACATTCCTCAAAAGTTTTGGTGTAACGCCGTTGACACTTCTACATATATTTTAAATAGAGTCTTGATACGTCCTTTCTTAAACAAAACTCCATATGAGCTTTATAAAGGTAAAAAGCCAACTTTAGGATATTTTAGAGTCTTTGGATGTAAATGTTTCATTCTTAATACTAAAGATTACCTCACCAAGTTTGACCCAAAGTCTTATGAAGGTGTATTTCTTGGTTATTCTCAAACTAGTAAAGCTTACATTGTCTTGAACAAAGAAACAATGAGGGTCGAGGAATCGTTGAACATAACATTCAACGGAAGTCCACCTCCCTCTAAGACATCACCTTTGGTAGATGATGACTTAGTTGAAAGTCAACTTGTAGAAAGTCAAGAAATAATTGAAAATGACAAGGAAGATGAACCATTAAATAATGAGATTATAAACATCAAAGAATCTAAAAGTCACCCTTTAGAAAAGGTCATAGGTCAACTAAATCAAAGAACCTTGAGATCACAAGCTCAAAATCAAAGTAATCATTTTTGTTTTGTGTCTACCATTGAACCGAAAAACATAAATGAAGCAATAAAAGATGAATCTTGGGGAATTGCTATGCAAGAAGAGTTAAACCAATTCATTAGAAATGATGTTTGGAAATTAGTTCCAAAACCTAAAGATCAAACTATAATTGGAACAAAATGGGTTTTTCGAAATAAAATGGATGAAAATGGGGTAGTATCTAGAAACAAAGCTAGACTTGTTGCACAAGGTTATAATCAACAAGAGAGGATTGATTATGATGAAACTTATGCACCGGTAGCTAGACTCGAGTCTATTAGAATATTACTTGCTTATGCATGTGCCTATGACTTTAAATTATTTCAAATGGATGTTAAGAGTGCGTTTCTTAATGGGTTTATTAACGAAGAAGTATATGTTGCTCAACCTCCCGGTTTCACCGACTTTGAGAAACCACATCATGTCTTCAAACTCAAGAAAGCATTATACGGTCTTAAGCAAGCACCAAAAGTTTGGTACGATAGACTTAAGACTTTTCTTGTTGAAAACAAATATACCATGGGATTAGTTGATAATACTCTTTTTACCAAGAAAAGGGAGTCACACATTATCATTGTTCAAATATATGTTGATGACATTATATTCGGATCAACTTGTCAAGAGCTATGTGATGATTCCTCTAAAATCATGCATGATGAGTTTGAGATGAGTATGATGGGTGAATTAAACTTCTTTCTAGGACTCCAAATTAAACAACTAGAAGATGGTATATTCTTTAGCCAATCTAAATATATAAAAGATGTGCTTAATAAATTTGGTCTTGAAGATTCAAAACCAACTAAGACACCCATGTCTTCGGACACCAAACTCACCAAGGATGAGGAAGGTGAATCGGTAGATAACACTAAATATAGAGGAATGATCGGTAGCTTACTTTATCTCATGGCTAGTAGACCCGATATTATGTTTAGTGTTTGTCTATGTGCTCGCTTTCAAGAAAATCCAAACGTATCACACTTAGAAGCTTTGAAAAGGATATTTAGATACATTAAGGGAACGACATGTTTAGGATTATGGTATCCCAAAGGAACGGGTGTAGAAACTATAGTGTATGCCGACTCGGATCATGCCGGTGACTATGTTGGTAGAAAAAGTACAAGTGGTATTTGCATTTTTGTTGGACATTTTCTCACCTCATGGTTTGCAAAGAAGCAAACGGCTTTAGCTATCTCAACTACTGAAGCCGAATATGTCTCGGCCAAAAAAGCATGTCAACAAGCTCTTTGGATGAAGCAAGCTCTCGTGGACTACGGAATTCATCTCAACGATATAGTCATATTTTGCGACAACAAAGTAGCTATCGATCTCAGCAAAAATCCCGTCCAACATGCTCGTACAAAGCATATTGAAATCCGTCATCACTTCCTTCGCGACAATGTTCAGTCGTTAAAGAGTCGGTCATAATATTGCCGACATTTGAGAAAGTGTCCTTCGAAGATAATATTGCCGACATTTTAACTAAGCCTCTCAAATGAGAACCATTTAATCTTCTTAGACTTGGTTTGGGATTAATGGAACCAAACATGTAGGTAAAACATAGCATAAACCTTAGAACGTGTTAGGAATTAGAAAATTCAGTCGTTAAAGAGTCGGTCACCTCAAGTATATGTATTCGTTAGAAAGCTTGTAGTCGTAGTCAAGTTATGTTATTACGTAGTTTGTTAAGTAACACCGTGGAGGACGGACGGGTCTTTACCCACTGTATGCCTGATCCACAGCCCGTAGGAGGCATTTATTGTAAGACACTATAAATACCCTCTACCTCCTAAGGTAGAGGGTTGGAGCTTCAATACCATTTTTCTTTGTTTCACATAGTTCCCAACTCTCTTCCCTTTCTCTCTCTAGAACTTTCTCTCTCTAAACATTTTGTATACGCCTCAAGTGATTATGGTTTGATGTGTTTGTGAAATCCTATATCTTACAATTGGTATCAAGAGCCATGGTTTGATCACTCATCTTTCATGCTCTTTGTTTTGGTGGATTTCATAAGGTTTTTGGGGTTATAAGTGTTTAGAAGAGTTTGAATCATTTGGTCAATTTCTAGTGTTAAAGTTTGAATTTTGATTGTACTTTTGTGTTTAGGATCATCATATGTGTTTAGGTTTTGAATTGGAAGGCTTAAATCATTGTGGTTTGGTTGTTTTTGATTGATAAAGTGGTTATTTTTGAAAAGTGTACTAAGCGAGTTGAGCTACAGAGTTGAATTTCTTGGAAGCGAGTTGCTTTGCTATTGGAAGCGAGTTGGTTTAAGTGACTTGGCTATTAAGCGAGTTGTATTAGCAGTGAGTTGGTATATGTGACTTGGCTATTAAGCGAGTTGTTTCTTTAAGCGACTTGAGTTTTAAAGCGACTTGGCTATTAAGCGAGTTGTATTGTCAGCGAGTTGGTTTAAGCGACTTGGTGGTTAAGCGAGTTGTCTCTGTATGCGACTTGGCTATTTAGCGAGTTGATTTTTTAAGCGACTTGAGTTTTAAGCGACTTGTCTTTTAAGCGAGTTGACTGTTTAGCGAGTTGATACCAAAGCGAGTTGACTGTTTAGCTACTTGTCTATTGAGACTTGTCACTTCTTTGTGCTACAATTTTACGGTTGTTCTTTTGGTTTAGTAAAATCCCGTGAAAGAATCAATTTCCCGGTTTAATCAAAGAATTGTAAAATCCCGTAGAACTTGTAATCATGTCTAACAACATGCCTACTATCGTGTCTACTGTAGCTGAGGACGTTCAAGCAGCAGGATCAGATACTCGTCCACCTATGCTTGACAGAACTGATTATGAATCATGGGCTCAACGAATCAGGTTGTATTGTTTGGGAAAGGAAAATGGGGTCAACATTCTCAAATCAATTGATGAAGGTAGTTATCAGATTGAGACTACAAGAGACATAATTGATACTGCTACAGATGGAACAATGATCTTTGGATTAGACAGACCAAAGACGTATGATGAGCTCAGTGATAAGGAGAAAAAGAGATTCGATGCTGACATCAGGGCTTCAAACATTATACTTCAGGGTCTTCCAAAAGATATCTACAAGCTTATCAATCACAACACTGAAGCCAAGACGGTTTGGGATAATGTCAAGATGCTTCTCTCGGGTTCTGTATTAACTAAGGAAGACAGAGAATCACAGCTGTATGATGAATTTGAGCACTTTAAGATGAAACCAGAAGAAAGTGTCTATGAATATTACGTGAGATTCCACAAGCTTGTGAATGATATGAGGAATATCAAAATGACCATGCCAAATATTCAGCTGAATTCAAAGTTTGTGAACAACATGAATCCCGAATGGCACAAATTTGTTACCTCTGTGAAGCTAACCAAAGGATTGAAGAACACCAACTATGAGAAATTGTGTGCCTTTCTTCTTCAGAATGAGAGACATGCTATGTTTGAACGAAGGATTCTTGAACAATTCAAAACTAAACAGGGAGAAACAAGTTCTTCAAATGATTCAACAGCTTTTTACACAAATGTTGGAATTACCACCAAAGCTTCTCAAGTCATACCTACGGGTAACGGTAACTACAAGCTCATTCCTGATCCAGCATATAAACCTCCAGACTCGAACACAATCATGGAAAACTTCATCAATCAACTGTCTCTCATGGTTAGTCAAAATCTGAATACCACTCCTCACACCAACAATAACCTCAGAACAGCATCCAACCCACACAATCAAGCTACTGTCAGAGATGGAAAGGTTATGGTGCAACCAGTTCAAGGTAGGCAGTATGAACAGGGAAGAGGTGGAGTAGGTGGAGGGTATGTGACCAATCAGAATCGTGGGAGAAATGCCAATCAGGGACAAGTGAAGCTAGTCAAGTGCTACAACTGTGGTGGTGATGGACACATTGCAAGGAACTGCACATCTCCAAAACACCCTCAAAATGCAGAATACTTCAGAGACAAGATGTTGCTTGTGCAAGCTCAGGACAATGGTGCTTTTTTGGATGAAGAAGAGTTATTATTTCTTGTAAAGGGGAATGCTAAGACATATGATGCAGATGTGGATGAGCAGCCAATTCAGGAAATGGGTCACAATCATCAAAATGCTTTTCAAGTTGCCGATTGTGATGCATATGACTCTGATGTCGATGATGAACCTACTGCCCAGACAATCTTCATGGCTAGCATTTCTCCAATGGTCTCTCCAAAGGTCTCATCATCTAAGCAAGCTGGTCCATCCAAAGAATCAATCATCTCAGAGATATTAAAATTATATGATGAAGTTGATGAGCAAAAGATACATGATAAAGTACAACCACATGAAACTTGTGAAACAGATATTGTTAATATGGGTAATAGTAATATTGTCCCATATGATCAATATGTGATCCAAAGTGAAAGTGTGATTGAACCAAGTGATGCATCTTCTGCAATCAATGATGACTATGTTTTTGATGAATTCACTCCATGTGCCCCTGATGATTCTATTATCTCTGAACTTAATGCCTATAAATATCAAGTTGCCATTTATGAACAACGCGCTAAGTTTGAGTTAACCACTCGTGAGCAGGAAATGGGTGACCAAATGCGTACAATTATTAGAAAAAGTTGCTTTAGGGAAGAAATAGTAAAACAAGAGCTAGATTCCTTAAAAGAAAAGCTTAATAAAACGGCTAAGCAAAAACAAGAACTTCAAGAAAATGTGAAAGTGCTTAAGCAGGAGTTTAATGCTAAGGAATCAAAACTTTTAAGTGAATTTTTCAACCTAAAAACTTTGAAAAAAAACTTGAAAACAAATTGTACGTACAAGGAAACACCATTCAGACTGCTCACATGATCACTAAGCATAGAGTTCTAAGTGACAAACATAGTGTTGCATTAGTTGATGAACCAAACCCTGAGGCTTGTAAGAAAGCTAGAGAAGCATAAAAGGTAATTTATGATGGCTATGAAATCCTTAAGCCTAGACAGAAACCTAGTTGCGCTAAGAACATTGAGGAAGATAAGCAGTTAAAGAAGTCACTAGAAAGAAATTGGATGAAAAACTTAAGAGCCCTTCATGTATAGAAAAGAAAATCAGTTTTAAAACACCCAACTATGCTAAGGATAATTAGATTGCATTTAAAAAGTTTAGACCTCAAACACAGCTGACCCTTGAACAAGTGTTCTGAAAAAAGGATATGGACATGAAAAAAGCTGATGAGTTTGTTGAACAGAATCCCCCATGTAGGAGAATGCTTCCTGCCACAGATATCCCCCAATACACCAATGCATTTAGTTCCTAGATCTATTCCCACTAAAAGCAAGACCTTAATCAGTCAGTATGTCATCTATCAATTATTTGTTGATTTTGAGAAGACATGTAAGAAAAGGATCACACCTACTGGGATAACTAAAGGGGAGAGGGGTTTCGAGCAAACTAAAGAATGCTATTTAACTGAGGTCATGCCATTCTTTAAACAATTAAAAGGTCAATTTAAGAGTCTTAAAAAGGGGATGGATTCAGATATTAAAGAAATTGAAAAGGAATTTGATGCAATGATAGTTGAGGTCAATGACTATGAGCGAGAATTAAATATAATGAGATTGAGAGGAAAAACTTGCATACCTTAAATGAGAATATGATTTTGAATGTATCACTAAGAGTGTTTTACACTGCACAAATATTCATTAATGCATCTCAATTTCATGACTTATCTGTTGCTCAGAAAGTCCCAATGATCGTGTCATTGAGCTTGAGAAAACCAACTCTAAATTGCATGAACAAATTTGTACGGGTGATCATGATAACCTGTGTGAAACAGTTTTCTAAATTGGAAGTTGAGCATCTGCTTTGCATTAAAATATCAACATCTAAAAGAAAATGTTCAAAACTCAAAATCAAGACATCCTTGGATGCTCCTGAATTTGATGCAGTTTTGGAAATCAGAAAACGTGATGACAGATTCGAGCTCATTGTAACACGATCAAAAAAACGAGAACCCAAATTTCACAAAGGGTGAAAAGAACAATGTGACAGGCTCCCAAATGCCTCTTCCTTAGATTTCTGGAGTTCTCAGACTTTTCCTTCAAACTTGGTTAATATTCTACAAAAGGAAAATGAGAGTTTTCTAGAAGAAAATGAAAAGGTGAAACATAACTTTAAAGAGTTATATGATTCAATGAAAGTCACTCGTGACAAAAACAACGAAAAAAATAACGTCTTTACAAAAGGAAATTGAGAATCTGAGGAGTCAGGTAAAAGGGAAAATGTGACTTGTCTTTAATGAGAATGTTGCATCAAAGTCATCTACAGACTCTAAATATACTGTGACTGTTAAATACGTTCCTCCTCATCTTTAGAAATAATGAACTTGGGTTTTATAACTATTTCTCCTTACTTTAAGGATAGTCTAGATGTCTCCGAGAGATTGTAGAAGAGGGTTCATATAAATAGCCCATAGATAGAGAAATTAGGTTCGCTTGCATTCAGGCCAAACGATCTCAAGAGCTCTTAGAATGTTTAATAGCAACCTGCCCCAAATCTTTTTTTGAGAAAGGTAAGCTGTGCTGCCCTTGTTCTATGCCTAGCATTAAGAAAGTGAATTTTAATGTGCCTTCAACTAGCTCAGATCCCAGCACTTCTAAACCTGTAATGCACAAGGTAGCCCAACCGACTAATGTTCCCAAAATTCCCTCTACAGGACTAATGTTCCCAAAATGCCCTGTTAAGATAGTGAATACAAAAAATCAAGCTAAGAAGGCTAGAAAGCAATGGCGGAAGAAGGTTAGAAAACATTGGAAACCCACAGGAAGGAAATTTAGTAACATAGGATATCATTGGATACCTACCGCCGCAAATTCAATCTTAATGAGATGTGCCCAAATTATCGATCAATGCCCATTAGAAAATGGATGCCTATTGGTAGAACTATTCCTTTAAGAAGTGAACATACTTTGAATAGGTTAAATACGGACACTAGCATGCATATATCCCCGATGATTCCATTGTTTCTACTTCGATGTGGGTGTTCCAATCACTGTTACTAACCAAATGGAACCCATTCTTGCGTGGGGATCCCAATTATCCAGTTATCCATTCTTGTATGTGTTCAACTACAGATCGTTTAAATCGTTCTGGGTACTTGACTCAGTCGTTCCAAGCATATGACCGAGACCGTCGCGCTCATGAACTTCGTGAGTAAATTCATCGGGACTGTTAGATTCGGGAACGATCATTTCGATGCAATTATGGGTTATGGAGATTATTTTGTTGGTAAAAGTGTAATTCCGTGGTATATTATGTTGAAGGTCTTGGTCATAACTTATTTTGTATCGGTCAATTCTGTGATTCTGATCTTGAAGTAGCCTTCAGAAAACATACTTGTTTCGTTAGAGAACTTGATGGTGTGGAACTTTTAAGAAGAACACGAGGTTCAAACCTATACACCATCTCTATCGAAGATATGATGAAGTCTTCTCCAATTTGTTGTAAGGCTTCAAAAATCATGGTTATGGCATCGCTGTCTCAATCACTTGAACTTCACCATAAATGATCTCTAGAAAGGACTTAGTAATAGGCTTACCTAGACTAAAGTATGAAAAGGATCCTCTTTTTTCAAAGATGCCAATTGGGAAAAGCAAGAAGTATGCCCACAAACCCAAACCTACTAAATCAGCTATGGAAGTTCTACATACCATTCACATGGATTTATGTGGACCCATGAGAGTTCGAATATTTTCGAAGAAATATGTGTTAGTTGTGGTTGATGATTATTCTTGATTTACTTGGGTTAAGTTCTTGAGGACAAAGGATGAAACCTGCATATCATCATCAAACTTATTAAACAAATGTGTTCGACTTAACAAAACCGCCGAATCATCCGAACGATAAATGGAACTGAGTTTGTTAACAAAGAACTTAGTGAGTTTTATGAAAGTGTTGGAATCAGTAATCAAAGAAGTGTTCCACGAACTCCTCAATGTAACGGTGTAGTTGAAAGACGAAATCAACTTTGTGAAGCCGCTAGAACAATGCCGATTTACTCAAAGGTTCCGATGTTTCTCTGAATAAGCCATTGCCATGCATGCTACACTCAAAATTGATCCCTTATTCACACTTCATGGAAAACTCCATATGAACTTGTCCACAATCTAAAAAACCTAATCTTTAATTCCTTCGTAGGTTTGCATTGTGTTATCCAACTAATGAGGCCAAACTTAGGCAAACTTAAAGCTAAAGCGACATTAGAGTATTTGTAGGATATGCACCAAGCGTAAAAGGATATCAATCTACAAAAAAAGAACCCGATTATCATGGAAACAATTCACTACGCTCATGAGTCGACCGGTCAAATGGCTCCGACAACCCAGCTTCCGACTTCAGATCATCAAGTAGTCCCATCAGTTCTACTCTTGTATACCATTCTTTGCCAAGAACTCATTATGTGCCCATTTGATGAAAAATCAATAATAGAGAAGTGTAGTATATGGGTAACTCAAACGTGTTAGGTTTGAGCATCGAGATCGTTCCGAACGAGGGTTGAATGGAATTTCCAACTCACGTCGCGACTATCGGGATTTGAATGGGAAAAGGGATAATTTGAAGTTTTCTAAACTACGGGGCAAGGGAAGCATAAAAGGGAAATTAAACTACGGGAAATCCTAAATACGCAAATTATACTAAAACGTAATAAACGAAACGAAAATAAAATGCAACTACGTCTATTCTAAGTCCTAAAAATGATCTAAAAATACT
>OU343219.1:65592675-65705735 GCA_910596185.1 Chrysanthemum makinoi
AATTGGAAAAAGTAGATTAAGAGAAAGCAGAGACCATTACAAGTTAAGAAAGCATATCTTGTAAAATCTTAGTAAAGACTATCACGACTCATCATCTTAAAGAGATCCTTTAAATCAAAAGCCCGAACCATTCATGTCTTTCAATAAAAGAGCATTGTTACACCAAGGCATTTATGTACCTTATGCAAATTGAAGAAGTCGCACATACATGATCAAACTTAAAAACTCACCTAAAAAAAAAAAAAAAAAACCCACCTAATGCACCCCTGAACCATACCCCATACCATATGTTTCCAACTTTGATTGCATTGAAATAGAAATACTGGTAATTGCAATATAGAAGCGGGATACTTTTTCTTCCAAAATCACTCTATATTTACTACAAACTGCTATGTACAAAAATCTTCTATGGAGGCCTAAAACAAAATATACCATATCTTACGAATATCATTTATGTGATTATATATTATTACTATGCATAAACTTAATCATTTAAATGATATTCAATTCCCCGTGTAGGGATGACCTTTAAATGGAGCTTCTTGCAATTGCCATTCCCTCTCTTTCAATTGCTGCTTAGTGCCTTCTAAAGAATTATGCCAACAATAGTGACCATTGATAGCAAGACATGGCATGAACAACATATTTAAAGATGCAAAACAGAATTTGATGTATTATGCAAGTAGCATACATATTTACTTTCTCATAATAGTATTATGGTCTAATCAGTTACCACCAAAAGGTATTTTCCTCCTAGTATCAGTTCCTATTTCCAGTTATATTACCATATAATTTCATACCCCATGGAAAAAAATGTCCACCGAGGCTGAAAAGTAAGTACGTCGGGTAACGGGTCAAAGAGGGTAATTTCACCCATTTAACATGTTCTCTTCGTGTGTGTATACATATATATATATTTAATGGGTCAAAAAAAAAGGACCATGTCTGGATATTAACGTAATGAAACTAATACATCTTCAAAAATAATTATTAAAAAAAACTTAATACCATCCCTAAGATAAAACATGTGTAATCTGCACTATGCCACTATATAGACCAATAATTACATTGCTCAACTTAACATACGAATAAGTTGCATAATCTACACATTTTAATACGTTTACGGAAGTATCAAGCCCCCATGATTATAAGAAATTGTTATTTGAGGAAACCGTTAAAACCCAAAGATTTGCTCAATAGTACAAATCAGCAAATCAATACTTTTACAAAGTATGTGTTATTGATCCAGTTTTGATGCAACTACTCTAAGACTCATTAGTTGACCCATAAGTAGGAACCATTGACCCAAGCCATTAGAAATTTTAAAAATAGAATGGCAAACATCTCCTCTTTAAAGCGTATAATAGTCTCCTTAGATAGAACCGATTCTGGTGTCATGTATTTCATAGTTGGTAACATGCACTTGGTTGAAAGTGTTAGCAATTGTGATTCAAAATGTAGTTAGTAAGATGTTGACATTTGAATGAAGTTACTCACCTGTATTTAGGATTTATTACGGGTTCGTGATTTGCACATGGTAGTTTTCCCCTCGTCTAAGGAGTCTTCCCTGACATCGGCCACATGCTGCATAGTACCACTCGTTACTTGTGTCTATGTTGTTAAAGATTCCTCACATGTAAATGCGACTCCCTGTGAAATAGATCATATACTAATAGACTTTTTAAATAAGTTATGAGAATATCTATATTAAGTAATGGATTTTATGTTGTTGGTCTATATCAGTCTTAATAAATATTCTAGCTATATATAAGATCAAATGCATATCAAGTATCAATGGGGGGTTTTCAGTTAGCAACTCAGTCAACATAAACATGTTCCTATGCATTTCTTCTTCAAAATTCTTACATTTTATGTGCGCATATTATTGATGCAGGATTAACAATGTATCTCATTATGAACTTGGGAAATTCAACTAATTAATTGTAAAATCGTGTATAGGTAATTTGTTAGTCAACAGATATAACGGAAAAAGAATTTTACTCTGATTTCATTGCTCGAGCCTCGTCAAATTCTGGGATTGATGTAGATATGAGTGTCTGGAGTTGATGTCATTTGCCATTGTCCTTTAAGGAAATTGAATGAATGAGAGTTCTAAACCCGTAGTATGTAGCACAATGGGTAGAAAATACAAATAACTTAACGTGTCATAAATGATTTTACTTGATGGATTAGAAATAAGAAATCTCTTTCTTACAGATAGTTAAAATGGATCATCAAGAGAGTTCTTTTTCATATAATACTATGGCATATTAGAAGGCCATATATCATTGAATGACCCACTATAACAACTATATACATCTCAGTTGGCCATAAAGTAAACAACACATTATACACTTTCAGTTAAATGACAAAACACAACATATTACATCTAAAATAAGAATGAACTAAAACAACTTAAAGTGCTATCTTTCAACTCCCAAAGCTTAAACTCAATAGATCACTATTAAACTCACAAACCATATGATGTGATCACCGACTTTAGCACCAAACGGTACCCTTTCTCTTAAGTTGTAGCCCCTACACCAGCTCCTACAAAACATAAAATAAATGAACATAATCAAGAAAGGCAAAGTTAAAAAGATTGTGTAATTTGAGCACAACTTGCGTCTTTTTAGTTTTTTACTTACTGGTTCTATTAGAGATGCCATTACCAGCCACAACTTGAGTGTTTCATCAGCAATCCAATGAGGACAAAAGTCAAATATTTATCTTTTTCATTTCCCAAAGCATGAAGCTCGGCTTCCAACTACATTCATCAATTTCTTTAGGCTAACTATCGAGTTGCACCCTTACATTTTCACATGCTTCATTCATAAGGTCAATAGCCTTATCAGGTAGAACATGTCATGTTATGTATCTGATTGAAAGTTGTGCCGCAACCACATGAGCGTGATCAAGAATCTGAACAGTGATTTCCAAATATCTTTCTTTCAACCTCAGAATGCTTATAATATCCGGAACACTTTTCGGTTCACCACCAAAACTTGTTGGAAACGTCTCTCGAATGCAACATCTTTCTCCCATATTTCTGTACTCCTCCAGCGTAGTCGTACCAACAACACCTCAGTGGACTTCTAGCAATCATAGGCTTAAAATATTTGCAGCATCCATTGACCCTATAGTACAGCCCCAAGCACAAGGTGAATTTCATCAATAAACAATATAACCTTCCATTTGGCTTCTTCCACTTCTAGATAGGATCCTAACCACTCTTCTGATTTCCCCATCTCGCCCAATAACATGATTAAGCTTCCGGCATGGTCCAAAATATCAACAGTAAGTGCGGCTTGGAATTGCTATCTCTAGAAGCACTCCGTATTTTCCCTTTTTCCCCTATAAACTTTTCAATCTCATTTTTCACACGAGACACACTAACACCCGCTTCTTTCATAAGATCGTTGATATGTGAGTCTTGTAAAAGACAAAATTAATGATAGATGCGAATCACCATACTTCTTTGAAATTTCTAAGTGTACGGATCACATGTATCAAACACTGTTTGTGGAAATGTGATCGGGCGAAGGAATGGGAAGGGGTTTCTTTAAGGCTTGATTGAAGACCCTTTAGGCTGAATTCCCAGCCCGACACCACCGTGCTTACTTGCTTGTCTAAATATGTCATTAGGGTAAGGATATTAAAGGCTGCGACGGCGTGGATAGGTCAAGTAAATTGCATCCCAAACTCGCGTTACCTGCAAAACGAATTACACTAAACTAATATTTGCATTTTAATGTTGTAAAGGTCGAAAATAAATTTTGAATAACATTGGATTTCCATATTGTTACCTACAACACGTTGTAAGACGATCCAAATTATTGGTACCTGATCATAGAAGGAATCATTACATGTTATGCTTGTGGTGACTGCAAATGTCATGGAAGTTGAAGATTCAAAAAGCATGCATATTTCACATCATAACTGTTTTCATAAGACAAGGACCTAAGATCTTTTGTCAGCGGACATGAAACTGTTTTCATAAGATGTCTTATATATTATTAATAATCAGTTGCCATGGTAATAACATAGGCATTAAACTCATTTTAAAACGATACTATTTGTAACCAAACTTAATCGATAATAACCTTATAAAAATAACCAGATTACTATGGTAATAACACCAAGCGACAAGCCAGCGTGGGTAATGGGACCTACCGATGAGAATCGAAACCCACATGTAATCAATATAACAAAAAATCTATCAATGATGAGTATAGTGGGAACTCCCAAACCCAAACTAATATGGATTCTGTAAAGGAGATATTATTTTTGAGCGGCAGCAACATGGAAATAAGGAACATAATGGTCTAGATAGGTTGTGCAGGGAATAAAAATGCCTGTGTACCTGAAATTTATCCACCACTGTGCTCATATTATGTGAAAATAGGTTTAGGACAGCCCTGCACAAATGACAAAAAGTGAGTTGTGCACTTTGTGATCCTTGACCAGAAACAAACAAAAGATAAATGAACCATAAGCTACTCTTCAAACAAAGGTGGAAGCAAGCCCCAAAAATCCAATCCAACCTAGCCAAGCCCCATGGCACAATACTGAGGAAGTACATACACTGATAATATTAGGTTCGAGGAAAAATATTTGCTTAAACCTATAACCATATCTATTTTGACTTCATATTTTTCTCTTAAAATCTAATTAGATGGAACATAGGGTCTTCAACAGAGACATGTAGCGAGTCTTGACCTAAATTCATGCAACCTTGAAACCGTAAAGATTTAAATCACTTATGATAAATTTTAGATGTACATACCAAGGTAGATATGTAGTTGTGCATAAATATGTTGATTTACCCTTATGACAGAAGATGTGGTATCTAGAACCCTTATTAAGGGACACCGTTAGGACTCTACTATCTATCCATGGACTCACCTCAAGTTCTAGGCCAAACATCAGTAAAACTTTGATTGGCAACATTCTGCAAGTACGGAAAAAACTTAAAGCTGCAACAAACCGATGTCAGATGCACAAGTTAGATTATTATACAACCATGATAGAACAAAGTTTCACGATAATAAAACAACATAAAATGTACCGAAAATTAAAGAAACAACATACCTAATGAACAATCATAAATACCTTAGCCACCATGAATGGTTGATGAATTTTTTTATGTAGATCGTGTTTTAGATTAGAAGAAACATGATATTAGGGTTTTAAGAAAACATGATATTCTGACTGTCATTTTTTACGTATATCATATTCTTATTTTAAGTAAAAATCAAAACACAAACACAATAGGCATTTATAGATTATAATAAGCAAGATAATTATCAAAATAACTTGTTGCCTAAGTGGTAAACACACAAGTTATTTATCCAAATGATCAAGGTTCAATCCTTGCAAGGCTCCTTTTTTATAAATAATTTTCAAAAATATTAAATAAAAAACCGAAAATTACAAAAATAATTATTAAAAATTCGAAAATTAAATATTATTGCTTAGGTGGATAAAAATATTGCTTAGTTGGACAACAAATGCTTATGTGGCATAAAAATTGATTATGTGGCATTGAGGTGGCATTAATGCCAAATGCCTCCTGTTATATATAATATAGAGATATGAATAAGTTTCTAAATCTATTCGAACCATGTACATGCTTCTATAAATTATGTTTTGACCTCACCAGGTTCGACACATATATGTTTATTATTTTTGTATCAAGCTAAAACAAGGATGATAAGAAACGTGTACATTTGATTTAAGTGTTTCGACTAAAAATGGAAAAAGGGTCTCGTTTGGTTTTACATTATGTCGTCGAATGGAATTAACTAGGGGTTGAGGGTGTCTCGACCTAGATCACACACACACAAGGGTCGTATACTTTGGTTAAGAATTGGATGCAAAGTGTTTACAACGTAAATGGAAATCGATTTGGACTAGGGTTTTCATAAGATATACAAGTTAAGTAGAAATTTAAGGGTGGTTTGGTAAATTATAAAACTTGAGGGTCTATTCTTTAATATGGTAAAGAAACGTACTAAACGAGTAAAACAAGTAAACTTATGATATTTACACTTTTGACCCTATACTTTGTAATAATGACACTTTAGACCCTAAACTATTACAACTTGTCATAAATGACCCTTAAATTATGATAATACTCATTTTCATCATTTTAACCTATTTTGACATAAATTACATCATAAATGACTAAACCTGCTAATTATGGAAACATGCTATTATTGGAAAGTTACTTAATATGGAAACCTGCCTAAAATGGAAAGTTACCTAAAATGGAAAGTTACTTAAAATGGCTAAATTACTTAAAGTGGAAACTTATTAACTAAGGAAAGTTACTATATTTGGAAACTTACTAGAAATGGAAAGATTCTTATAAACCCTAAAAGACTTAATCTGAAATAAAACACTTTAATTACATTTAATAAACGTATGTCCTCTTGCTTCTGTAGATCCCTCGAGGAAGGAGTGATCTTCTATGTCTCTTGATTCGATGCCTTTTTTATTTGTTTTTTTCGTTGCATAAGGTACATATATTCTGACCTTACCTCTTAAGGGTTCTAATGATTCGTACACATCTTTTGATATTGGCTTTGACTTTTATACCTTTGCTCTTAGCCTTCTTTTTAAGGCTTCCTTATGACTTTTCTATGCACCCTTTAGATTGGTGAACCTTTGTTATGAACCTCTGATTATGAACTTTGATATGAACCTTTGGCATTTGAACCTTTGATATGAACCCTTATGTTATGACTTTGCTTTGACCCTTTAGTTTGATATCCAAGCCAAATATGTTTCCCTAGCCATGAAGGTAACATGGCCGTGTCATTGATGCACCAATGGCATGATTCTAGTGTGGTCGAGTGATGTTCCACACTGTCCCTTTTATATGATATTATGCGCGCGCTAAGATATATGTTTGGCCACTATGATTTCTGTAGGGGCGTATGGATGCATCCTAGATTTGTTCTGTATCTAATTTGATATGCTATGATATGATTTATATGTTGACTGATGTCGTGTGCAATACGCGTATTTCACATTATGGGAGCTGATCACTCCATGGTTACTGATGATATGATATGATATGATATGTTATGGGCACGTGGTAGATGACTGACCTTTCTTTCCGTTTCATTATCCTTTGTTTATGCCTTATGATATTCCCAAATGCACCATAAGATTATGTTATATTCGTTCCTTATATTTCGATTATTCGTTTTGTTATATATCTGTTCACTGGGCTTTTTAAGCCCAGTAGCATTTTCTTTTCCTGCGGCAGGTATCTAAGCTAGGAGTTGGGGACTGTTTGGGTTGAGAGATGAGCTTATATGGAGACCATGCCCTAGTCATCTTAGATTCCATTTGATCATGTTATGACATTTACTTAGACTTGGATTATGTTGTTTCTTTCCTTTGGAGTATTTCCTTTTCATTAAACTTATGTATTGTTAAGTCGTGTTGACTTGGATTCCCTTTGATTATTTATGTTTAGACTTCCGTTGTTGCTTTATGTTCATTATGTATGCTTTGTTGTCACCATATTGTGATACTTCTACCTTTATCTGGTTGGGGTGTTACAATTATAGTATCTGGCCCAGGTTTACAACTTGTAGTTAGGACCTGTGACATGTGGACCCTAATATTTGACCCTTAGAGCTTAGGTTTGACTTGTGAGGATTTGGGTCGACTTTAGGTTTCATTCTCATCATTTTCATTCATGCTTTTCATCTTGTTTTCTGACCTTTGCTAAACCTTTTGATAATCGTTCAGATGGTGACTATACGTAGAAATGGTGATGCTAATGGGGATGGTACCCCCAACTTCGAGGTGATGATAGACAATGCTTTGGCTAATATTCTCAAAATCTCTCCAGTGAATTGGTAACCACTATCACCAATAACATCAGAAATGGTGCTAGTTATTCTGGTAGTGGTGGTGGTGGTGCTGCTACTGCTCCACCCACTCAGATTCATGTCTGGATAGAGAGATTCAATAAGCTCAATCCGATTGCTTTCCGATCTGCTACTACTCCTACGGATGCTGAAGATTGGATTACTTATATAGAGAAGTTGTTTAACGTCTTAGGTTGTGCCGATGAGTTTAAGACGAGGCTGGCTACGTTTAAGTTAGAGGGTGATGCGCTGAATTGGTAGAAAGCGTACCTCCTGGCTAAGGAGAAGAACTTTATTGACACTTGCTCATGGAACACTTTCTGTGAGATCTTTTATAGGCAGTACTTTCCCGACTCTGAGCAGCAGATATATGAGCGTGATTATGAGGCGATTTATCAGTTGTACTGGGAATCTTCGAATGAGTACATGCAGCGTTTTCTTAGATTGGCTAGTTTTGTTGAGGTTGTTGTGGGTGATGCTAGGAGACAGGCTCGGCATTTTAAGTGGGGTTTAAAGAAGTGGGTGTTGGATAGACTCATCAACAATGATTACACCAATGTGGCACAGGTGGCGGATGCAGCCCGCAATATCGAGTTTCTTCATTCAGATAGGGGTTCAAATAAGAGAGGTAGAGATGGCGATCGGGTTAACTGAGGGTCGTCATGATCAAGGCTATGAGCAGAAGGGTCGTCAGGACCATGGTTATGATCAGAGGGGTCGCCAGGACCAGGGTTTTAATTTCAGGGGTCGCCAGGACCAGATTGTTGAGTCGAGGGGTCAGACAGACCAGAGTTATGATCAAAAGTGTCAGTCATATAGGAATTATGATCGGAGGCGACATGAGTCAATGAGTTAAAACTAAAGGTCTACTGCTAGGTATGGGAATAAAGCCCGGACCCCAAAAACTCAATCGTAGGTCAAGACCTTCAGATCAAGAACAGAGACCAGACCATACTCGAGAACCATTTTGTGTCACATGTTGTTAGGATCCAAATATTATTGTGTTGATGATTCGGGTGGTCTTGGATGATCAAAATACATGTTTGCCATAGTTAGAGAGTTAGTAGAGAGAGAGGGTGTTCTTGCTAGAGGTTTACACAAAGTATGGAATATTAGATTGAATGAGAAGCACCACCCTTTCCATGGATGGAAGGGGTATTTATAGTTACAAATACACGACCTCTATCGGCACTGGATCGGTATACAGTGGGTAAAGACCCGTCCTTCCTCCACGGTGTTGCTCTAAACTAAACTACGCTACAAATTAACTAATTAACTACTACATAACGTAAATAACGACAAGTCTACGAGCTAACTTATGCTAGATAATATTTGGGGTGACCGACTCTTCACTATGGAATTTTCTAATTCCTAACAATCTCCCCCTAAGGGAGGTCACCCCATGTTTTACATTTCGAATCCTAGCATTCTATTCTTGACTTTGTTCTTTAGCTCGTAGACTTCAATTCATCAATTCTACAATCTTTGTGCATTAGTAGCGATTCTTTAAGGTCCGATAACTTTGTACTTTAAGTGGAGGCCTTTAACTGATCCACATCTTTGATGATCTTCAAGCTTTCTTTGAGATCATCAGCCACAGCAAATCTCTGGATCACCCTTTATTGTGTTGCCATCATGTGAGGTTGTGACTTTCGGACCGACATGCTCACATTTTAGAATCATGACATCTTTCCATCAGAGTAGCGAAAGCTTTACTGGCTCATGATATTTGCGGCGTAGCAGCGAATCTTAGTATAGAAATATCGAGCGGTTATGTAGATATGCACCAGTCATGATTTCTTCAGATTAAGTGTGGATGCAGTGAGCATGCGGCTTTGGATTGACTCCTCAATTCTGATCAGCTGCAACCGTCCAAATGTACACCAAACAAGGTTAGCAATAAAACAGTGTCTTTGATCACTTTGCTGAATTGAGGTACACGGCCCACAGTTCCCGTTGATTAGTACAAGTACGCCGTGATCGGTAGGATTCCTAAGAATCTCCTTGACAGGGTTTTAGCATTTGTTCGTTTCTCAAACCGGCGTCTCAAAGACAACACGGAGGTGAACGACAAATTGAGATTCACGATTGATGAAAAATGATTTGAAAAACAATCGCGTATTGCTTGAAGAAAGAGTTTTGCAATCGGCGAAGGTTTTGAGAAAGATCAATTTTCAATCAAAATACTTTTTGTATTAGAGAATGAGTACACATTCGACGTGCTAGCGATAAGAAGAGATTCGCACATAAGCGATTTTTCTAAAAGTATTTTTCAATCGGAGATACTTTTTGAATTTGAAATGAATACACATTCGACGTGCTAGAGAAAAGAAGGTTTGCACATCGAACGGTTTTTCCAAAAGTATTCGTCAATTCCATTCCTGGATCAAGGTAGATTCACGATAGATAGCCCCATCGTTCTGTCCAGTTGTCACAAGTTTGATCTTTAGAAAAGATCTCACATGTCACCTACCAAGAGCTTGTTTGATGTTGGCTCTAGAAGGCTTTCCATCTTCATCGTGAATATTGTCACATATCACTCGGATGTTCTGGCAATTACCACAAGGATAATGCGTAGGACTCTTAATATATTCTTACTTTCCACATTATGTGAAACAACAAGTCTTCAAGAATTTAGTGTCCTAATGAGATATTGTGGATGATCTCTTGGCGCTAGACTCAATAGTGCACATTTGGTTCCTATGCCGGAGACTAGGGAGAGGGTCTCCTTCTTCAATATCAACAATCTCTAAGAGAAAGTTGATAGATTATGTCGGTTCCCCGAGAATGAAACAAGCCCTTTTAAGAGGAACTTGAGTAGTTTGGGAAGTTTAGTGCATTATCACCGGGTTCATGACTTTGTCTTCAATCTAGGAGTTACCTAAGTAACCACCAGTAGCATATGTATTGAACCCGGTTTCGGCCCTAAGGTTGAATTAATGGAGGGCTATTTCTTTTTTCACATTCAGTTCTTTTTCATTCTTCAACCTCTTCGATGCTTACGAGACTTCATAACTAGAACCTTGTTGGGTTTATTCCAATCTAGCTCTGTCTCAGTCCATTTCTTCCCATATCTCACTTTTCTCCTTTTTTTTAATATACCTAAAGACTCTACACTATCTAGTGGATTGTTCCTGGGTAGATCCCTCCGGTTTTGGCGGATCGTGGGAACAAATACCTAACCTAACCATCCTTATAACACCATGCATAAAGTATAATGGTCGGTCTTTTGGTACAGTTCTTTCCTTCGAAACCAATTGAAAAATCATTTGGAAAAACAATCAAGGTACTTGTGATACGAGATCAAAGCATTTTGTACCTTAATAGTTTTGATCATATAGAAAATGCTCCCCAACATGTGCATATGATATTGAAATTGTTTGGCACATGGAGGCAAGAGTTCTTTGAAATAATTTCTTGATCACATTTTCCTTAGAAAAAGCCATTTGAATTTCTTTGGTAAATTCTCCCCCTCAATATGTGCATAGAATATTTGAAATCATTTTATCACATAGAGGCAAGAGTTCTTTTGAAGCACATCCACAATCACAAGCGCCATTAATAAACCATTTTAAAACTCAATCAAGGTACTTTATAAATCACTTTAAAAAGCTTCGTTACCTCGATAGTTTGTTTGCTCCCCTCAATATGTTTCAATTCGAAGGGTTTAGCATATGAGAGAGCAGCCACACAATTAAATCAAATCATCACTTTTATCAAATTTCATTATTAAATCACAAATTCTCCCCCTCAATATGTGCATAGAATATTTGAAATCATTTTATCACATAGAGGCAAGAGTTCTTTTGAAGCACATCCACAATCACAAGCGCCATTAAGAAACCATTTTAAAACTCAATCAAGGTACTTTATAAATCACTTTAAAAAGCTTTCGTACCTCGATAGTTTGTTTTCTCCCCCTCAATATGTGAAGATTCAAGCGTTTGCTATATGAGAGAGCACTGCACAATTAAATCAAAACGATCACCTTTTATCAAATTTCATTATTAAATCACAAATTCTCCCCCGATAAAAATATCAAACCCTTTGAGATTTTGGATCCCAAGTGATTTAATACGGTTTTAGAAAACATGGGAGAATATGTGGCCTGGTTTAAATACTCATCATGTTTTGGATAAATCCTCCTCCTCAACATGTGCATTGTGTGTTTGAAATTGTTTGGCACATGGAGGCAGGAGTGCCTTTAAGGACTAAAACCAATTCCATTTAAACAGATAAGAGATTTAACTCACGATCTCTAACCCGATCAAAATTTCAAACCTTTTGAGATTTGTGATCCCAATTGATTTAAATCATTTAAAAGATTTTAGGGAAAGACGTGGCTTGATTTAACTTTGAAAAATGACAGATAAGGACCATTTTAAGACATTAAAGATTGTTAGTGTTAGGTATGATTGTTTTAAGAGATCTTTTAGGTAAAATAAAACAATTTCACAATCAAACAAGAACAGAAAAATTTCATTTTGAAAGATCTTGATTCTAAAGAAAATCATACCATGACATAACATTAAATCTTTAGATCACCACTTATTATCATACAAAACGGAACTTTTGTGAAGAAATATCGTTTGAAAATATTTTATTCTAAATCACTCTCCCCCTCAAACCATGACAGAAGTCAATAGTTGAGTGACTTAGGTTTTGATAAAAAGAAGTCCGGTGATTTTCAAAATTTAGTTCAATTTATTTTCAAAACAATATTTTTCCATTTTCAAAACAATTTAATCAAATTATTCAAAATAGTTTAAAAATGGTATCTGCACAAAATCGTTAGGTAGTTGAGAGAGAACTTCTTTGTTCTTGTAGGGTTTGGAAGAAAAACCGTCTGCTGTGATGAGACTTCTTCTTACGTTGCATTTTGAATGCCAACTGAGGTCAAATTAAGCTCTGTTTCTTCAATCACTTAGAAAAAAACCATCTGCTGATGCAGTGAGACCTCTTACGTTGCATTTATGCCAACTCTCCATTGAAGTCCAATTAAGCTCCATTTCTTCATTTGTCAACCCAAGATATAGTTACCCTTTCCTTTTGGCATCCAAACATCATATTATGTGGGATCCGGATCGGGAACATTCTTATACCAAGATGCCTGCATACGTTAGTGAACACACATACAGATATATGGTGGTAGACATCACCCAAATAGCAATCGACTAATAAAAGTTAATTCAACATATCAATCAGTTCATATAAGGTATGGGATTAATGTGTTTATCAATCTATAATCATCTAAACCTAACAGTCACATCCTAAAAACCTAGTCCTTCAACACAGGCAATTATATTTTTCAGATAAGCACGTAGGATAATTAAGAAAGCCCGTTAGAAGATATAGATTTGAAAACATTATCCCCCTCAATCAATGACTCAATTTAAAAAAGATTTTAAAAGTGCTGAAGTCATTGATTGAGTTTCAAATTTTAAAAAACTCTGAACTGATTGATTTTAAGCAACTCATTTTCCACCATTTTGAAAACACAACAAATATTTTTATGAAGAATTTTAGACGGAAAAACATTTGTGTAGGAACAGCAGTCTTTATGACGACATGCTTTCCTTGTTTTGTTTTAGGATAAGTGCCCGAAATATTTGAAAAATTTGTTTAGCGCAACACTTTCCTTTCATGAAGAACGGGTTGCTATCTGAAATAATAGCAAGCCATAGTTTTAAGCACGGGTTACAGTCTAAAATAACTGCAAGCCATGGTTAAGCAGATTCTGATCTAAAGTAACTGCAAGCCATCATTTGAAGCCAGGGTTCAGTCGAAATAACGTAAGCCATATTTTGTGACATGTTTTGAAAGAATATTTACACCTCCTGCGACTTCATCTATAGTCCGTGCCATTATTGAATGACATTTCTAAGACCGTAGATGTTATCGATACCAGAAGACATGTCTTAAAAAACATATTTTTTGTATTTTTCAAATTTTCTAATTTTTATGGGATTTTTTGAAAGGTTTTTTATTTTTCTATTTTCTTTTGCTGGTTTTATATTTTTGTATTTTGATTTTTCTGATAAATATATACAAAGATAGAGTAGATGATATAGTTAAAGAAGATGATGATACGAGTACCGAGATAAGGATATCGAGCAGCCCGTTGTAGAAGATAGAAGTCATCATCCCTAAAACTTTCACCACCAAAGCTTTCGAGGCTCTTGCATTGAAGAAAGAAATTGAACCATCTGAAAGTGAGACTTTGGCAGCTTCCCCTAAACCGAAAATCCTTTAGCTGACGATTGAAGCTCTATTACATGCTTCTCTTAGCCAGGTGCACAAGGAAGCACACCATTATCATAAATCCCGATGCTCCATTTAAGAATGATGATCGAGGATCTCCATTCAGGGTTATATCATCAAGAAGAACAACAACGTATCATCCCACACATAAAATAATCTTCTCAAATTTCTTTTCTACTGACGTCTGAAGCAATCCATTCCAAAAGATGTCAAGAGACCACTTCCCCAACGTAGTCGAATTGATGCGTCAGTCTCTTAGACTAGAGCTCACGAACCCGAATACATATACCGAAGACAAAGAACTTATACCATCGAGTAGCAGATTAATTCCAATAGCCAAAGAATAACCCAGATGTATACTTTTCTCTCTCTTAAAGAAAGTGTATGAAGCTCAAGAACACTGAAATACCCGAATGCCCAAAGAGAGAACAACGATAACATTGAAGAAGCGGGCGAATCCTGATTATCTGCGGATGACAATCTCTGCGGATGTCCACTCCGGAATAAGTGATTATATCTCTGAATCACAGATTAAGCCCTCAAGTGAGACAATTGAGCATCCCCAATGTACACAATCTCTATCATCACACACTTGTGTACCTCTTTTATCTTCAGAAACTTTCTATTACATCACTTCCCTCACGTAGTTGGAATAATAACACCAAAAGCCTTGATGAGTAAAACCTTGAGATTCTCTGCGGTCATGACAAATGTCTTCTCGGGATATCTTCAATCACTTAGAAGAGTTAAGTTCATCAAGTTTACTCGCCATGAGTCAAACCTTGAGTTTCTCTGCGGTAATGACATTTGTCTTCGGGATATCTTCAATCACTTAGAAGAATTAAGTTCATCAAGTTTACTCGCATTGTGTTTAGATGTGAGTCTCCTTCCCGTTTCGGTTTGATGATTGAGTCGACAACACATAATAAGCCCGTACACTAGAAATCTGTTGAGAAGAACATCATAAGCTCATATGTGTCTGTGAGAATCAACTTGCTGAAGAATATGAGCAAGTCTAATTGGGAATTGCGACATATAACTCTACCCAATTAGTGCTCTCCCCTAAAGACAATCGATTGATAAATGCCGTTAAGAAAGAAGTCTTTAGATAGTCAAATGCAACTCGTCTTTAGTCTTCTAACATGTAGCAGAGAATGTAGAACCCACTGTAGACTCGACCTTCTTCAAGATTGTCCAGTTGGGGAATAGATAGTTAACATCTTCATCACACTAAGATCATCCCAATTAACTTTCATCTTGCAAATCCCCTTAACAAAAATCCCTCCCAATCAAACAAGAACAAAAAGATGTTCATCAAAATTAGCAATCGGGCCATACGAACACACGAAATGGTAACACCAAGCAAACAATCACATCAAACAAGAACAGAAGGTTGTTTGGAATCATCATGTTGATGTGCACGTGAAGCATTAACCGGAAGCACTTGTCTTTAAACTCATCAGCCCGTGTGAAGATGTCAACCAACGGCTCTTAGAAGAAACTCCATGTAACAATGACCCGATAAGAAGAAGCTCGGTTCTTACATGAGTTAGGAGCCGTTTGACCATTTATTCTCAAATATCAATCAACAATGCAAAAAATTCACACTTCTTCTCCCCTCAAGAATTGCATACGGAGTTGCCATTCTTGATTAAATAAGTGAAAATCATCCGATTGTTCTATTCACACTTCTGTCCCGCAAAATCAGCACATGATGTCGCCATCTTCATTATAATCGAGCAAGTGGAATGAGAAAACAATCGGTGGTAGCCCGGTTCACTTGATGACTGAAGCACATGGAAAAAGTATGAAGCATGTTGATGAGAATGGTCATTAATTAGAAGATTTCTCTTCTTTTGAAGATAAAGCGCACTGAAGCGTACACTTTTCTTTTCTTTAGAGTACGAGGCATGAACTGTTGTGTTCATACGTCATAAGAAGATTTCTCTTCTTTGGAAGATAAAGCGCACTGACATGTACACTTTTCTTTTCTTTAGAGAACGAGGCATGAACTGTTGTGTTCATACGTCATAAGAAGATTTCTCTTCTTTGGAAGATAAAGCGCACTGACACGTACACTTTTCTTTTCTTTAGAGAACGAGGCATGAACTGTTGTGTTCATACGTCATAAGAAGATTTCTCTTCTTTGGAAGATAAAGCGCACTGACACGTACACTTTTCTTTTCTTTAGAGAACGAGGCATGAACTGTTGTGTTCATACGTCATAATCTCTCTCTTTTCAACTCTCTTAGCAAAACATGTAATCATCACCATTATCATTCAGTAGGCTCTTTGCAGTGACAGCTGATGGAGATAACCCAATATGATGAATTTGACCCTGAAGTAAACTAACCTGAACTCGTGACTTATACTTGCACATATGTAACAAAGAGCGGTGTCGATTTCCATTAGCATCTCTAAGTACTCTCTAAGTACTCTATACTCATCATCCAACCAACCATCAAGTAATAGACGTACTTTACCTCTTGAAAATCCACAATTGAATGTGACACTAAACACTACAACGTAACTCCTTAAAGTGATAGTTATTTTGAGATGATACGAGCCCAATTCCCCCAAGTGGTAAAAAGAAAAGGTAAAAGTCACCCAATAATAGCTAGATTTCCAAGTCTTCGTTTTTGATAATAAGCTCGAACAAGGATCATGAAGAATCTTCATCCAACCATCCCCGATACCTTCAGATACTAAGTACACTCGCCCTTGATATTTCACTTCAACCTCAAATAAATAATAGTGAATTAACTCCGTTGTCACATCTTCTATTTAAAAACTCAACTCTAGCCTCCTTTGACGTTTTAAGTGACCTCTGATAATGGTTTCATCCCAACCATGGTTAAAAGCACATAACCCCGTAAAACCATGTAATAACCAAACTGCCATGACGAATATCCAAACACACATCCAATTCATGAAGTACACCCTTTTATCCCTTCTTCGAAACAAAACCCGTAACACCAGCATCAGAAGACCCCAAGATACGCTTTCCTTTCTCCAGGATGGTTCCATCATCACGGGATTTTACAATTCTATAGTTTAAACCGAGAAATAGTATCTTTCGCGGGATTTTACAAAACCAAGAATAAACCGTATGATAGTTCCGGAAATGCACTTTACAATTACCAGGATGTTTCCATTGTCACGGGATTTTACAGGTCTATGATTTAAACCGAGAAATAGGTTCTTTCGCGGGATTTTACAAAATCAAGACAAAACCGTAAACAATGTCAGCTTGAATGTGTTGTGACAACTTTGGTTTCAATGAATGTCTGTTTTAGGGGAACATGGAGTGGTTCATCAACGGTTCAATAACCAACATCAACAATCTCATCAACCATCCAATAAACACTTTGGTAAACACATCATTCACGCGATTCTGCCATTTTTCTTTGTGACCATGGTGGCGTCGTAGATATACCAAACTTGAACATGACGTAAAGTTCTCCAGATTTGTTACTTAAGCTTGCACTAATCCTTGTGAGTAAGAAACGGTGTACCCAATGTACAAAACCTCTTGACGTATCCTCAACTGCGTGAAACCCCGAAGTGATAGTTACGTTGTGGGTTAAGCGAGAAAGAGTCACAAACGGAACTAAATAGCCAAGTCTTTATCACATTCAATAACTTCCAAACAAGTCATCTTCGCGGAAGGGTAGAAAGAAAGAAGACGAAATAAGTAAAACGTGCCCAGAAAAACCTCACTTCAAGTCCAAATAAGAAATACCAAATACAAGCAACCCCGAAGTCAATTTTTGTTCAACCATCAATTCAAGTCGCAACACAGTATCTTTCATGAAAATGTAGAAACCAAAGAAACCAAAGCATCGAACCCCATAACCCAACAAATCTCATCATCATCAAATCTCTTATTATCAAATCACGTAATCACAGCACTCGAGAAGCTCATCTGACTCATTCATGTGTACAGTCCAAACTTGGTAACATATAAAAAATCGAGCCCGGTTCATGAAAATCAATCCATCCATCCAAATCCTAAGACCAAATTAAAGAAATCACACAGCTTACTCAATTAAAGCCCAAGCCCAAACACTCGGCCCAAGTGAGGTCACCTAATTCAATGATCCATTTCTCAACAATTAAGCTCAAGTCGTGACTTTATGTATCCTTCCGTGAAATATATATCATACCAACAATACCATTCATTATACCAAAAATGTTATCAAAAAAAATAAATTTTTGACAATATCTTTTATAGCTGAAGAATTGTGATAGCAAGATTGTGTACATTGTAAATTCAGTCTAGCCCATGATATCATCATATTATGAACCACATATACGGCCCAACACCAAATGAGAAGCCAAAGCCCACTCGTCCAGTCCAAAGCATGTATACCCGGTTCAAAAGCAGATATCCGATCCACATTTAGTAGACACCAACCCTAATAATTAGGGAAGTATATAATGCTTACTTCACACACAAACCCTAAAATCACTCACATTATCAATCCGCCTCTACGTTTTTCTCCCAACTCAGTCAACACACCAAAAAAGATCTCATTTCACCCATCTCACCTAATCGATGGTAACTAATCCTCTCAAATCTCTCATATATCATATACTTTAAACCCTAAACATTCACAAATATTTGTCCCCGTCACATCTCATGTATCAAACCCACAAATTAGTCTTATGTTATCAACCACACATCACCACAGGGATGGTTTGATGTTGCCACGGCCACAGGGTTGACTAAGAGGCATGGTCATTAGCTCGACCTAAAAACCACAGGGATGGTTTCAGGTTTGTTGAAATCAGTTATGAAGACTGACCCAAGACATAAGGTAGGTTTTATTAATTTCAGTCCGTTATTGTTTCATTGTACCAATCGAACGTGAGGAAAGGAGATAACTTTCGTTGTTTCCTTTTCCTTGTAAAGTTCTAATAAATCCCTAAGTGAAGGTTTCCAAACAGATCTATGAGGTACAAGTTCTTTTGTGAATAGATCAAATGATATCTATGTGTTTCAATAACCACTCACAAAAGGAACAAATCCGAGATCTTGGATGAGTCGTTGCTTTAAATGATCTATGATGTATCTTATCTCATTTTGTGTTTAGATGAAACCTTGAGTACCAAAAATGAGATAACACTGAGATCAAGTGATGTTATCTCTCTTAAATAAGAGGTCTTGGGACTGATGATAGTTGGGACTGATCGAATGTTATTTTAATTTCTTTTTGAATGGGTGTAGAAGTTGGAGGATAGGATAGAGTGTGATTAGTTGGTGAAGTTGTGATGTGGGATATAATTGATTAGGATCTGTTATGCTTTGTTCATTTCAAATTCTTGTACTGAAAATGGACCAATGATGGGTTTTGAAAAGACCTGAAGTCGTGTTGTGTTTGGTATATGATATGTTGTGATATTATGGTTTTGGTCTTGTGGTCGATTCTCCTTCTTCCTTTCTGTCTTAACTATGTCAAAAACCAAGTTGCTACTTAAAGTAATTAAACAACTCGCTACTTAATTTAAGAGTCAAGTCGCTAGCCACCTTCTGTCAAGTTGCTAGCAAAGTCGCTACCCCAAAACTGATAAGTCGCTAGGTCTACAAAACATGAGTCAAGATGCTATTTCAGATTTAGACACAAGTCGCTAACTTATCAATATAAGTCGCTAGTTCAGTTTTGTGGCAAGTTGCTAAATGCTTAACAAATCGCTACGACTTGTAAATACAAGTCGCTAGGTGACCCAACTCGCTAAACAGGTTAACGACAAGTCGCTAGCCTTTTTCCAGTTGCACAAGTCGCTAGCAAGAATTTTGTACTTTTTCCGATGAGTTTTCCGACCAAGTATTTCCGACCATATTCATACTAAACCCAGAAAAAGTGACAGAAAATATGCTTCGTTGACCTGTTGACTTCACAAAAATGACCAGAATGATATGACCATTACATCATGGAAAAAACTGTTTGGACAACAGACTTGACCCAGAACAGATAATGAAAACATTGATAGACCAAGACTTTTTGACCCAAAAGAGTACACAAAAGCAGATGTAAACATGAGTCACAAGACAACTTTTTGACCAAAAAGATTGTTAAAACAGTTTAACCATACGTATAGACATCAATAATTATCCGACCACTAAAATGATGTAAAACCAGTTTTAACAATAACCAAAAACCACCATAACCATGATACTAAACCACACAAATCAACACAACACAACAAACCTTGGCTCTCTGATACCAATTGTTAGGATCCAAATAATATTGTGTTGATGATTTGGGTGGTCTTGGATGATCAAAATACATGTTTGCCATAGTTAGAGAGTTAGTAGAGAGAGAGAGAGGGTGTTCTTGCTAGAGGTTTACACAAAGTATGGAATATTAGATTGAATGAGGAGCACCACCCCTTCCATGGATGGAAGGGGTATTTATACTTACAAATACACGACCTCCTATCGGCCTGTGGATCAGGTATACAGTGGGTAAAGACCCGTCCTTCCTCCACGGTGTTGCTCTAAACTAAACTACGCTACAAATTAACTAATTAACTACTACATAACGTAAATAACGACAAGTCTACGAGCTAACTTATGCTAGATAATATTTGGGGTGACCGACTCTTCACTATGGAATTTTCTAATTCCTAACACATGTGGGAAGCTTCACACAGGGAGGCCATGCTACAAGGCTTCCAGAGCGTGTTACAGATGCGGATCTACAGAACATAAGGTTCTGGACTACCCAAGGAGGAGAGGCAATGGAGGTGAAGAGAGGCCAGCTCAGACAAGGGACCCAACTCATCATTAGTTTCCTTTATTTCCTTTCCTTGTGATTCAGATGTTTGACATTTATTTTCCCTTTCCATTCCTATGATACACTGGTGTAGCGTTTTGTTTGAATAAGATCCTTTGAATAAATTATGTTCTCTTTAGGTAATTTTCCGTTCGGTATAAATTCTACGTATGTTGGATGATTGTTTTATTATAAGGAAATTGACGAACTGTGGAAGACCTGATGCTATTGCCGAAGTGTTTCATTTTGATGATACTTCCTAAATTCCGTTACGTTCTTTATAAGGTCTGTCTCTCTGATTTCGAATCCGTTAGTGATGATTGATTCAGGCCAACCCAAGATGCAGAATGGACCGATAGGTGGTTGATAGGATGGTTTTCACGACTTGAGATAAAGTATAGCCATCATGAAGGTATACTCATATGATGCTAGTATTATGACGCATAGCTAACGTGATAATACTTACATCATATGACGTACCCTCATTGTGATCATAGGATATTTCGAGGAGTGCCTTAGAAGCTTAGAATTTCTGGCATCTGATTAAGATTTTCTGCCTTTAGTAAGACCTTAGGATCATTATGCCTATGTGTTTAATCTACCTTCATCATTATACGATTTGATATGTTTGAATTCTCTGCATGCGTTCATCTGTAAAGCTTTCTACCGTTTGATTTTTGTTACTCTCATTCCTTTTCGTAGTCTGGTATGTCTTTGCTTGCTTTCATTCATTTTCATTTCAATTTTCGAGGACGAAAATTTTCTTTTAGAGGGGAAGAGTTGTAAAACCCTAAAAATCCTAAACGTGTTAAAAGACCATTATACCCCTCAAGGTTAATAATTGTGAAATACGTGAAATATGTCAATCTCATTAATCACGTTTCTAACCTAACTCAGAAAATAAATGACTTGTGCAAGATAATAATAACCAATTTACACTTATGTCTACAAAATAAATATAACACATTATAAGTTATTTGAACCATGTCAAGTACAAGTTACAATATACATTTAAATTAAATAATGACCAACACATTGTAATTATGGTAAATTAAATATCATTGAATTGGTCCATGATTCCCCCCCCCCATATGTCGGCCGAATTTCCATCCCTTAACTCCCCATGATTTTCTCAATTAATCCCATTTATCACCTCATTTTGTAACATACTTTCTACACATTCAAAATTCATAAAAACCCTAACACCCTTATCAAAAGTGATGGCACCTTTTATCCTCCCCATTCCATTCGAATTCAAGAAATAACAAGGAGTTTGTGACGTGATCAAGGAGGCTGTGATAGGTGATACTAGGCGTGAGCTTCTAGGTTCAAATTATGGCTGTTGTGCCTCTTGGTCATGGGCTTTCTAGACGTGATTGCTGCTCTTGTCGTGGGTCTTGGTTCAAAGGGCTTCAGACGTGGGTAATTGATTCGAAGGAGGATTTTTTGTTTGGTTCTGTCGTGAGTTTAGGTTACAAGGAGTGTGGCTTTGTCATGGCCTTCATTCCCCTTGGTTCCTGTTTTTCTTTCACATGATCATATAAGAGTAATGTGTCATACATCTCATTTCAATTCCCTTCATGTTTTCTATGATTTGTTTTCGTAGGGTCTAACCAAATGCATGCATAACTGATATATTAATTGTCAAATAAAATGATATGGTTAAAAGACTTATCGACTCTTTAGTGTTGGCACATGAAAACATAGAAGAAACACATGAAATCATAACCTAGATAATAAATAACGAATGGGAATCACATGAAACCAACCTATATATATATATATATATATATATATATATATGTATATGTATATATATATATATATATATATATATATACATATATATATATATATATATATATATATATATATATATATATATATATATATATATATATATATATATATATATATATATATATATATATACATGAGTTTTTAAATCTATTCGACCCATGTACATGCTTCTATAAATTCTGTTTTGACCTCACAAGGTTTGACACATATATGTTTATTATTTTTGTATCAAGCTAAAACAAGTATGATAAGAAACGTGTACATTTGATTTAAGTGTTTCGACTAAAAATAGAAAAAGGGTCTCGTTTGGTTTTACATTGTGTCCTCGAATGGAATTAACTAGGGGTTGAGGGTATCTCGACCTAGATCACACACACACAAGGGTCGTATACTTTGGTTAAGAATTGGATGCAAAGTGTTTACAACGTAAATGGAAATCGATTTAGATTGGGGTTTTCATAAGATATACAAGTTAAATAAAAGTTAAAGGTTGGTTTGGTAAATTATAAAACTTGAGGGTCTATTCTT
The DNA here is from genome assembly GCA_910596185.1 of Chrysanthemum makinoi. NCBI lineage: Eukaryota > Viridiplantae > Streptophyta > Magnoliopsida > Asterales > Asteraceae > Chrysanthemum > Chrysanthemum makinoi. Next base: position 65,615,933 of record OU343219.1, read on the forward strand.
TATATGGTAAAGAAATGTACAAAATGAGTAAAACAAGTAAACTTATGATGTTTACACTTTTGACCCTATACTTTGTAATAATGACACTTTAGACCCTAAACTATTACAACTTGTCATCAATGACCCTTAAATTATGATAATACTCATTTTCATCATTTTAACCTAATTTGACATAAATTACATCATAAATGACTAAACCTGCTAATTATGGAAACCTGCTATTTTTGGAAAGTTACTTAATATGGAAACCTGCCTAAAATGGAAAGTTACTTAAAATGGCTAAATTACTTAAAGTGGAAAATTACTAAATAAGGAAAGTTACTATATTTGGAAACTTACTAGAAATGGAAATATTCTTATAAACCCTAAAAGACTTAATCTGAAATAAAACACTTTAATTACATTTATTAAACGTATGTCCTTTCGCTTCTGTAGATCCCTCGAGGAAGGAGTGATCTTCTGTGTCTCTTGATTCCGTTTGCTTTTATTTTGTTTTGCTGTTGCATAAGGTACAGATATTCTGACCTTACCTCTTAAGGTTTCTCATGATTTGTACACATCTTTTGATATTGGCTTTGACTGTTATGCCTTTGCTCTAAGCCTTCTTATTAGGGCTTCCTTATGACTTTGCTATGCACCCTTTAGATTGGTGAACCTTTGTTGTGAACCTCTGATTATGAACCTTTGATATGAACCTTTGGCATTTGAACCTTTGATATGAACCCTTATGTTATGACTTCACTTTGACCCTTCAGTTTGATACCCGAGCCATGAAGGTAACATGGCCATGTCATTGATGCACCAATGGCATGACTCTAGTGTAGTCGAGTGATGTTCCACACCGTCCTTTTTATGTGATATTATGCGCGCGTGAAGATATATGTTTGGCCATTATGATTTTTGTAGGGGCGTATTGATGCATCCTAGATTTGTTATGTATGTGATCTTATATGCTATGATACGATTTATATGGTGACTGATGTCGTGTGCAATACGCGTCTTTCACATTCTGGGAGCTGATCACTCTATGGTTACTTATGATATGATATGATATGATATGTTATGGGCTAGTGGTAGATGACTGACCTTTTTTTCCGTTTCATAATCCTTTGTTTATGCCTTATGATATTCCCAAATGCACCATAAGATTATGTTATCTTCGTTCCTTACCTTTCGATTATTCTTTTGTTATATATCTTTTCACTGGGCTTTTTAAGCTCAGCCGCATTTTCTATTCCTACGACAGGTATCTAAGCTAGGAGCTGGGGATTGTTTGGGTTGAGAGATGAGCTTATATGGAGACCATGCCCTAATCATCTTAGATTCCATTTGATCATGTTATGACATTTATTTAGACTTGGATTATGTTATTTCTTTCCTTTGGAGTATTTCCTTTTCATTAAACTTATGTATTGTCAAGTCGTGTTGACTTGGATTCCCTTTGATTATTTATGTTAAGACTTCCGCTGTTGCTTTATGTTCATTATGTATGCTTTGATATGTCACCATACTGTGATACTTCTACCCTTATCGGGTTGGGGTGTTACAAGAAGTAAGACAAAGTTTGTCTTTTGGTTCATTACCGATTTTAATGACATAGACTCCATGTTTTCTAATGCCTCTTCCTATAGTAATACCGTTTTTCAATATTTTACTACCGGTTTCACTAAAAAGTACGTTGCACTTTTTATCACATATTTTTCCTATACTTAGAAGGTTGAAGTTTAGCTTTTCTACGTGACACACATCGTTAATGGTTAAAGATTTGTTAGAAATTGTACATTTACCGATGATTTTGCTCTTGCTATTACCAAATACCATATTTCCACCATTGAAAGATTCGTATGTGGAAAACAAATCTTTGTTACCGGTCATGTGCCTCGTGCACCCGCTATCCTTGATCCATTTATCCCGAATCTAAGTCGACCTTTAAGCACTCCTAAGAAAACAATTAACTCAAAAGTTTGGCCCCCCTTTGTTCATGGGTCCATTAGTGTTATACATTTCATTCATGTTAGGCATATATGGAAAAGGTGAGAAAGCATTCCATGGTGAAAAGTTTTGAAATGGAAAACCGTTTTGTACATTAGGATTCCATCCCATTTGATGGTGGTTACTTCTCGGATAAACATTATTTGGTCTTCTTATAAATGTGTTTGGTTTTGAAAACGATGGACCTTTGTTTCTCATAAAACTTTGATTTTGTTTTAGTGGAGGTTGTTGTTTGACATTTCTAACAGTAACATGGGTTGGCTTTTTCTTGTTAACAATAACAAATTCGGTTCTAGATGAGGTAGCTACATTATTTCTACTGTTTGCTGGTACAGACCCACGGATTCTTGGTTTTACACTAGACGGTTCCTTTTTCAAGGGATCAGTGGGATTCGTGACTATAGTAGCTTGTTTTTCAATTGCTTTGACGTATTGTGTTTCTTTAATCTCGCTAGTTGACGCATTAAGTTAATGTAAACCTAAACCCTTTTGATTGTTTCCTGTTTTAACACTATCAAGTATTATATCTATAGTATTAGTACTCATTCTAGCAATCTTGGAGTCAAGATTATCAACTAACGTTTGAAGTTGAACACAAAGCTCACATTCTCCATCTATTTTCTTCCCTTTTTCTAAACGTTTTAATTTATCTTTTAACTCAGTGACTTCCTTTTCTAAACGTTCATTTTTGTTTTACAAAATCTTATTTTTGTTAATTACTTTTAGACTAATTTTGCAAAGTTTATCATATTCATGATGCAATGATTCATCATCTAATGATGAGCTACTATAATAGAGAGATTTGGGACATACATCGTTTGATTCATTTGCCATGAGAAAAATTTCTTCGTTCTCTTCCTCACTCATTCCCCACGAACCACTTACGAACACCTTTTGTTTGTCACGTGCGGGACACTCACTAATGAAGTGATTAGAGTCCCCACATTTAAAACATGCGCATTCATCCCTTGATTTCTTGTCGTCTTTGCCTTTCCGGAACCCCTTCTTGTCGTCATATGGTTGCTTGACATATCTTCCTTTTCTTCTAAAGAACTTCTTGAAATCCCTTACTGCCATGGCATTTTCTTCGTCATCACTTTCCGAGGAAGAGTTCTCTTCATCACTTGAGACCTTTTTGGCTTTTAAGGCAACAAATTTGTGCTTCTCTTTCTTTTCTTTTGAGGATTCAGAGTCTTTAGCGAGGACAAGCTCATAGACCTTTAGATTGCCTATGAGTTCTTCGAGAGTGAGGATTGACAAGTCTTTGGATTCTTCAATGGCCGTCACCTTTGATCTCCACTTGGATGGAAGTGCCCTTACATATCTCCTGACATGATTACGATTAGAAAAAGACTCATCAAGTGCTTGTAATGAGGTAATAATAGTATTAAAGTTAGCAAAATTATATCTATATTCGATATTAAAAATTGTTCATATTGTTGAACAAATAAATCTATTTTATTGTTTTTAACTTGTTTATTTCCTTGATGAGTTACATCTAAAGAGTTCCAAATTCTTTAGAGGTTTTAAACATAGAAATTCTTTCGAATTCCTTTTTGGGTAAAGCATTATATAAAACCATTTTAGCTTCACTATTTTGGAAAGCTTTTTCTTTTGATCGTCGGAGAGGCGATCATGAGGGATATTTACTTGTTTGTCGATTTTATCATCTTTTGTAGTGGCTTGAAAGTCACCTTCAACAATGATGTACCAAAGATCAATATCTTTTGACTTCACATAAGTTTTGAATCTATTCTTCCAGTAAATAAAACCATTTGTTTCAAGTAGTGGAGGTCGTTGCATAAATTAACATTCTTTACAATTTTCAAAACTCATTGTGATCGAAAAGTTTTTAAAATATGATTTACTTTAAAACTTTTGTAAACCTAGCTCTGATACCAATTGTGGAAAACTAGAAGGGGGAGGGGTTGAATAGTTTTTCCTATTTTAAATTAGTTTTAAAAGGTTTAGATTCGATCTTATGTGAATTCGTATAGATGGATAGAAAGTATGAAGCAATAAGTAATGTAAGTAATGAAAACAAGTAAAGTAAATGATAGAAAGTAATGACATAACCGTTTTATAGTGGTTCGGCTACAAGGACACCTTCCTTGCCTTACTCCACTACCCGAGTCACCTACTCAAGAGTTCAAGCACTATAACAAAAAGCTCCTTCAACACGGTGGAGAAGCCTCAGAACGTCGCTTACACTTTTTCCGGTACAAAGCTAAATACCGAGTGTTTAACACGGAGGACCAAACCAACACAACTATAACACAACAACTATATGAAATATGAAATACAAGATGTTGCTATAGAAATTTTGTGGAGGAATAAATCAATCAAGGACCCCTTGCTTGGATGACTTGTAGTATCTCGTAATCTCGCCTTTGAAAAGGACTTATATGAGAATCACAACAAAAGAAAGAAGAACTCCTATATAGATCAAGAGATCTGAGATTAGAAGAGAGAAGTAATATATGAGAGAGTTTGTAAGAAGAGGGGTGAGTAACAATGAAGAAATGGTTCAATATTTATAGGCAAGAAAACTCTACTGTTCCTCGGATCCCTTACTTAAGGGATCCGTCCAGTGTAATCCCAAGGATCCGTGGACGCTCCTCCTTATTTGGGTTATGGGTCATGGATCATGGGTCATGGACTTTGGGTCATGGTTACCCAAATAGATACAATGTATCTAGACATTGGATCATGGGTATGGGTTATGGATTTGCTCCATGGGTATGGGTCATGGGTCTTGGATATTACCCATCCTAATAAACTATTACAACAAATGAATTATTACAACAATTTATGTTAAATGACTATATGTAAATGCTTTACAAAAATAACATGTATCCTTATAATTTTACTTATGATAACTTTATATTTATCATCAACAAAACACAAAGAGATCGCTAAATATGAATAAACGTTTTTACGGTTTATTTGTATTAACAGTTTTGGCATTTTTCCCTTTGCCTTAGTCTTGGATACTCTTTCATCACTCAAAGGCACAAATATGTGAGGGGTGAAAGAATAGTCTAGTTTCAACCCTCTAGGACTTGGCGAATGGGTGCATAAGCTCTATAAAGACGAGTAAGAAGCATCCCGTATGGATGAGCAACGGAGCCTTGACTATGAATGTCTACCATTCTCCTAGCAATGTAGTAAGCCAAGTTGACCAGTTGATGAGTAGACAAGCTATAGAGCATGTAACAAAGACAATCATTGATGTGGTCTCGGTTTTGTTGGGTTCAGTAAATACCCAAACCCCTTAATCTAGGATTTGAATAGAAAATAGCACAAGTGTTTAGTCCGATAAACACTAACAGGTCACTGAGTGCACAGTCTCTCAGTGAGTCATCTTCAGGATACTCAGTACGAGGCGAAGAAGAAGTCTCTCGACTAAGTAAGGCGAAACTTAAAGGGTGAAGACTGAGTCAAGAAGAATATGATGGATTCAGTGAGTGATGACAATAACTCACTGAATCCCTAAGACTCCTCTCCAACTACTTACACTGAAGATAAACTAAAGTAGAAGACGGGATGTAAAGCGAGAATGAGCGGGACATGGCGGGAGAAGTTTGAATCATATAAGATGAAGTACTTATCAACCAAAGTCAACTTTCCCTGAATGCCAAAAGATCAGGCTCAGTGTCATCACTGAACTTAGGAAAGTAGTCTTGTCTCTTACCTAGAATAGTCTTTATGTAGCAGAGACAAAATACATCATTTTTGTCTTCTATATGAAGGCAGTTTGTCACTTAGGATAGAGTCAAAAAATCATACATGTATAAATAGCATAAGAGATGGAGTGAAAGATTAAGCTTGTGAATTGTAAAAAAAAACACACACACATGTAAGCCATCTATTCACTCTTCCAAATACAACTTAATCCCTGAGATAGCTCAGTGGGTTCTAAGAGTTGTGCTCGGACTTAGCGAGCTTAGAGGAGTCACCAACCTTTGTCATTTCAATCCCAAGTTCTATTCCAAAGTACTTGAGTGCGTATTCTTTTTATTGATTTCTAATAAAGTATATGATGTTGAAAATTATCTAGTGTGTTTTACTTACTTTAATTTCAGTCATTGTTCACTATTAACTTGTTTTATGTTTCTAAACTGTTTTAAACGATAGTGAACGGGGAACACCAAGTGTGGTATCGAGCAAGGCTAATTATAAAACTCATTTTTTAGGCCGCTCTAAAAGTTTTTAAATTAGGATCCTAAATGGGTGAAATTGATGTACCCCAACTAGTCGATAAAAAGGGTGGAGCTTATTCAGGTGTTGCCCCTAGACTTGAAGTTGGCAAATTCAACAAATGGAAAAAGCGAATGATTTGCTATTTGATTGGGATGGAACCTTATTATATCAATTGTATAAATGAAGGTCTATTTGTCCCAAGACTGTGAAGGTTTGCCTAAACCAAGCTCGATGGACCAGGATGAAAGGAGAGTGGTCAACCAGGACCAAAGACTCAAAAGTATCATAATATCTCGTCTTCTTGACGATATTATGGAGTCTGTTATAAGCTGTAGTACAGCTAAACAAACCTAGGATGACCTAGTTCACAGTCATGAAGGACCATCTGATACCAAGGAAAACAGGATAATGGACTTGAAACTTGAGTATAACACCTTCAGGCTAAGGACTCAAACTCTCTCGGACTTACACCCAGTACAAAACTCTTTTAAATGAACTATCAAATGATGGTGTTAAGTTGTCTAAACATGAAATCAATGTTGGTTTTGTCAACAGTCTCCCTGAGAAGTGGTTGAATTTCTCTCAGGGGCTTAGGAATGCTAATCATATCCAGAATCTTGAGCTTCCGAATTTATGGGAAATTTGTCTATGAGGAAAACCTCATCAACAGACAATACCACGACTTAGAAGTCTCAGTCCAAAGTCCTGACCACCACCTCATCACCAATATCAACTGCTTTCTATTCTAACAATGTTGTTCAAGATTTTCAGGAAAATTCTGATGATGAGCCCGATGAGAGATCAAGTGAGGAGTACCTAAATGACCTGAACACTGAATTTCAGGAAAGGGCACTCCTTGCTAACTCTCGAAGGTTTATAAAAAGAAACAAAGGTTTTTCAAATGCCAAAGTAAATGAGGACACTGAATGCTTTAAGTGTCACAAAAGAGGTTGGTTCTTAGGAAAGAGATCAATAATAAGAGTTTGTAGTATATGGTGGGTAACTCAAACGTGTTAGGTTTGAGCACCGAGATCGTTCCGATCGAGGGTTGAATGGAATTTTCAACTCACGTCGCAATTATCGGGATTTGAATGGGAAAAGGGGATAATTTGATGTTTTCTAAACTATGAGGCAAGGGAAGCATAAAATGGAAATTACACTACGGGGAAACCTAATTACGCAAATTAAGACTAATACGATTTAAATGAAACGCAAATAAAATGCAACTACGTCTAAACAAAGTCCTAAAAATGATCTAAAATTATTATAACTCTAAAAATGTAATTTAAAACTTAACTATGATTTAAAACTAATTTTTAGGATTTTTCTTGAATTTATTTGAATTAAAAACTAATTTTTAACTTGTAAAACTAATTTAAAATACTAAAAATTATGAAAATAAAGGGGAAAATTATGAAACTATATTTTAAAATTCTAAATTAACTAAAAAGACTTTTCAAAACTGGAATTGTATTTTTCTGAACTTTTTTCTATTTTATATGAATTAAAAACTATTTAAAACTAATTAAATGGCTAAAAATTACAAATTAAACTAGGAAAAATCTGGAAAAATTATTTTTTTGCTTTTTATATTTCTCTTAATCTAGGAAAAATAGAAACTTATTTTTTTGAAGCTTTTCTGATTAATTTGTATTAAAAAGTAATTAAAAAGTCCTAAAAATTGATTTAAAATAAGAAAAATAGTAAACAGTGGCAGAAAATTATGAAAAAATTCAGGAAAATTCTAAAATAATATTCTAAATCTATGAAAAAGGAGAAATCCTATGCTAGTGAGCACTAATAAGGGGCTGTAGTGGAAAAGCTTATGAATAAGCTAGACAAAATAAGCTACAAGCTTCCTAAGTGCACCAAATGATAAAAGCTACTAGATAATGCTAAATCTACTTAATACTAACCTATTTCAACAGACCTAAACCTCTAGAGTGCAAGCTAAACTGAAATGACTTGATTGACTATTTAAAATGAAAACAGATTTTCCTACTAACTATAAGCTAAAACCACAGCTTATTTAGTGAACCAAACTGAAAACCAAAAGTTGAGAACTCAAGATCACCAGCTAATCAACAAGTGGACCAAGTTTTAGAATCAAACAAGCTAAAATGAAGTTTGTACAAAGCCTGCAAGAAGGCCTGATCCACACTCAGTTATGCTGAGTGTGAACAGGGGAATAACAGCCTTATTGATCTGCTTATTTAGTGCTTATAATGATTCCTATAAATTCCACAAAATTGAGTTTTGAAAACTAGACCAACTGAACTTTATTATCCCAAAGTTTCAATAACTTTTACTCAAAAATGAATCAAGGAAAAATCCACAAAGTTTGGTGAAAACTGATTTTTTCAAATTTTGACTTTTATGACAGATTTGGAAGTTTGACCAAAATGAGTTTTGATCTACAAAATTAGATTGATTATGATGTTTAAAACCTATTTATGACTAATGCAAGCTAGTTCTACTCTAACTAAACCTGTATGCAAGTATTTAAACCACTGATTCAAACAGTTATGAACACAAGAGAAGATTTAATGCAATTTTGACTTAGAGTGTTCTAGGATGCAAACAGATGACTGATTAAGTAATTATCAACCTAAATGAAACTATGATATCAGATCTTAAGCAAAAACTAAACCTCTACCATACTTAAACTACTTATGCCAAACACTCTTTTCAATAACTGAATTGATGCTTAACTATTTAAGACACTAATCCAAACCTACACAATCATTAATCCAGATTCACTATACTTAATTGCACCTAGATGAAGCAAACTTGACAGCAATCTCAGACAAATATCACAAGTACCAAGTGACGCAGCTTAAGACTGATTATGTGTGCAGTTTATAGAATTAAGCTAAACTATGATAAAATCTAATGAGATAAGCTAGCAATAAACTCAAATAAGCTATTCTAACAATAGTAAGCTAAAATTATCAGATCTAATCTATTCAACTAGTAAATGCAATTTAAACTAAAAATTTAATAAGAACTTACAAAGCCCTAGCACAACAAGGGCAATCAATGCTCGCGGAGCTACTCTACAAGCTCTAGCTTGTTTGAAAACAAGCTAGTGGCAGCACTAAGTCCTTCCAAATCCGACTTACTTCCCTTTTGCTTGATTGACTGCTTGAAATTGATTTTTGGACTGAATTCTTTTGCAAATTGAGTAGAACTGAATTTGAAACTGAGATAAGCTCACAATAAGCTATATGGAGCTTATATGAGCTTGTACTAACAGAAAACTAAGCTTTATAAAGCTTAAAATCAGATTTGAACATATTTTTTTATTTTTCAAATATTTTTCTAATTTTTTTATTGATTTTTGATTTAGAAAGAAGTAAAACTGAAATTAAAAGTGAAATAAGCTAAATGGGTTTGAACTAACAATTAAAAAGCACTTATGATTTAATGAAACAGTAAATAAGTAATTGAGAGAAATTGAACTAAAAAGTAAATTTTCATTCATCTGGAAAGGGATTACAAAACTAAAAACTGAAATACAAACTTAATAAGCTGAAAATAATTTGAAAACAGAATTAAACAATACAACTTTTCTCCTAAAAACTACACACTATAAGTGATGAATAAGGGGGTATTTATACTAGAGCTTGAGCCTAGGAAGAGTCTGGAAGGATTCATCTGTGCTTTCTCTTGATCATTTGTGTCCCTTGGATCACTTCCCATCAATCTTCAATCCATCTTAACCATTGGATCAAGTGCAAATACTCTGTCGACCAATGAGATGAGAGGAGTGACACACGGATTGCTGACCTGGCTCTCCACATGTGTCAGGTGTGTCATAAGGTGTCAGGTAAAAGGACGAGTTTACCCTCAATTTTAGTGAATTGTTCGAATTATGAGAAGGGTAAAATAGGGTTCATAGGTTCTGGGGATTTTGGGGGGATTTTGGCGGGTTGGGATTTTTTAGTATATTTCATTTTAGTTGACCGGGTTGAGATGGGTGGACCGGGTATTATAAGTGGGAAATGGGTAAGGGTTCTAGGAAATGGGTAAACCGGGTTGGGTTTGGGCCTTTGTTATTGGATTTGGACTAGAAACATGGACTAAGGACAAGTATTTGATCCAAGATGTATTTAAATGACCAAATATGTACAAGTCTGAATTTCAGGGACCAAAAGTGTAAATTATGAAACTATCTTCCAAGGGCCATTGTTGTCATTCTCAAATAATCCAAGGGCTGAATTTGCAACTTTTGAATCTTCAAGGGTCTATTCTGCTAAATACTCAAAGTAGAGGGACTGATTCTGACAATTCTTCAATCTTGATCGTATCTTCAAAAATCATCCTCAGAGAGTAGAAATCTTCACAAATGCACAATTCTGACCTTCCGGCTCAGCTTTAGCACTCTTTATCTCTCGTGCTCGGTTTTTCTTCGGATTTGGTTTCTTTTTGTGTGTTTTGACATATCCGTACCTGCACAAGCACAAACTCAAGAAAACAACAAATATTAGCAATAAACGGCTCTTTCTTGGTTATTTTGGGTCATATTTGATAATGAAAAGATATGTGTTTAAGCACATATCAGAGGTCATTTTGCAAAAGATTGTTTTTCAAAAACAATTTCTGAACCCTCTAATAAACCATCAGGGTCAAATCAGTCCTCGGGCTTTAGCAAATTTCAACCAAATATATATCAGTCTCATCAAAACTTTCAAAACAAAATTGATCAAAACATAACTGTTGATTTTGAAGCTAAGTATAAGAAAGTTAAATTTAAGCTTGCATTGCTCGAGGCCAGTCCCTCAGAAACAACAAAAAGTGTTCAATCTGTGCAGGGTAAAAACAAAGGCCTTGTTGCTGAAACCTTTGAATGGGATGAAGAGCAAGTGTCATCAGATGATGAAATAGTGCATGTCAGTGCACTGATGGCCCTCTCAGAAGAGGACAAGCTGGATGTTGGAAAGAATCATGACAGGAATGGAGAATGGTTCAATATCACAATAAGGTAAATATTCTACTATCTATGGATGATGACTCTGATTGGCAGTCTTACATGAATTATCTTAATGTTGACCTTAAGTTCATAGAGGAGCAAAGACTAAATCTTTTTTCAAAATACAACAAGCTAAGTTTTGAATTAAACAAGTGTAGGGATGAACTACTTCTTTTAAAACAAGCTAAGCTTGGTACGTCATTTTGCAAATTCAAAACACTGAACTAGTTAAAAGAAATCAGGCTCTTCAAGATGAACTCAAAAAGGTTCAAGATATTCTTGATAGTTGGACTGCTAAGAATCCTAGGGTCTTTGATGCTGTGGGAACCCCTAGTAGCAAGAAGAGAGTCTTAGGTGAAGATCATCTTCCTGACTCTCTCAACAAAGACCAGGGTCCTAAGCCATTTGTGTCTGGTAGTATGATTACCAATATGTTGACTATTCCCAAACCTAGTGATTGGATTGAAAGGGTCAATCCCGAGAGTAAGCTTCCAAATTTCGATTCTGGAAGGATTCTAGAGCCTGAAAGCCAAGCTCTAAAGAGCATGCTTGGACTCCTTGATGTGCCCAGTGGTACTGAACACATCTCGAGTCTCGAATCAGAATCTCAAGCATCGCTTCCACCACTCAAACTTCTTCAGGGTACTGCACCAAGCTCTGAGCTTACTCCATTACAATTCAATCCTCACTCACCAAAAGAAAGGTCTGGACTTGGTAGAACCATCCTGAAAAGACCAACAAAACCAATTCAACAAGTGTCTACTCCTACTGAGACTTCAACATCCTTTGTTCCCACTGAAGTTGACCAAATTCAGCAACTGACTGAGCTTGTGAGAAAGCTGACTGAAAAGATGGAATCCATCGAAAAAGCTTCTGATTCAATCAAGGAAACTAAGTCAGCCTCATCTCACTCATCAAAGTCAAAATCCACCAACAAACCCAAGCAGAAGTGTGAGCTGTGTCATTACACCAGCCATACCACTGACAACTGCTATAGAATCCTCTTTTGCATGATCTGCAAAAAGGATGATCACAGAACTGCAGACCACCTACAGTTTGTCAGTCAAGCGAACTATACCAAAGTTGGTCATCAGTATGTTTCATCCTCCAAAACTGCTCCCAAGAATAGAGCAAAACCATTTCCTCTTTGCCCTCACTGTGGGTTTAATGATCATCATCAGGATGATTATCTTATGAACAAATGCTGTGATATATGCGGGTAATCAGCTCATGAGACTTCCCAACATGACAGTGTGATATGTGCTAAAACACATATAATTTCTTTATCAAATCAAACCCAAAATAACCAAGAAAAAACCGTTTATTGCTAATATCTATTGGTTTCTTGAGTTTATGCTTGTGCAGGTATGGATATGTCAAAACACACAAAAGTTAACCAAATCTGACAAAAACCCGGGCACGAGATAGAGAGTGCTAAAGCTGAGCCGGAAGGTCAGAATTTTGTATCCGTGAAGATTTCTACTCTCAAAGGATGATTCGTGAAAGATTTGATCAAGTTTACAAAATTTTCAGAATCAGTCCCTGAACTTTGAGCATTTGGCAGAATATACCCTCAAGTTTCAGAAAATGGAAAATTTGGCCCTTGGTATATTGAAGATTGGCAAGTCAACCCTTGGATTACAATTTCAGAAATTACAGCTTTTGTCCCTGAAGTTTCAATTTGTACAAGTTTGGTCCTTAATATGCAAAATTGGTACAAGCTAAGTCCTAGTCCAATCCTTATACACTTTGAGGCCCAAAATATATCAAAACCCACGGCCCAAATCTCACTTATACCCGGTATATCCTAACCCGTTTACACCTTAACCCATACCCGGTCAACCCACTCAAATGCCCCTAAGATCAATTGACCAAAATTACCATCCTTAAGGGCAATTATGTACTTTCACCTGACACCTTATGACACACCTGACACAAGGGAATGCCAGGTTGGCAATCCACAACTCACCCCTGCTCTCTGATTGGAGGAAAGAGCGTGGGCACTTGATCCAAAGGTGGATATAGACTGATGACTGATGGGATTTAATCCAAAGGTTGAGAGATGACTTGAGAAAGCACAAATACACGTTTCTGGATCCTTCCAAAGCATAAGCTCAAGTATAAACGGACCCCTTCATTCACAAGTGGAAGACACCTTTCATTTTAACTTTTCTTTCAGTAGCTAATTGTAATTTTAAATTTCTGTTTATTTGTTTTCAGTATTATTCAGCTTTGTAATCCTTATTTGGAAACTCAGTTTTAAGTTTTAATGAAATTCAGTGTTCACTTTAAAATCCTTGTTAAAGTTTAATTGTTTCTCAATTCATCTTATTGATAGTGTTTGATTCTTATTATTAGATTCAGCAGTTATTTGCAGCTTGTTTTCATCCTAATCAAAAATAAAAAAAAATAAAAAAAAAATCAGAAAAAAAGTTGAAAAATAAAAAAATACTTTTTATAAGCTTGTACAAAGCTTATGCTACTGTTTCATTAAGTTCATTTAAGCTTCTAATAGCTTGTTGTGAGCTTATTTCTTTTTCAATCTCAGAAATTCTCTCAAATATTACCACAGCCAACAAAAGTCAACATACAGTTTCATTTGTGACTTGGATCTGGTTTGCTGATATGGAGTTGGATATGGGTTGATTTTGATCTGAGTTGGGTTGAGAACATGTTAGGATAGTGGTTACTTGATTATTTGGCAAGCCATAGTGGCTAAGGATCCAAGTGAGTATTATTCTCAAACTGAATTATTGAATATTCTGTTTTTGTTATGTTTAATTGTTGTTTCTGTTGTTTTTAGCTCTATTTTAGTGGTTAGAATATAGATTTGTTACTATCATTGGCTAGATTAGAGAATAGGTTAGGATAAATTGCATATTAGACTTTTTAAGTACTGTTTGGATCAAGCTATTAATCTGAGTTAGAAGTTTAGGAATTGGTTAAAACCTGTTGCATTAGTCTCTAGTAAGGTAGTTATAGTTATATTAGTCATCAAATTGCATCTATAACTTACAAAAGTCAAAATCAACTTGAATTTAATCTAATTGTCAAGTCTGTTTGAAACAGTTAAGTAGATCTTGCATTTAGGTAATAAATTAGTTAATCTAGCTTGCTTAAGTTCCATTTTATCATTTAACATCAGTTTCATTCCATTTCATAAGCTCAAAGTTCGATTTAGTCAAAATTTGCAAAACTGTTTAAAAGTCAAAAAGTGGAAAATAAGGTTTTTGTAAAAGTTTGTAGAATTTTCATGGTTTCAATTCTGGTTTAAAATCATTAAGATTTTGGGAAAAATAACTTCAGCTGGTCTATTTTTGAAAAGTGAATTTTGTGGAATTTTTGGAAACTATTTTAAGCACTCAATAAGCTCTTTATTAGAGCTGATTTGCCCTGATCACACTCATCATACGAGTGTGATCGGACCATCTTCTCAAACTTGGCACAGGGATCATTCGAGATAGTTAGGGCCTGAAATTTGGTTTAGCAGTTCTTAGCTTGGTGGTCTTGAGTTCTACACTTCTGGTTTTCAGTTTGGGTTAGTAGATAATTTGTTTTAGTGGCTTAAAGTAGGTAGGCTAGAAGAACATTTTCATCTTAAGTTCAAATTAGTCAAATCAGTTTAGATTGCACTTTATAGGTTAAGAATAGTTTTAATAAGTTGATTTCAAGTTGTTCTAGCATACTTTAGCTGCTGAGTTCATTTGGTACCTTTTGGTGATCATTAGCTTATTTTGAGTGCTTAATTATAAGCACTTTTCACATCAGCTTCATAATCTTGCACCCTAGCTTTAGTTTTTATATTTTTAATAGATTTAGAATAATATTTTAGACTTTTCCTGAAATTTTCATAATTTTTCATCATTGTTTGCTATTTTTATTATTTTAAATCAATTTTTAGGACTTTTTATTTACCTTTTAATACAATTAAATCAGAAAAGCTTCAAAAAAAATAAGTTTTCAATTTTCATAGATTAAGAAAAATATAAAAAGCAAAAAAATAATTTTTCCAGATTTTTCCTACTTTAATTTGTAATTTTTAGCATTAAAATTAGTTTTAAATAGTTTTTAATTCGTAGAATATAGAAAAATCTTCAGAAAAATAAAAAAAATTAGTTTTGAAAAGTCTTTTGAGTTATTTTAGATTTTTGAAAAATACTTTCCTAATTTTCCCCTTTTGTTTTTATAATTTTTAGTTATTTAGTTCTATTTTTAAAAGTTTAAAATTAGTTTTTAATTCAAATAAATTCCTGAAAAATCCTAAAAATTAGTTTTAATTCTTAAATAGTTTTCAAATATCATTTTAGGTTAGAGAATATTTTTAGATCATTTTTAGGACTTATTTTGGTATTAGTTGCATTTTATTTACGTTTCATTTTAGTTTTATTCGCGTATTTAGGATTTCCCGTAGTGTATTTTCCCTTTTATGCTCCCCTTGCCTCGTAGTTTAGAAAACATCAAATTATCCCTTTTCCCATTCAAATCCCGATAATCGCGACGTGAGTTGAAAATTCCATTCAACCCTCGTTCGGAACGATCTCGGTGCTCAAACCTAACACGTTTGAGTTACCCCTATACTACAAACTTCTTATTATTGGTTTCCCAACGAATCACAGTGTCATTCATGCAAGGAGAGGTACAAAACAACCTAGAGTCACTGAGTCTTCCTCAGTCTCCAAATGCAAAACCTGTGGTAGCACAATGCACTCTGTTAATACAAATAAGCCGTAAAAACGTTTATTTATATTTTACGATCTTCTAATGTTTTGTCGATAACAAACGTAAAATCATTTTAACGAAAAAAATAAAATACGTAAATGGTTTGAACTAATAGTTTTCTAACACACTTATGCTTTCACATAAAACACTAAAACAAGTATAAGTGATTTTATGATTTAGATACATATGTACAACAACTAGTGTTTACATATTGGGTTAAACATATACTTAAACTAAGTATAACTAAAATAGGTAAAAACAAAGTGTATGCTAAAATGGGTAAATACAAGTATATACTAAATGGGTAAATACTAGAAAATGGTTTTGACCCATAACCCATGGTTTTATATATACCACTTAACCAAGTTCATTGTATCCTTAAGATACATTGTATCTAGAAAGAAAACCATGAATCAACCCGTAACCCATGACCCATAACCAAAAATACCCATGGGCAAAGAGGGGCGGACCACGGATCCCTAGCTTTGTGCTAGCCGGATCCCTTGTGGTAGGGATCCGTGGGATCCGGGGAATAGTAGAGGTTTTTCCTCTATAAATAGTGAGCCATTTCTTCATTGTTTCTCACCCCCTTTGAAATATACTTTCTCCCTTGAGTTTAATCTCACTAACCTTAGATCCAAGAGATCTATGTTTGTAGTTTTGTTTTTGTGTGATCTTTTAGGTTCCTCTTAAAGGCAAGATCACCACCTTTGAAGTTGAGCAAGCTCAAGTCCATGAGTTTCCATGCTTCCTCATCATCAAGGCTACTGAAGTCTTCTTGTTGATGATTCCTTTCTTTCTTCAAAGAAGTGTAGTGTTGAAGACATTAGTGAAAGATGTCTCAAGTGTCAAGACGAAGATACTAGTGAAGGGTATCTATCGTCTATAGCATAAGCACTTGTGGTAGGTGCTTAGAAGTCAAGACAAAGAAGCATTAGTGAAAGGTGCTTAGAAGTGAAGACATAAGACATTAGTGAAAGGTGTCTTGTAGATCTAGTCAAAGGCATTAGTGAAAGGTGCCTTGGATGTACATTCGATATGGTGTGTTTTGATGTACAAGATAGACTAGTATTAGATCCAAGGATATTGATATCCTTGATGATGTTGTAAAGGAGTAGATCTCCTTTGGGATTAGTCGTTGGTGTAGTGTGGTAGTGTAGTTCACCTAAGGTGTGAAAGAACTAGGGTAGGCGACGTTGTGAAGGTGTAGTTCACCTAAGGTGTGAAAGAACTAGGTGCTTATCCTAGTACCTAATAAAGGGTAGGCGACGTTGTGATAGGATTAGTTCTCCTAAGGTGTGAAAGAACTCGGTGGTTTGCCTAGCACCGTATAAAGGGTAGGCGACGTTGTGTTAGGTGTGGTTCGCCTTGGTGTGAAAGAACTCGGTATTTAGCTTCGTACCGGAAAAAGGTTAAGCGACGTTGTGAAGGCTTCTCCACCATAAGGAGATTGGTGTAGTGATTACGAACTCTCGAGTAGGTGACTCGGGGAGTGGAGTAGGGCAAGGAAGGTGACCTTGTAGCCGAACCACTATAAATACTTGTGTTGTGGTTTTATGCTTCTTACTCTTATCTTTTCATTACTTACCTTTATATGTTTGTTTATCAACATCCAACACACACATCCAAATAGATTGACATAAGTCGATCTAAATAATTTAAAAGGAAGTTTTAATTGGTAAAACTATTCAACCCCCCTTCTAGTTTTCCACAATTGGCATCAGAGCTTCGTTACCAAGTTTCTTGAAGTATATTGTACTTTAAAAACATGATACGATCCATGGTTAACTGAAAACTACAAAGAAGGTTTTTCATAAAAGCAAACACCATGTTTTTCAAAACTATATGTTTGGATGTTAACAACATTTTTCTTTTTACTTTTTCATTTAATTGCACTAATCTTCTTTGTCATGTTGATTAGTCAAAGCTCATACCCACCAAGCTTTAGGAGTCGCTTGGTAACAAGAATACCTTCCTTAAGAAGGTATCCTAATCACAAAGGAGCAGGAATCGTCTAAGTGACATTTGTTGTGTCATTTGTAAAGACATTCCTAAGTGCGCTAGAAGTATGATTTTCTTTTTTATTTTGCTTGATAATTAAGTATGTCTATTTAGGTATTTATATGATTATCTTTTGTGCTTATACGTGTTTTACATAAAGCTTCACTAGGAAGTCTTTTTCTCACATACGTTTTTTTATCTCTCGTCTAAAGTCGTGGTATATAAAACTTTGTTTTGTTTCTTTTAAATCCAATAATAAAACACGAATTTCAAAAATTCCTCCTTCCCTATAAAACCCGACCGTCGACTACTCTACCAAACCCTCACTTTTTTAAATCCTCCATTTTCAAAATTTTCTCTTAAAAGTTCATCTTCCTCCTCATTTCAACTCAACCAAAACCAAGAAGATCCGTCATCAACATGGTTCACATCGCACTCGTGCTCATCGCCCTAACACTCATCGCACTTGTGTTCCCTATGATGAAGTTCACATATGGAGACATTTACTTTGTGTTGTTAATCTACATTGGGAACATATACCCAATCCTTTGTATCATCCTTAGTATTGAAATGCAATATTACTAATGATCTAGTTTATCTAGGTTATTATTATCATAATGTGTTTGTCATTTCTTTTGATTTATATGTTTTATTTTCTTTTGTGATACATTAGAAGTCATGTGTGCATGCTAAAAGAAAATGTAGGATAAAACATATTTCGTGGTATAAAACTATAAAACCTATTTTTCTATCAAAACTGTTTCTGTTACTACAGATCCACGGATCCCGGAAGTTATGCTAGCCGAATCCCTTTTGAAAAGGAACCGTGGGATCCGTCCTACTGGAAAACAGTTTTTCATGCAAATCAAGAACCTCTTTTCTTCTGAGAGTAATACTCTACTTGTATGTCAAAACCATAAGTGAGTTAAGTGTATTTCTTGTTAAAAACCATTGTTAATAAAAATCTAGTAAAAACATTAGATTATCATAAGTTGACCACAAACATCTCCTTTTATTAACTTGTCATTTCTATAGGTTCAACTATGACGCATGAATATGAGTTTGATTTTTCACTCACTAGCGTCTACACTCCGAACATCTCTCTCGAACCCAACACGCCCGGCAATCATGTCCGTGGGTTCAATAATCTCGAAAACCGTCACTTCCATGAAGGACGTATTGTAGACACATCTCTGCAATTCGAAGAAGGTATCAATATCTCCTTCCGAGCCATAGGACTAGAATGTCTTCTTGAAATCAACGAGAAGATATGTCCAAGGTTCATAATGGAATTCTTCCGTCAAGTCGAACTCGTTCGTAACGAGGATCGCTCTCTATCTCTTTGGTTTTATATCAAAAACCAAAAGTTCACTCTAACCCTTGGGCATTTTGCTCACATCCTCCGGATTCCAAATCATGGACAATGTGCCTTCACCGAAGATTGGTCTCTTGATTTTCTCTTCAACTTTCGTGAAGAAAATTGTCCATATTGTTCACACATACCCTCTCCGGAAGATTTAAATCGCATAATATGCAAACCTCGACCATATTACTCTGATCCAAACATTATCTTTACAAGGGATATCCGAGAAGAGTACAAGCCTCTTGCACTCATCCTACGTGAAAATGTTTGGAGTCTTAGGGGAAATTGAGAAATCCTTCCCGCTTGTTGTGCTCACATGTTGTATTGTTTGCTAACACAACAACCATACACTCTCGCCTACTTCTTAAGAATTGCAAATCTTCAAGGCTCCAAGAATAAACTCATCCCTTATGGAATGTTCTTGACACACCTCTATCATAATGTTATGCACTTCCATCCTCAATTTCAAAGTCCGTTGTACGTACTTGTGAACAAGATGATGGAACCGCTAAACATATCTCTCATGAAGACTTTCTTCATTCTTGGTTCCACCAACACTCATCAATCACATAATGATCCTCCTAGTGAAAACATTTAAGGAAACTAATAGTAGTCCAAAATAGGATCAAATCTCTTGTACTCGTGCTTTATCAATGTAATCCAATTTCCTTCATGAAATAAAACATTTTACATTGGATATCTTGGTATTAGAACTCTCTTTAGACTATCCTTGAGATATAATGCATTGTCAAGATCATTGCATACCTTTAGTAAAGGTCCTGCTGAGCAGATGGGCGGCTCCCAAAGATTGCACTAGACGGATCCTTACTCTTAGGGAACCGTGGGATCCGGCAAACAGAAAATGCAATTGCAAGCATTATATTTCAAACGTATCCTTAGAACACCTCACACACTAAGCTAAGCATAGTGTCTTAAGGCAAATTAAGTCCTTATCAAGATAGGTTGATCTTTTCTACTCATACATAACTCACCTAGATCACACTCTAAGACGATTGTAAATCTACCATTTTAGTCCTTAATCCACTACTCTTCCGCTCTTAAACTCACACTTCATTTTTTACTTGATCCCTCACATCTAGTCTTAGAAATCTTTCAATTATGGCAAAATTGATCATAAATCATCCTCACCTCAAAATTGATCAAAGTTGATCAAAATCTAGTTTTCTCATCTCAAAGCTTCTAGGATATTTCCAAAACACTATCCTAAGACACAACCTGATCTCTAGGATCATTTAGCTTCAATTGACACTCTAAATCCTTAGTGTCATCCTTGCTCATCCATTGGTACTCTTGAAAATTCCAAATCCTTCCATAAATGACAATCAGTAGCTACATCATTCATTACCTTCAAGTACTCAAGCATCCCTTCATTTAAAACACTTAGGAGGACTGAAACACTCAAGATGATATAGGTCTTAGATCTTAGAAACATCATTTCCACTCTTTCATAGTTGCTGAGAGCCGGATCCCTATGATTAGCCTAGACGGATCCCTATGAGGAGGGAACCGTGGGATCCGGATGACAGTTTAGGTCAAATCTTGCTAAAACAATCATTTCAACTCATCTTCCTAACTCAAACACTCCATCTCATCTTAAATGAGTTCCTAGAACAGTGCAAACTCTGAAGTTGACTCTTGTGCATGTTAATCCTCACATTCCAATGAATCTTAGTGGCTTAAGGCTTAAATGCACTTGCCAAATCTCTTAGTTTATAAACCACCTTGTTAGGACCTCCATAGTCATCACTCTCATCCTAACTCTAAGCTCTTGCAACCTCTTGAAATCATCTCATCATGAGGAAAACCCCAAGTAGTAACCTATCCACCAAAGAACCACCCATGAAAAGAGCTCGTGTTATACACAAAATTTCTTCAACCGAATCATCTCCGGTCAAGCCAACAAATGATAGAATCCTTCATCATCCAATCAAACCGATTCCTAAAAGGATAGTACCCACAAAACTACCTTTGCCAAACACCACCATACCACCTAGGCCAAACAATATCATCTCCACCAAACCATCACCATTGGTTCCTAGAGCTATTTCATTTACATCCCCACTATCATCACCCCACCTCTACAATTTAGAGGACTTGCCTCCTAGGCCATCTCATCCGCTTCCACTGACAACATTCTCCTCATTACGAGGAATAATGGTTCAAAATCAAGGTGTTGAGTCAACACTTGCTCCGGCTTCCTTCTCGGCGTTTTCATCATATAATCCCATTTGATTATGACAAATCATCTAAGTCAACCACCCGACCATATGGAAGTTGACACTTCTCTACCACCAACATCATTCTTGGTTGAGTCATTCTTAAATGCACCTCCACCAATCCCTCCATCGTTTGAAGCTCCACAAGCCGCTTAACTTGATCCTTCGCATCAAGCCATTTCATTTCCTCCACCACCACTACCTAGCCATGACAAAGATTGTTATCATTGTCAACATGTTGAAAGTTTGATACATGAAGTACGAGAAGACCAACGTTTCATGTTCTATCATCTCCTCGAACGTTTCGACGAGATTAAACCTAAACAAAACGCGAGCTAGAAGATTTTAGTGGTGTCCTAGCATCAAGCGATAGTTGATTTAGACATTCCTAGTCATGTATTCTCTTATTTTCTTAGTTTTTAGAGTCATGTATATCATAACTCTAGTTTTATTAAATTGAAATTACATGCTACTTGTTATTTTGTTGATTTTTGTGATAACATTACTTGTTATATCACTTTGGCTGTAATTGAACAGCTAAAACGGATCCCTCAAAATTGCCTAGACGGATCCCTACTAGGAGGGAACCGCGGGATCCGTGAGACAGAAAGCTTTCTTTCTACTAACTTGGAACACATTTGCAGGAAATTATGAATTATACTTGCTTTCTAACCTTTGTTTTGTAGTTATTCAATTTACATATGAAGTTTTTGTCATCCTAAAGCTAGGAGGAGCTTTATGTCAAAGCAATACATTGCAAATTGCTTGCAATACTAGGTTTACATTTCGTGACATCCCTTTGCAAATATTGCAATCATCAAGGGGGAGTACATTCGTCTCTTAGACGTTATCTTTTGCAAACTTATTTGCAAACAAACTTGATTAGTATCATTTACTTGACGCCCTTACATAGTGTTGGGTCTATTATAGATTTGATAATACAAAACAAGAAGAATGAAACATCAAGGACTTAAAGTGACAAGAAGGGAAACTACAAAAAGATGGAGGATTTAGAAGATTCTAGAAGATATGCTTAAAAGAATATTTAGTTTCCTAATTTTAGTGTTTCCTAATTATATTATGATTCCTCTTGTAAACCCTAGATGTCTCTAGTATATAAAGAGACATAGGGTCATTAGTTTTAGCACGTACGTACAAGATGTAGACGTCTAAAGGTGTGTGTGTGTGGGAACCTAGGCGTAGGGATTGGGAAAACGCCTAGGGTTTAGTGGTTAGTGGTTTAGTTAGTTAGTGTTAGATCAAGTCTTTGATCTTTATTATAGTTATTTAGTTAGTTTATGATAATGAAAAACCTTGTTCATTATAACGTTAATTCTTATTGAATATTCCGCTTTCGTTATTATGTGTTCCTAGATATAATATTAGACCTCGTCTAAGAGCTTTCAACGATCTTCACATATGGTATCAGAGACTGGGGCTCGTGATATCTAGGATTACAAGGTTTGTCGAAGAAGAAGGAAGAAAAAAAATTCGTATTTAAAAATTTTCGTAACTCACTGCAGGTCAGTTTTCAAGAAGGTATAACCTTTTAATGAACCGTTGGATCGGGCTAAAATTCGAACTGGAGCTTCTTGGTATATCTATCTTTAATCTCACCGAAGGGATTGTCAATCAGAGCCCTCAATCAAAAGATATAAGCAGTCGAAGTCTGCTGCTGATTTTTCGTAAGGTTACAACAGCACTGTTTTGAAACGGCGATAACTTTTTCGTTAACCGTTGGATCGGGACGAAATTTTAGGTGGACGTTTTCTATATACTAATCTAACTTTCCACCGAAGGGATCTTTAATTGGAGGTCTGAGACGAAAGATATAAGGCGTCGAAGTTGGCTGCTGAAGGATTTTTAAAGTACTGCTGAAACAGTACTTTGATGTACGATTGGTTTGTGTTCGGATTTTTTGGGTTTATTCAAGTTTTTATGTGATGAATTGGGCAGGTTTGGTATGGGCATGAGCGATTTTTTAAAGGGTATTGAGACGTCAATCACATGGGTCAGTCCAAGAATTGGTCGATGGAATTAAACGTGGGTCAGTGATCAGACAAGGGAGTTGTTTAATTGGTCAAAAGTGAATCGGTCTCATACATCCGAGTATTATCAAGTTATGAATTGAATTATTTATCTTGACGAAAGTTCTGCTCATGATCCTTTGAAAGTACTACTACCATTTGAGAAGTATTGTTGGAATTTTTCAAGGTACTGCATTTTTAGTTCGAAAGTACTGCAGTTCATAAAAGTACCGCATTATTGATGAAAGTAACTGCTCGAATATCCAAAGTATTGCTTGGTGTTTTTCAAAGTCGCTTCCCGTATTTTCAAAGTACTTGTTGGCGCTTGATCAAAGTACCGCTTATGTTTACAAGATCTTTCCGCAGATTTTATTGAAAGTACCGCTTATGATTTTTAAAGTACCGATGTTTGACGAAAGTACTGCTGGCGATTGATGAAAGTATGCTCCTTCCCAACGCATCTATGCTCAAGGTTTTTGCATGGCGAAATTTATTGGATTGGCGGTCTAATGGTTTATTACGAGAAGATTTGGAATTAAGGGGAAGTCGAGCATAATTATTTGTTGTAGTTGTCGGACGACACACTACACGAGGTTATTGTTCACACACACAAGGAGTTTGGTTAAGTGTTCTTAAAAGGATTTAAAAAGGCTCATTATGGAGATTTATTGAAGAATTGATTACTTAAGATGATTATTTATCACTTATTTGAAGGTGAAGTGGAATTACTTGGTTTGTGTTCTTATCATCTAGCTTGTTGAATCTAGCAATGTGTGATTTTTCTTATGATGCTCTATGCACACATTGGCTATCACTTGAAGGAGTTACATTGTAGTGCCCAGTGTCTCATACTAGTTGAGGATTCTTTTCAAGGGATTGCGGTCTACTTATATTTGGTTCGTATAAGTATGGAGTTCCGTGGATAGTAAAAGATTTAAGACACAAGTTTGGGAAATTCTACTTCTTCATCAAGTTCGTTATATTTGGTTTTCTTCACAAGTAATCATTACATAAAGTCTACAGATTTTGAAGAATCATTGATATACATGCATCACTCAAGGGGAAGTGTTTGATTTTTACTATTGTTGATCATTATTACTACTGCTAGTTGAAGTTTTCTACTGTTTTGGATCCATTTTTCTTATGATGCGTAATGGTGGGTTATTTAAAGCATTGGAAGTCTTAGATTGGAAGTATGATATTGGTTCGTGGTGGTCAAGATCATTATTTGCATATGTTCCCTATTTGGATAATAACAAAAAGGGGAAGAGATGTTTGAGTGGCATGGCATGGATTAAGGGGAAGACAAAGGAAGACATACTTGTTTCATTCATGGTGAGATCCCTGATCTCAACTTCTGCTACTTCGTCTAGGGAAGTTCGTACAAGAATCGTGTTTGTTTTGTCATCATCAAATAGGGGAAGATTGTTGGGTCTATTATAGATTTGATAATACAAAACAAGAAGAATGAAAAAATTTATATTAGGGCTACAGTTGTTGGACACACTGTGAAGATTACTGAAGCATCTATTAGAGAGGATTTGCTGTTTAATGATAATGATGGTGCTATTCGTTTTGCCAAGGAATTGATTTGGGAAACTTTTGGGCATATTGGCTATGAAGGTTCTTTATGAGACATTGAGAAAAAAACAGCTTGTTTTGTCCTCAATGGAAATTTTGGTTCATGAGTTGCTACATTGCATAAGTGCTAAGAGTACTTCTTGGGAGCAGTTCGGGTCTAATATAGCATCTGCTATGGTCAAGGTTAGCTACGGATTGAGTTTTAACTTCTCAAGGCTAATATCGGATGGGATGCTCTCTCATATTTCACATGGGTCTACTTGGCTAATGTACCCACGGTTTATACAGGTTTTCTTAAACAAGCAACTTTCTGATGTGCCAAAACCTACAGCTTTATTGCCTGTTATTGTTAAACAATCCAAGATTTTTACTTTTATGGCAAAAGGAGTGTTTTATTCAAGGGTCAAGATACTCCTTTAACAACTTCCATGATGGATGTTGTTCAAGCTGTTAGAGCAGATGATGAAGCGATGACGCTAAGAGTAATCGCCATTGACTGACATCTGAACCGCAGCTACTTGAATCTTGTTTCGCATGAAGGTAACTGATCTCGCAAGTACGCATCACCGGAAGGTACCGTGCATCTCTGCAGGGTACTGTTTTGTCAAGCCTTGAGGTTCAAGAAGAAGTTTTAAGATCACCTTCTCCATCTCCACAAGGATGCTTCCTGCTTCTCAATCAGAGGAACATTCACCTATTCAAGGAGAGGTTTCACATACAATCTCTCCTGATGATATCACATTAGATAACTATGTTTTGACAAGGGAGCTGGTAAAGTTAAAAAGACTACTGAGTTTCAAGCCAAAAAGATAAAGAAATTAAAACTGAAGTTTCGAAGACTAAAGAATTTTGTGTGGCCATTAGTTCAAGAATTTCGTGTATGGGTCAAAACAAAAGAAGGCGACAAGCAGTCTAGGAAACACAAACGCCAACAGGTTCATCAACCATCTTGTGTCCAATTGTGGAGGAATTTACAAAAGAAAATTTGAAAGAAGATGTTACAAAGAAGAAAGAACCTGAAGGTAATGAAGAAAAGATTATTTGATATGAGGAACAACAAGAACAAGTTCAAGTTCAAGGTACTGATGTTCAAGGTACTGATGATCAAGGTACTGAACATCAAAGTGTTGCTTTTCAAGATACTTTTACGCAAGAGGTAATAACACCAAGAGTATTGAATTTTGAAGAAGAAGTGTCCTTCTACAACAATGTTATACAAGAAGAGGAGGAAGCTACATTCAAACCTATTTATTTTGCAAGTGATGATGAATTCATTGCTACGATTTTAGGAGATTTATCACAACCTAGAGGTGGTGTTACTATTAGAGATGTACAAGAAGAAGAACAACAAAGAACTTCTCAACCTGCAATTGATCCTAAGGATAAAGGGAAAGGTGTTCTCGTTGAAACTAAGAAAAGAAACTAACTTTGGCAGAACTTAGAGAAATTGAAGTTGCTAGGAATGAAGGCTGCACTAGAAAAGTTCAAGAAGAGTTAAATGCTAAAGATAGAAAAGATCGAGAAGCTCAGAAGCTCGGAATAGAGAAGCGACTCAAAAGGTACAAGATGAATTAGATGTCTGAAGTTGCCTTTGAACCATTACAATCACCTATTCCTGTTAGATTTATGCCAAGAAGACTTAATAAAGCTAAAGACAGAAATGCTATGATGGCTTATCTGAAAAGTCAAGGGTATAAAGGATTGTAGAAGTTTAATTATTTTGAGATGAAAAGATTATATGATGTCTGCTAGGAGGATTATAAGAAGAATGTTGCAGGTATTAAAGATTTTAGAGAAGAAGTTACCTGGACTGAAGCTAAAAGAAAGAAGAGTTTGAAAAGAAAAAGGAAAACTGAAGTTACAGATATTCAGTTCTCAAAGAAAGAAAAAGTTGAATTAAGATCTGAGACTAGTGATGAATTAAGGAATTATCTCAAAATAGTAGATTTTGATTATTCAAAAGAAGATAATGACATGAAGATGAACAGATCAAAGATTAGTGTTTTTGAAGTTGTGAAATCCAAGGAAGGAGATTACATGATTTTTCATAAAGAAGATGAAAGCTTCAAAGTTTTCAAAAGGCTATGGGACTTAATGCACATTATAGATAGAGTAGATCTATTCTATTTATATCATGTGGTGAAAGCTTACTTTGAACAAAATCCATTAGAAGGGATTGGTTTAGTTTTACATGGTGATCCCATAACTGCATGGGAAATCAAGAGAGAGCATGATGATGTTTGGAAGAATCAAGAAAGCCGGGAAATTGTTGTCTTTGGAGATTCTTTGAAGAGTCTGGAGTTCATGTTTTAGAGCTGGAAAATGGAACGATGATACACATGTTTGCAGAAAGAAGATACCCTCTCACAGTTGAGCTCATGAGAAGAATGCTAGAACATGGATTGGAAGTGGAAGAGGATAATGAAACTGCTTGCATGGTTATCAACTTATTTATTAACTGGACTACTATTGCTTGAACATGATCAATAACTGGTATGGATTTTATTTGAATAAAATACTTTTTGATATATCAGTACTTTTATTCAAAGTACTGCGATAAAACGATACTTTCATCAAAGTCTTTACATGTAAATAAACCAGTTAAATGAATTTTAGAAGAAACCTTTTGCTAATAAATAAATATTTTGAACTAAAGGTTCAATAAATGGTTTTGGTGATGGAAACATCAATAGGTTATCAATCCACCATGGTTACAAAAGGATTGACTAATCCATGAGCAAACGGCTCCGGTAAAGATATATCAAATCCGTTTTAGTTGACAACTTGCTAATAAGTTGTATGGTAATCAACTCACCATATCCGTAATGTGAAGAGTTGGCTAGCCCACAAGAAAATGGCTTGTGGTAAAGGCAGTGGAAAACCATTATTGGTAATTAGTTCACCATTAGATAAAAGAACTAACTAGTCCGTAAGGGTACGCTTTTGGTAAAGACAAATCAAATCTGTTGATAGGTGATGATTTGCTAAAAATCATATGGTTATCAATGTACCATGGTCTTACACACCAAAACATTTGGCTACTCCAAAGATAATGGCTTTGGTAAAGAGATCTAAATCCATTAAATTTTCAATGATTCACCTCTCACAGGAGTTAACACACATGGAAGTGATGAGAATAGTATGCAACTTACACCGAATTAATGTACAAATTGTCATATGTTGATGTGTTCTTTGAAAAGATGGAGCTTGTTGAATGCTGCTGAGAAAGAGCAATTCTAAGAGATACTTTGACAAGCACGACACTCACAGAGATATATTGAAAAGACTAAGAAACAATCTGATCTTAAAGATGAAGTTGTTAAAGATATATTCACAAAGGAACTTGAAGTCAAGCAAGTAGAATTCAAGTTAGGGGAGGATTGTTGGGATATGAAAGTGTTGAAGACATGAAATCAAGATATGAAAGTACTGTAGTCAAGTATCGGGAAAAGTCAAAGAGTCAAAGTATTGCTAAAGACAAAGTCAAAGTACTGCACCTAAAAGTCAAAGTACTGCAAAGAACTAAAGAATCTGTATTCGTTTATGGAAAGTATTGTATTCTATGTTTAGATTACTTGTCGTACAAGGTTATCAATTGTAAACCGACTAGGATATCCTTGAGCCTATAAAAGGACTCCTAGATTGGCATTAGATGTACGATTTCTTATGAGTCTATGAGTTTTAGAGTTTACGAATTCACAAGTTAATTATTGTTTTAGAGAGAAGTTCGATTATCTTAGAGTTGTATTAGAGTATCTGCATAATAAGCAGATTTAGAGTTTATAATAAAAGGTTATTCTTCTTAGCTTTGTTAAGTAAATTCTGCGTATTTAATAAAGATTGCTCAGTGTTTCTTTGTTAATAACTTAGGATTTATCCGAGGTTATTAAACCTTAACAAGCTAGTTAAGATAGTTTGATTAAAGTATATCGATCCAACAATAACTATCATAATGAAAACATACTACCTATGAAGACCCTTGAGACGAACATCATACCCATACGGCATATACTCATAACCATCATAAGACTCCAAATCATCCAGAAATCCAGCACCAGGTAGACCCTCATAAATGTAAACTTCATCATCATCCGCAAAGGATGAACTCTCCTGATGTGTAGAAACACCATGAGTACTTGCAAATTGCTTCCACAAGCAACCCTTGCCAATTTCCATAGGTACTTCACTAGAAGAGACTTCACACACAGTGACCGTCTGCTCAATAATATTAGGTACCGTTACCTCCCCCATACTTGGACAATCATCACCCTTTATAATACTAGAAGAAATGCCATTCGAACCATCTTTAGAAGGCTGATCTAACGGAGCAGTATCTAAAGTACTTGGAGTATCAATGACATTCTTCTTAGTGGCAGGTTTATACAATACACTGGACTTTGGTTTGAAGAACCTAGGCCTATGATTGACTTTGGCATCCTTATTCCCAACCTTAACCGAGTGAACTCCCCGAGTAGCATCAACATCATTATTAGCCGAACACGAACCACTAGTAGCCTGTCTTTTCCTAAGAGGGCAAGAATTTTCCTCATGGTTAAAAATATTACATTTAGAACGTCGAGATGGCCACCATTCGTATTCGACTTCAAGAACTTCCATATAATGACCCTTACCCATAGGCAAAGGTATAACAACATCAATTGATTCCAGAACAGCCTTATCAGCAGATATTTCATTTAGAACACGTGCATAAGAATAACGACGACAAGGATTACTACACATAGCTCTAGTACCCTCGTCCATTCTTATAACACGACCAAGCTGTTGTGCAATTAAACCAATACCGACTTCAGAGTACACAATTGCATGTACATTATGAATAAGAATCCATACCGGTACCTTAGTAATCTTCTCCCTCTCCAACCTTGTATTAGGAACCCAAAGCTTCAAGAACATAGGATTCAACTTGATAAACCAAGGACCACCCTCAAGCACCTTATTCATACCCTCTTGAGTCTTAAATTTGAAAAGGAAGAAATCACTACGCATCATTACACACTCGAAGCCAAACTTATCCCACGCATGCTTAACATAATTAGCAACAATAGGAAAAGCTAATTGTTGCCCAAGGAAATAGATGCATATAGTATTATCAAATTTAGAATGCATATCATCAACAACGGCTAAGGGAATATCAACGTTAGCACCACCAATCTTAAACCCATCATCTAGTCTATCACCACTATCCTTAGACGTACCACCAATTGCAGCCCCCACAAAATTAGGTTCGACAACTTTAGTATTCAAAGGAACATTTGATTTAGGACTAGAAAAAATTACACTTCCACGTATAACAATGTTTGAATCCGAATCTCCACGAGTAACACTTGGTCTCGTAGAGCAAGACCCATGATCAATAGGCAAAGAAAAACTCCCCGTCATTCCATCGAAACCTGCACCTTTCAATATAGATTTCAATGGCTGTTTCTCATTAACAATTACCTTTCCATCAATATTGCTAACCTTAGCAGCCAACCCACTAGCCTTAGTAGACTTTTTACCATTCAAAAACCCTGATTCCATCTCTCTCAATACCCGCTTACACACGACTTGACTTACATCAATCAAAAAACAGCCACGAATGGACACTTACAAACCCTAATAACGGGTAACTTGCAAACTGAAACTTGCACACCGAAGGTATCAAACTCCAAGGAATTTGTTTAGCACTTACGTCCAACAGGTCACACCAAAACGAATCAGAATCCCAACAATGATACCAAACCCTAAACGAGTTTAGTATGACGTAAAGCACCAGGAACACCAATTACGCACCAAAGAAAGGAACTTATTCTTCCAATCATAGATTCTGTTCTTAACCTTTTCAACCAACTCCCTACAATCCCAATAATGTAGTCTAGAGGCAATCAACGGAACACCTAAATATTTAACTGGGAGCCTACCTTCTTAAAAAGGAATGATATGGAGAATAGCAAGTTTCACATAATTCAACACGTTGCAGAAATAGGCTGTTCTCTTGGGAAGACTAGGAACCAAACCTGAAAGATTAGTGAACTCATCCAACGCCTCCATAATAACCTGAGCTGAACTAACATTTCCATAGGCAAAGAGAAACAAATCATCAGCAAAACATAAGTTGATAATATTGAGATTAGAGCAATACTGATGATAAGAGAAATCCCCCAAGTCACGAACTTTCTTCTGAAGCAGCAGAGTAAGAATCTCCATCACAAGAGTAAACAAATAAGGAGATAATGGATCCCCTTGCCTCAAACCTCTCTGACCTTTAAAGTACACATGAAGAACACCATTAACACTCAAGGAGTACGACACAGAAGTCATGCACTCCATAATCCAACCAACCATCCGAGGATGAAACCCAAAACCCAGTAAAATCTCCTTAAGAAAATTCCAATCAACCGTGTCATAAGCCTTCTGAATATCAACTTTAAAAGCACATCTAGGAGGCCCACGATCTAAATGATAGTTATGCATGATTTCTTGAGTCAGGAGAATGTTATCAGCAATACGCCTACCCGGAACAAATGCTGACTGATTAAGACTCACCAAAGTAGCCAAACAACCCTTTATCCGATTAGCAAGAATCTTGCTAATACACTTAAAGAGAGCATTGCAACAAGAAATGGGCCTATAATCAGTAATCCTGATAAGAGAAGTGACTTTAGGGTTCAATGCAATAATAGTATGGTTTAACTCCTTAAGAAGCATCCCATTAATAAAAAACTCCTGCACCGCTTTGATCACATCATGAGAAACAACATCCCAAGCTTCTTTAAAGAAAGCAGCCGAAAACCCATAAGGACTGGGAGATTTGTCATCATCCATAGAAAAAATAGCATCACGAACTTCCTGAGCAGTAACATTACGAACCATATAATTAGCAGCACCCATAGACAGCTTATTAACAAACAAATTAGATAAATCAAAAGGATGAGTGACTCCCTATTGGCCCAAAAAAGACTTGTAATGATCAACAAACGTCATACGAACATGCTCTCCATCCATACGAATACCATGCACATCAGTAACACTATGAATACGGTTCCGAGTAGCCCGACTCTTAACAACCTTATGGAAATAGGCAGTATTCGAGTCACCCAACTTAAGCCAGTCAAACTTAGATTTTTGCTTAAGAAACATTTCTTCAAAGAAAACAAGCAGCATTATAAGCCCGAAGATAAGCAGCTTGCTCCTCACGAATACCAAGACTAAATGGATTACTATCTAAAGCCTTTTGAACCTCATCCAGCTCATTACGCAAATGAACCACATTAGCATGAAGATTACCTTGATCATATAATAACTTCCGAAGAGGTTTCTTGAGAGATTTAAGCTTAGAAACAACATGATACATCAAAAATCCACTAACATTAGTAGACCAGCTCTCGGTAATAACTTCCTTAAATCTAGCATGACGGACAAAAATATTAGCGAATTTAAAAGGGCGAGGCACCTGTTTAACATTCCAAGGGATAGGAAGAACAGCAGGAGAATGATCCGGTATACGATAGGGCTGAAACAATGCACTAGCCCTCACAAAAGAATCACAAAACTCTAAATTAGCCATAATGCGATCAATCTTCTTCAAGATACCATCATTTCCACTCGGCTTTTGATTCCACGTAAAACGAAGACCCGAGCTATTGACATCCGACACATCAATAGCATTCACACAATCGTGAAACTCCCGCATAGCGATATCAATATGAGAAGAGCTAACCGACTTATCATTGAGGCATAAGGAGGCATTAAAGTCACCATGTAAACACCAAGGACAGCCCCTGACATAACCATGAATTACGCCAAAGAGCACGACGATCAGTATAGCGGTTATGAGCATAGATAAACGAACAGAAAAACTCCTTCTTATCAGTCCGCATTTGAATACAAGTATGCATAACGTAAGCCTCTTGAGATATAACAATAAGATCAACATCATCAGTATTCCACCCCAAAATAATCCGTGAACCCATTAAAACAACAAGAACTATTCGATGTCCAATTCCAATGCCAAAAAACCTTAGTACATAACCGATCAAGACTAGAACAAGCAACATGAGACTCCAAGATAGCACAAACCAACAAATTATTATCATACACAACGTTACGAACCTCCTTTTGTTTAGGGGCCTGGTTCAAACCCCTTATATTCCAAGAAGCCACTCTAAACATGAGTACTGGTAGAAGAGGAAGTGCCTGACTCATTTAGAACAACATTACCACAATCTGTAGCATCCAAATCACCATAAGTGATGCAAGTTTTACTGACCAGGTTTAAATATTTATAATGTCACGTTATACCTATGGTCTACCCTAATGCACTAACGAGCAGTGTACCCGGTCGTGTGTAGTGTAGTATTTGGTAAAACCGAGGTCGTCCCAAGAGCTATGTGTGTGGATTAATACTAATCCAGGTGTCACAAATTTTAAGATGGTTTTGATATTAACAAATAAACTACTAAAGCAAATAAAGGCAAAGGATGTGATCAATAGAGGAGAGTGGTGCTAACCTAGTTATTCATCCTAGCTAGTAATGTTTACATCTAATTACTTCCAATTACTTCAGGTGGGGTCAAAGTCGAGAGGACAGCATTTGGCCAGTTCGCCCTAACCTATCAGCAAAGATGCCACCACTAGAGAAGTCAGGTGTCCCCTCATAAGTCCAGTTGTTCCTGGTTCCCTAAGCCGAGTCATTAAGTTTCGCTACATGCTAGACTTATAATAGTGAGTGCTTGGGCGCTAGCATCTTAGACACTCACCCCCTAATTCTTAAGTTCATCCAAATGGTAGGTGATCAGTTGGTCAAATCGCACAAGTAGAAAGGGTCGTCAGTTGGTCATATCTTACCCTTCCCATATCAGTATACTCACTTAGGGTCAGTTGGTCATATCTCCCCTAAGCAACTAGCCTCTACCGCCATTCAAAACTACCGAAACAATGGTAGCTACCAATAAACTATGCATGCGTACACTTAGAAATAATTATACGGAAGCAATGTAAATGCAAACAACACAATTAAGGAATCATAACTAGGCCAACACCAAGAGGTGCTTAGCCGCTCATATTAACCATACAAATCAATTCAATGTTTAATGTTATGAAATACATTAATCGAAAGTAAAGAAAAGATAAAATGCTAATGCTTATCGTAGGGGAGTGATTTCTCCCTTGGAGATAGCTCCGTAAGCTCCTCTAGATCTGCCTTTGGCTTCTTCCCACGTTCTCTGATTGTTGTGTGTGAAATGGGATGCTTTGAAATGCTGGAAATCGTGGGGTATTTATAGGCCAGATCTTAGTTACGGCGTAACTATAAAAAGAGTTACGCCGTAATCATCTAATTCTTCGTAAATTACACTAGATCTGCTGGTTACGGCGTAACCTTAGAAGGGGTTATGCCATATTCTTCAATAAATCTTGGTTACGCCGTAGTTGATGCATGAGTTACGGCGTAATTATCAGCGGCGCGGAACCTCATTTGACCTAATATGGTTACGTCGTAATCTTTAGGGAGAGTTACGCCGTAATCTTCTGATAAGTTGGTTTTCTAAGTCACGCTTTAGGTACAACATAATGTGAGAGAGGAGTTACGCCGTAACTTCTTCAAAGTGAGCATACTATGATAAATCTTCAGTAAACTCTCTAATTCCGCGTCTCTTTAGCTCCAATGCTCGTAATTTACCTGAAAGTGGAATATAATGGAAAACAAGCGTAAATCCATATAAATGATATAAATTACAAGCATTATCGGGGGAAATTGACACTTAATATTCAGGATAATTTTATGTTATCAAATATCCCCCCACTTAAACTCTACTTGCCCTCAAGTAGACCTTATTAGATAGATTCCTAAAAAGATATCTTCCATAACCTGGAAAATATAAGTTTACAAATCCCTTATGCAAGAATAAAACAAATCCGAACACCTCACGAAATGGGAATGATACACTCAAATCTCTCAACTATTCTAAGTGTCAATTTTGGGGTGATCACTCAATCGCACAGTCATAGCATGTATTCTATCACAAGCTTGGCAGTTACACAAATCTCCACCACTAGAGTTAAGGGCTAAACAATTTTCGAAGGCAATATGGGTAGACACGACTAAGGTTAAGGGTGACTCGTCATTACTAACATGTCACGGCGAAGTGGACAAAATCAATGATACATGACCAAATCCGTGGCCAAGACACCAAAGATTGCTCCCAGCATCACCTAGACACGCTTCATGACTAAAGGGTAGGATAAGACATAGGATATATAAATGGTGTAAAATAAAAATCAAGCAGATAGTCTAAATCTATAACCAAGTCATCACCACTTACCGGCCACCCAAAGTTCAAGCTTTAAAGTTAAGAAACTGGATCATGATGTACTAGGCAAATGTGTCGTTAGAGGACGTCATGATGGGCACACTACCTTTTTGTCCAACTGTTGGCACAATTACCAACTCCAATCTTCAAATGTGACCGAGGTGGCCTCCTCGATACTAAATCTATATAAAGCTCATAACATAGTGCTTATAACATCGCACTTTACAATAAACTAAATAACATAACTATATATATTTTTTTTCGGATCACTTTTTTTTTCCAACATAAACATAACAACAAAACATAACATCCCCCCACTTGACATGACCAATGGGAATTCGGGGGATCTTCAATGATCTTTAAGAATATGTCGTCGACGAAAGAGTGATTCCCGAACCTTTCCACTTGAACCTTGAACTTAGGCAAATGATGACTTCCCAATCACAAATAAAGACTACAGGGTAGGCTAAGGTGTAAGGGTGTAACGAAACAATATATTGGGTTAACAAAATGAAAGGAATGGCTCAAATGGGTGTATCTAGGGGTATCTTGCACTAAAGGTGAGTGCAACAAAAGGGTTTCACATGGGTGTCGAGAATTCGAGGTGACTAATCGATAGACACACAATGGTAGGCTATTTGGGTGATAATCCTATAATACTGCCTTCTTAAACTGAAAAGTCCGAATACATCGAGCTAACTCAACATACCTCGTCTATGGTCTCAAAATGATGCAAAGGCCAAGTTCTAAAGTTTACAAGCTACCGACACACATAATTTGGTGGATATTGGGTAAAATATTGGAAATGGATAAGGCTAATCTGACCGTATAATATTAAGGGTTGTATGTGCTCGGCTAAGGTCTAATCTAGTTAGGTTAAGAAAAACATGTCAAAATTTTAAAAATGGCCTAATTTTTCAAAATAAACTAGAAAAATGAGGGCAAAATAAAGTTCAAGAGACAATTCTACTCCCGTCCCCCCACTTGAATTGTACAAAGTCCCTTTTGTACTAAGCGTTAAATAAAGGTGAAGAGAAAAGTAGAATTAGAGCGAGAACTTCCCTGAAATTTGCTCTAAAAAGAAAGAAGGCCCACGAAAAAGAGTCGTGCCTTTGTATAAGCATCCACGAGCAAACTTCAATCCCTGAAATCACATTACCGACAAACATAATTCTAAAAAAGAAAAATGAAAAATGAAAAACAAATCTAACTCACTTTCGTAGGAATCACGGTTGCATTTAGCATATGCAATGTGCCAACTGGCAATTTAGGTAGTTTATTTTAGGTAACGCATTACGTTAAACTAAACCGAGCTTTTGCCTTTATCACTATTTCTATCGACCATGACTTGATTTGATATCGTTTATTGGTTTTTATGATTTATTTTATTATTGGATGAGTTATCGTGTGAGTTGTAGCTCTTTTTGTTAGGCACTATTCGATTCGGCACTATAAAAGCCTAAACAAGAAATAATGTAACTTTTAAACCGTAACTCAAAACTTGGCAACTAAATAGTCAAAACTCATGGAAAAACATAAATAAACATAATAGAAAGTTGAAGGAACGTCATGGGACACTCGTAGGACAATATATGAACTCGGGAATGGGTAAACGGGGATAGTTTACGAAGAATTACAGCTCCGGCCATCCCACTTACACCTAGCCGGCGCCCCCTCCCCACCCTCTTGTTTATTTTTGAGTCCTTTTTCCCAAGTATATAAACTCCCTTCCTCCCTCATTCTTACACTTTTATTTCTCTCACTAAAAACACACACATACACTACTTTCTCTCTCTAACCTTTCTCTCTCCACCAAACAAACCCTAACCCTAAAAATACCACCACCACCACCGGCCACCTTCCGGCCTATTCCGGTCACTTTTCCGGCGAGTGACATTACACCTCCACCACCATATTGTAGATATCTCTTTCCTCTTTCCATCCATATATATATCTCTTATAGAAGCCTTCATTAACACCTCCAAATCTTACAAATACGATTCGTGATTCTAGGGTTTTCATTAAATCTTGTAGATCGGGTTGTAAAAAGGTAAATGGAACATGGGTCAAGCTTTTTTAAGCTTTGACAAGCCACGTATGAGTCATATATTGCTCGTACATGGGTCGAATTTTAGGGATTTTGGTTTAAACATGGGATTAAAACTAATTTACACTTTAATAAACAAGTAGCTAGCGATTTGGTATCATGTGGTGTATCATATTGTTGGGTTTTTGCATTTTAGGTCATGTTTCATGCTTTTGATTAGGATTAGTTGATGGGTTTGATGTTTGGATGATGATTGGAGGTTGATTGATTGTGTTTGGATGTTGTGGAAGCCATTTGGGAGTGTTTGGATGTGAGTGTTGGGGCGTACGAGCCACAAGACACATGATGGGTCATTGTCGTGTGGCGTACGTGACCCATATGGACCACGGGTCTGGGTCGAGTTGTTGTGGTAGCTTGTTGGTTGATATTGTTGGTGTTTGGATGAGATGCGTCGAGCCGAAAAGCTTCTAGAGCTTGTTTGGTTCACGTGGTCTTAATCGTGACCGTGTCATGACGATTAGGGTCATAACATTGGTTTTGGGTATATTTGGTTGGTTGATTGGTTGGCGAGATTGATTTGGGTTTATTTGAGATTAAATTGCGCTATTATGACTTTTATTTGGACTTAATATATAAATTGTCAACTTTGAGCAACGTCGGTGTTACTTTGACTTTTTAGTCAATAGTTGACCCCGACAAAGCCGAAACATGGACTTTAGTAGAGTTTGGACTATTGATTGATTAAAAACCGAGAAGTCATGACTCGTGCTTGTGGACTCGAAACG
Organism: Chrysanthemum makinoi; assembly: GCA_910596185.1. Lineage (NCBI taxonomy): Eukaryota > Viridiplantae > Streptophyta > Magnoliopsida > Asterales > Asteraceae > Chrysanthemum > Chrysanthemum makinoi. The sequence continues at coordinate 65,654,170 of OU343219.1, forward strand.
AATAACGATATGAAACTAAAATTGAAATTGACGAAATATATATATATATGAAAATGCTAATAAACTATGAAACATAAATAATAAAAAGGGCTTTTATACCAAAAATATCGATAACAATACTTTTCTTGTTATTTACTATTTTAAATGGAAACTAACGACTAAAAATGGAAAAGTTTTCTAATTAATAAGTATTTAATGTTTCGAGTGCACGTTTATCGAAATATGCCAATTATGAGTATTTAATACTAGTTTCAAGTATTTAAATTTTTTACGTTGTGTGCATGGGTTACGGATGACCTAACATTAATAGCGTCGATCCACGTGGGTAGCGGACTTATTAGGTTGACGAATCTAATAAAAGAACGCTAGGTACGTAGGATAACGTTATTAATTGGTGAATTATCCTTATGACCCGTTAGGATGCGACCGGTTTATGGGATAGCAAAACGAATAAATAATTGAGTTTATCGAGTTGACGAATTCGATAAGGTCTACTATTTATTTTGAAACTTATTGGACAATGGAGCTTATCGCTTAGACGTCTCTTTGTGTTGCATTGAGTCACATATTGGTTGTTTGGGTACATTCATGATATCATATTGATTCGATACACCCACATGAGGATTCCAAACGCTAGGACTAAACGGTGAAACAAGACATTTTTGGAGATAACTAAAAGGAATACATTGGGGTAGATAACGTTGATTTTGGGAAATATATATTAAAATTTGTTTACATTAATAGGTTGTGCCGAGTCGATAGTTGCTGTGCCATGATTAGCTGTTATCTTCTGCTAGTGTTTAATTGTGCGTTGCTTGCTTGAGGTGAGTTTCATAGCCCGACTTTTATCTATGTTTTTAACTAAATTGGGGTGAGAATCATGCTACTATTTTTGGACCTTCTAAACTATTTTGATTTTCTTATGTGCTTGACTGATTAGAGAGATATGTGGTAGCTATTGCCTTAGTCTAGGGTAGCAATCCTAATTGCTATAACACTTGCCTAGCTAAGTATAGACTTCTACCTCGACCTAGTCCAGGGTTAGCAATCGTTCTAGACTTTGCAACGACTGTGCTGGCTAGTGTCGCTAGGGGCCCATTAAAATATCGGATATGATATTTTTTTGTGATTGATGTGTATCTATCTTAGGTCTTGGATAGCAAATTAACTCCTACAGCTCCACCAATTTTTACTTGAATTTAAACCTATGAAATCACCAGCGTTAGCTGACCTTTTAGCATGTTTTCTTGGGTAATTAAGTGATGTTTGGAGTACGTGTTTTGTGGAAGCTTGGCAAGGAGGCATGGTTCAAGGATCATCACCGACTCTGACAATTTATGGGGACCTATTTTATTAAATCATGTTTGGGCCTAATATTTACATTTTTGGGATTAATGTTTTGAATATTTAAATTTGGGATTAGTTTTGAATGATAAATGACTATCTTGGTTGTTATACTTGTGTGAGATACCAATCCAATTGTAACGCCCCGAAAACTTGATTAAGTCTTCCACAGTACCGAGATTTGAGGATGTTTGATATCGGCCTTTAGTGGGGTCAAATAGTCAATTATTATATATAAAAATATCAAATACGAAATAAGCGAGAGAATCGCAAACCAACCCTTTAGGAAAAAGGTCGACACGCAAAACCCTCAAATATTCGATAAGTGATACCGGGCAAGTGTTACCCGGGTCGTTTCCCAACGAGGTGTGAATTGACGGTGACGTTTGAGGTTTGTTATTAAAGTGCTCGAATGGTACGGGAATTTATGTTTTTGGTTACGCTATTCTACAAATTAATTAAAGGGAAAGTAAATAAGGCTACGGGAACAAAGTAAATAATGATCTAATTACTACTAAGCATACAGAACAATAAAATTAAGTTACACTAAGTCCTAGGGTGATAATATGCAAAAACGTGAAAACCCGCTAATCCCGGAGCCTCAAAAAGTGAAAATGATGCAATTTAAAGCCTAAGGATGTGAAACTAATTTTCCTACGTTCTAAACGACTAGAAATAATTTTAGGAAAAAGCCGGGTATTTTTCCGACTTTTAAATTATTTATTATGATTTAAAAACTAATTTAATCTAATTTAATTATAAAAAATACTAAACTATTTTGGAAAAATCTGAAAGTTTTTCTAAAAATACTTTGGACAATACTGGTTTTAAGAAAAATAAAAAAATGTGGTACTACTTTTGGAAATCAGCACTTAAAAATCCAAATAAGCTAATAAGTATTAAAACTGAATACATATTTAAGAGATAGATTATGCAAGATTCTAACAATCAAAGACCCAAGGGCATTTGGTTGTGAGAGGCGTGTGTAAGGCTTTGCGAAGGCAGAGACCAAGGTTCGAATCTGGTGCCTTGCACCTTTTTCTTTTTTTGCAATTATTTTTTTTTGAATTTTCTTTTGCCAACTAATTTAAGGACTAAATGAAGACTTATTTACAAAAACAAAAACTGGGAAAAAGCTTGTAATAAGCTGTAACAGCTTATTTGTGCAGCAGATTATAAACTAAAGGAGTGTTTGGTTAAGTGGCAGTCTAAGAAAAATAACTACAATAAACTTGAAATAAGCTAACTACCTAATGAGCATCCTAATCTAACTAACTAAGAAGCTTAAAGGGAACCTAAAATAAGCAATAGAAAAGGGAAATAAGCTGAGTGTAAGCAGATAAGCACATAAAAAGGGAAGCAAAGCGCTTTTTGGAAATCCTAAGGCTATAATCTAACTAATAAGCATCAAATAAGCTACTAACTAGAAATCTTAACCTAAGCTTATCTAAAAACACCTAAGGATTCTAAATAAGCTAAACAAGAAGGAAATAAGCTCGAAAAGAACTCCACTGTGCACTGTAGCACCTGCACACTCTTTGTGCAGGCCGCTGCACAAATACAGTCAAAGGGGGTGATATTTGAGCTTATAAATAAGCTACTTAGAGCCCTCTAAAAAGGGAAAATAAGCTGGAAATCTAATCCTACACTACTGAGAATCTAGAAAAGCAAAAGTAGGGCAAAGGGGGGGTCCCTTGACAGCTTATAAATAAGCTGTCAAGGTGTGTTTGGGGACTGCAGTTACAGGTACTAAATGGCACGAAGGGCAGTTTTAAGGCAAAAATTAAGCTAACATATAAGCTAAAAAGCCTAGAATAAGCAAAGATAGAGCATCCTAGTACTACTAACTACTAGAATTAAATAAAATATAATCCTAAATCTAACTTAATCTATCCTAAAATTAAGCTAAAAATGGCCTTAATGGCTGCTGAGACAACAAGACAAGTAAGAAAGATTGACATAAAAAACTACCAAAAATTTTTTTTTTCTTTTTTTAAAGCTGGATTCATGAGAAAAACTTTAACCAAATGACTTGCAAACTACTTTAACACTAATATAAGAATCAAAATGGGTCAAAATATGAATTTTGACCCAAGAACTAGGCTGTAGCAAACACCCCTGAAGGCAGAAACTATGAACTGGTTTTAAAAAAAAGATGGCACAAGCTTAAAATTTCTTAAAAATTTACTTTTAAAACTTTAACATAAGCTCAAAATAGCTTAAACACACTTGAAACAAACACATTTAAATCACAATTAACATAATTCAAGAACCTGAAAAAAATTGAAACTGCAAAAACTTGAATTAAAGACAGAAATTAAATTGCATTAAAAATTAAATTACATGAAATTTAAATGACATTGAAAGTAAAAATGGTACTAGAACAAGGATTTCTAGACAAAATTTATAATTACCCCAAATGCCTATTTATACTAAAAAAAATGTGAATCTGTCTTTACTCTTCTTTCTTGTTTTCTTTGTCTGCTTACTCAGTGTGTTTTGTTTGTGAGAGAGTGAAAGAGAAACTTGAGCTTGGCTTCTTTCCTTTAATCACAGCCGTTGGATTCATGCTTTGGGACCAAGGGCATTCTTTCACCCATTGATGGGCACTTGTGAGTTGTGGATTGCCAAAGTGGCAAGGTGCCCCATGTGATGTTTGTTTGTTGGTTTCCTGGAGTGAAAGAGACGGGGATGAGAGGGACAGGAGGGGGGAAGTGGGATTTTGGCGCCAAGATTTTATTAGGTTTTCTGGGTTTGTATCTTTTGGGTTTTTAATTTGGGTAAGAAGAGGGTGTGGGTAAATGGGTAATGGGTTTGGGTTAAAAGGGGGTTGAGGGTTAGTGGTTTAAGTTTAGTTAATGAAAAAAAAGTATTTAAGTTTAGTCATAAAAATAAAATAAGTAGTTGTAAAATAAAAAATGGTTTTTAATAAATAAAAAAAATTGTTTTTAATAAAAATAATTGTTTTAAATAAAAAAATGGTTTTAAATAAAAATAATTGTTTTTAATGAAAATGAGTGAATTGGTAATTTGGGTTCGGGTTTAAGGGAAAAATGGTAATTTGGTTTCGGGTGAAGGTTTTGAGTTTGTTTTCCCACTCTTACTCCAAAAACACGTCCCGGCTGAAAATGCAGAAAATCCACTCCCGGCTCCGTCCGCAAAGCACGCATTCCAATCCGAGCTCATTTCTGTCTGCTTTGGTCCTGTTTTCGATCCTTTGTACCTGAAACACATAAAAACACACTCCAAGGATATCTGTAGCATAATTGGTTATATTTCAGTGTTTTTGGACATTTTTGTGGGCTTAGATGGGTAAAAATGATGAGTGAATAAGCACTCATCAAATCCCCCACACTATCAATTGCTATTCCCTAGCAATCCGATCATATGAAGTAATGAAAGGATCAAAAATACCAAGAATACCCCGTCTCGACTTTTTATTCAACTACGAGAAATTTAAAACTTGAACGTAAATAAATAACATGCTTGATTATCAAAACATGGCATCACGGAACGGTATTCACACAAAATGGGTGTCTCCGGATTGTAATCGTCATCCTCTTTTTTATACTCTCAAACCAAGCTTAAACTTATTGTGCAAACGTTTTTGTAAAATGCTAACACTACTTATACAAATAATCTATGTAAGTCGAGACTTAACTTTTTACTCCCGCAATTCATAAAATTTAAGTGTGTGTGCTCATTTTCAAAAGTTTGACCATTGAAATCGACATTTGTTATGGTTGTTATCCACTTAACTGAAGTACTAACCCACCGGAAACGATGAAAGTCTAAGGATCGGAAGGGCCTCTTCCATGTAGCGGCTTTCTTCTCGGCACATCCCAAAACATTAGTTTTAAGTGACCGGGCTTTTGACACCTCACAGAGAATAGTACCGGAATTAGCGGGAAATTGATTCCAAAGATTTACGAAGCTACCGTTAAGTTAAAACTAAACCTAAATGGATTACAACCGACGACAATTTAGAAATTCGAGATTCAAAGGTGAGATCACTCCATGTTGCGACTTTCTTCTCAGCTTGTCCTTTTAAGGAGGCTAGGTTTTCACCCTTGAGAATAGTATCGAAGCTTTCGGGATCTTTGAAATCAAGGATTTCAAATTACCGTCCAAAATTTTAGACAACTTTGACGAATACGAGTTCAACTTCCGATTTAAATTTAAGAAAAAGCAAGTTTCGTACATTTATTCATAAGCAACATAATGCTTTTATTCACGCAACTCATATTTTTCATTTTTCATCACTTTTTTTTTTCTTTTTTTTTCACTTTTTTTTTTTGACTTTGAACTTTAAACTTGCAACTTTTGCATCATTCAAGCAACTTTCGATACTTTCATTTTGCAAAATTATTCAAATTTTAAGAAAGTATGCTTTCTCGGAAATTTAAATAAAAAGTTAAACTCGGACTCTAAATCAATTTTGCTTAAAAACTTTTTATTGTAACAAGACGATTTTTGAATGTTCAAAAGTTTGACAATGAGCACGTATTTAAGTCTAATTAGTTAGCTTCTAGGAGAAAAAGCCATAGATTACTTATATAAGCTCTAAAGAGAACCAACTACTCCACGCTTAGCATTTTCATTTGCACAACGCGTAAAACCTTATCCAAATTGTTGAGAGAGCAGCTAGATCAACACTCTAGCAGAGTCGGGATTCCCCTTGTTCTAGCCGAATCAAGACTAAACTACCATTAACACCGAAGTATCAATGAATTATTTTTGTGCAGAGCACTTCTTGTAAATGTAAATACTTGACTTAAAACGATAAAAATTTAAAATTTTTGGTCAAAACGGGGGTGCTAGGGTACTAGAAGGTACATAATGTGATCAAAATTCGCTTAGAATTCCCCCCCCACACTTAAAATTGAATATTGCCCTCAATATTCAAAGTACCGCCGTAGCGAAACTATAGAACTAAAAAAGGTAATACTACTAGCCAAGTGTGGAAACGAAATCTTTTTTCACAAAAGGATTTATAAAGATATCCCTAGATAAACGTTAGCAAAAAGATCGGATATTGGTAGTGGATTAAAACAGTAGCATCAATCATCACGATCTACGGGAATCCTGAAAACAGAGAGCAAACACACAACAAGCAAACATCATTGGGGTTTCCCCACACTTAGTGTTAGAAAATAGAAAGAAGTCAGAAACATGGGTGGATACCTATGAAATGCTACTGTTTTTGTTAACCGAGTCGCTAGCTTGACTCGACCCCTAATTTATTTGTCCATGGGGAGCAAATGTGGAATTCATCAATCATAAGAATTCCGGGATCAAAGATTGTATCCTCATTCCTGAAGGAGTGAAGGATAGGAGAAGTCACACCATATGTGATGAAAGGAAGAAAGGTTTGATGATGTACGCGCTTTCAAGCTCAAATATCTCATTAAAATTTTCATCCATGTGCATTTTTCTTCCAACGAGTATCCCCGATTAAAAATTTTGTCTTCCCTAGATGGCGCAACGGGATACTCGAAAGACACCTCATCAGTGAGGATAGAATCGTCATCACATGATGGAAGAGATGAGTCAGAATACAGAGGTGAGACAAGTGGTATGCTCTGAGAGCTAGCAATTTCCACCACTTCCGTGATGGTCTCTATATCGGACTCAGACATTTCATCGAAAAGAGGATTTACTTTCCCAAAAGTGTAGTCATCATTAAATTCAAAAAGTGGATTTGAGAAAATCCAGGAAGTAACCTCAGAAATGTCAAGAGAATCACAAAAAGGCAAATCACAATCACTATCGGATGTATCCTCAGACTCACTTGGGATTGGGTCAAGGCTCTCAACACTAGACGATTCCGTTTCCGGAATAGTGCTAAGATGCTCGTCCCCCATTATGATAGAGTCCTTGGAAGCAATAGTAGGTAAGATAGGTGTGATAGCAATAGACTGAGGGAGTTGAGAGATAACATCGTTCAATGGAATAGCACTCTCCTCGTCATAATCATAATCGTCGTCAACCTTATCTTTAGCATATAAAGCTCGTATGCTCTTCATATTCTCCTCCGCCAACAATTCTCCCATACTCTTTCCTTCTTTAACTTCCTCAACGGGAGTGGGATTGTCACTCGGAGTCGTATATTCCTCATCAGAATCATCATCATCATAATCGTACACGAGAGGTTTCCAATATTGGGAACTTACTCTAGCTGCTTGTTCTTTAGCTAATAATTCTCCATACGTTTTCTGACGAGACTCTTCTTTAACCAATTCTTTTAAATCTTTGAGTATATCGAGACAATTTTGGAGAAGTTCTTGAGGAATTAGCAGAGGTTGTGTTTGAATCGTTTGGTACTGTGGAGGTTGGTCATGATAAGAGTAGTCATAATTGTTACAAGGATCATGCTCAGAGACAAGCGGATTCCTTGTTTGACAATCAGCATTATAGTGCGGACCTCCATTACTCAAACCGTATGATTGTTGTGAGTGATTTGGTAAATTATGTGGATATTGGTCAAAACCAAAGTTTTGATTGTTACACGGAACCTGCTCATAGACAAGCGTGTTCCCCGTTTGACACTCAAAACTCGGGTGAGGACCTCCACAATACTCACAAGAATATGTCTCCATCTCATAGTGTGGTGGTTGGTTAAGGAAATTGGTTGTTTCATTGTAGGGATTTTGGTCATTGACAAACCCGTTTCCCAAATTCGCAATGCTACAACCGAGGCAATTTCCACCATTTTGAGGTCCCCCGCACCATTGACAACCAAATTGGTAGGACGAAGACATCACGAAGAATTGAACGGATAGAGGGCGAAAGAAATAGAATTATGCGATCGAGAGGATAACGAAGAATAGAATTAAACGGATAAGAGGAATGAGAAGAATATTTTTGAGGTTTTTTTATAAATAGAAAACATAAAAGGAAAATAAATTTTGAAAAAGAAAATATTTTTGGGTTTTTGGAAAGCAAATAACTTCACGAGGAAGGTTCTTCAAGTCACTAATCGTCAAACCGTAACGATATTGTCGCAACACAACCTCCCCGGCAGCGGCGCCAAATTGATATCGGCCTTTAGTGGGGTCAAATAGTCAATTATTATATATAAAAATATCAAATACGAAATAAGCGAGAGAATCGCAAACCAACCCTTTAGGAAAAAGGTCGACACGCAAAACCCTCAAATATTCGATAAGTGATACCGGGAAAGTGTTACCCGGGTCGTTTCCCAACGAGGTGTGAATTGACGGTGACGTTTGAGGTTTGTTATTAAAGTGCTCGAATGGTACGGGAATTTATGTTTTTGGTTACGCTATTCTACAAATTAATTAAAGGGAAAGTAAATAAGGCTACGGGAACAAAGTAAATAATGATCTAATTACTACTAAGCATACGGAACAATAAAATTAAGTTACACTAAGTCCTAGGGTGATAATATGCAAAAACGTGAAAACCCGGGCTAATCCCGAGCCTCAAAAAGTGAAAATGATGCAATTTAAAGCCTAAGGATGTGAAACTAATTTTCCTACGTTCTAAACGACTAAAAATAATTTTAGGAAAAAGCCGAGTATTTTTCCACTTTTTAAATTATTTATTATGAATTAAAACTAATTTAATCTAATTTAATTATAAAAAATACTAAACTATTTTGGAAAAATCTGAAAGTTTTTCTAAAAATACTTTGGACAATACTGGTTTTAAGAAAAATAAAAAAATGTGGTATTACTTTTGGAAATCAGCACTTAAAAATCCAAATAAGCTAATAAGTATTAAAACTGAATACGTATTTAAGAGATAGATTATGCAAGATTCTAACAATCAAAGACCCAAGGGCATTTGGTTGTGAGATGTAAGGCTTTCTTGAGAGACCAAGGTTCGAATCTGGTGCCTTGCACCTTTTTGCAATTATTTTTTTGAATTTTCTTTTGCCAACTAATTTAAGGACTAAATGAAGACTTATTTACAAAACAAAACTGGGAAAAAGCTTGTAATGTCAGAATAGCTTATTTGTGCAGCAGATTATAAACTAAAGGAGTGTTTGGTTAAGTGGCAGTCTAAGAAAAATAACTACAATAAACTTGAAATAAGCTAACTACCTAATGAGCATCCTAATCTAACTAACTAAGAAGCTTAAAGGGAACCTAAAATAAGCAATAGAAAAGGGAAATAAGCTGAGTGTAAGCAGATAAGCACATAAAAAGGGAAGCAAAAGCAGTTTTTTTTTTTGGAAATCCTAAGGCTATAATCTAACTAATAAGCATCAAATAAGCTACTAACTAGAAATCTTAACCTAAGCTTATCTAAAAACACCTAAGGATTCTAAATAAGCTAAACAAGAAGGAAATAAGCTCGAAAAGAACTCCACTGTGCACTGTAGCACCTGCACACTCTTTGTGCAGGCCGCTGCACAAATACAGTCAAAGGGGGTGATATTTGAGCTTATAAATAAGCTACTTAGAGCCCTCTAAAAAGGGAAAATAAGCTGGAAATCTAATCCTACACTACTGAGAATCTAGAAAAGCAAAAGTAGGGCAAAGGGGGGGTCCCTTGACAGCTTATAAATAAGCTGTCAAGGTGTGTTTGGGGACTGCAGTTACAGGTACTAAATGGCACGAAGGGCAGTTTTAAGGCAAAAATTAAGCTAACATATAAGCTAAAAAGCCTAGAATAAGCAAAGATAGAGCATCCTAGTACTACTAACTACTAGAATTAAATAAAATATAATCCTAAATCTAACTTAATCTATCCTAAAATTAAGCTAAAAATGGCCTTAATGGCTGCTGAGACAACAAGACAGTAAGAAAGATTGACATAAAAAAAACTACCAAAAACTTTTTGAAAGCTGGATTCATGAGAAAAACTTTAACCAAATGACTTGCAAACTACTTTAACACTAATATAAGAATCAAAATGGGTCAAAATATGAATTTTGACCCAAGAACTAGGCTGTAGCAAACACCCCTGAAGGCAGAAACTATGAACTGGTTTTAAAAAAAAAGATGGCACAAGCTTAAAATTTCTTAAAAATTTACTTTTAAAACTTTAACATAAGCTCAAAATAGCTTAAACACACTTGAAACAAACACATTTAAATCACAATTAACATAATTCAAGAACCTGAAAAAAAAATGAAAGCGCATAAACTTGAATTAAAGACAGAATTAAATTGCATTAAAATTAAATTACATGAAATTTAAATGAAATTGAAAGTAAAAATGGTACTAGAATTAGAACTTCTAGACAAAATTTTACAATTACCCCAAATGCCTATTTATACTAAAAAAAAAATGTGAATCTTTCTTTACTCTTCTTTCTTGTTTTTTCTTTGTCGCTTACTCATGTGTGCTTTGTTTGTGAGAGAGTGAAAGAGAAACTTGAGCTTGGCTTCTTTCCTTAAATCACAGCCGTTGGATTCATGCTTTGGGACCAAGGGCATTCTTTCACCCATTGATGGGCACTTGTGAGTTGTGGATTGCCAAAGTGGCAAGGTGCCCCATGTGATGTTTGTTTGTTGGTTTCCTGGAGTGAAAGAGACGGGGATGAGAGGGACAGGAGGGGGGAAGTGGGATTTTGGCGCCAAGATTTTATTAGGTTTTCTGGGTTTGGGAACTTCTGGGTTTTTAATTTGGGTAAGAAGAGGGTGTGGGTAAATGGGTAATGGGTTTGGGTTAAAAGGGGGTTGAGGGTTAGTGGTTTAAGTTTAGTTAATGAAAAAAAAGTATTTAAGTTTAGTCATAAAAATAAAATAAGTAGTTGTAAAATAAAAAATGGTTTTTAATAAATAAAAAAAATTGTTTTTAATAAAAATAATTGTTTTAAATAAAAAAAATGGTTTTAAATAAAAATAATTGTTTTTAATGAAAATGAGTGAATTGGTAATTTGGGTTCGGGTTTAAGGGAAAAAATGGTAATTTGGTTTCGGGTGAAGGTTTTGAGTTTGTTTTCCCACTCTTACTCCAAAAACACGTCCCGGGCTCTGAAAATGTAGAAAATCCACTCCCGGCTCCGTCCGCAAAGCACGCATTCCAATCCGAGCTCATTTCTGTCTGCTTTGGTCCTGTTTTCGATCCTTTGTACCTGAAACACATAAAAACACACTCCAAGGATATCTGTAGCATAATTGGTTATATTTCAGTGTTTTTGGACATTTTTGTGGGCTTAGATGGGTAAAAATGATGAGTGAATAAGCACTCATCAATGTTACATGCAACAAGCCTTTTAAACCACTTAAAATACTATTATAGAGGGTTTACAGGGAACACACCCACAACGTTCATTTAAAATACTATTATAGAGTATAGTTACGTCGTAACTCTATAAGGAGTTATGCCGTAACTAGGCAAAACCTGGCATACGCTGCAAAAGTGTAGCTACGGCGTAACCACTGAGATGGGATTACGTCGTAGTTGGTAATGCATCTGAAGTTCTGCTGCAAGGGGCTTGTTACGGCGTAACCATGAGAATGAGTTACGCCGTAACTATAGTTAGATCAGCATGCTGCAGCAGCAACTCTTCTTTGTTTCCTGCAAAAACGGTTAAAAACGCAAAACCCAACAGAAATTGAAATAAAACAAAAGAAAGGGATAATTCGGGTTGTCTCCCGAAAGAGCACTTTTCTTTATTTAAGAGTCTTTAAGTTAGACTCAGGCCCTCGGGCTTTTATGCAGGGGCGAATAACTCATCTCCCGAAAGCTTACTAACATCCTGTCTATAGTAAATTTTTGCTCGGTGCCCATTTACCTTGAAAAATTCCCCTTCCTTATTATGAACCTCAATATTCCCATAAGGGAATACCTTACTTACTGTGTAGGGGCCAACCCAACGAGATCACATTTTTCCAAGGAATAATTTGAGTCTTGAGTTAAAAATGAGTACGTCTTGTCCAACATCAAATTTTTTATCCTTGATTCTCTTATCGTGCCATCTTTTGGTTCTGTCTTTGTATGCTTTGGCATGATCGTATGCTTCGTCTAGTAATTCAGCTAAATGATTTATTTGGGAAAATCGATGTTCCTTGATCACATCTGCCTCTAAATTAGCATTTTTGAGAGCCCAATATGCTTTATGTTCCAATTCTACGGGAAGATGACAGGCTTTTCCGTTAACGATCTTAAAAGGGGCGCTTCCAATAGGAGTTTTGAACGCTGTTATGAATGCCCATAAAGCTTCGTCGAGTTTGTCGGACCAGTCTTTTCTGTTATAGCTGACGGATTTCTCTAAAATTCGCTTGAGTGCCCTATTGGTATTTTTTGTTTGCCCGTTAGTTTGTTGGTGATAAGGTGTAGACATCCGATGGAGTACCCCATATCTGTTGAGAACTTTCTCCGTAATAGCATTACAAAAGTGCATCCCTCGATCACTTATGATGGTTTTAGGGATCCCAAACCTGGAGAATAATCTTTCCAAAAAGCGAATGATACTTCTGGCATCACATGTTTACAGAGCTTCAGCTTCGACCCACTTTGAAAGGTAATCGACAGCTACAAGGATATAACTTTTATTCTTCGATGGGGTGAAGGGTCCCATAAAATCGATCCCCTAAACATCAAAAACCTCACATACCATAATGTTGTTAAGCGGTATCTAATTACGAGAAGGGATGTTCCCTGCCCTTTAACAAGTGTCACAATCCCTCACATGTTTTGCGGCATCCTTGAAAATGCTAGGCCAAAAGAATTCGGCCTCATAAACCTTTCGAGCAGTATTATCGGCCCCGTAATGTCCTCCAGCAGGTCCGTTGTGACAATGTTCCAGAATCTGTTTCTGTTCATTTCCAAAAACACATCTCCAAATAATGCCATCTGGGCATGATTTAAATAGGAAAGGAGCATCCCAAAAGTAATATTTAAGATTTGAGAAGAACTTTTTCTTTTGATCATAAGTTTTGTTGCTAGGTAATACTATGGCTGCAAGGTCATTAGCGAAATCTGCATACCATGGTTCAGGAGTGGAATCTTTAATTATTACTGCCAGGAGATGCTGATCAGGGAAGGAATCATGTATAGTTTCTTTGTCAAGTTCTTCAAGCTCAGGGTTTTCTAACCGAGAGAGGTGATCAGCTGCTAAGTTTTCTGCCCCTTTCTTATCTTTGATTTCAATTTTAGATTCTTGTAGCAGCAGCACCCATCTTATCAATCTTGGTTTGGCATCCTGTTTATTGAATAAGTACTTCAAAGCAGAATGGTCAGTGTAGACAACAGTTTTTGACATTACTAAGTAAGATCTAAATTTATCAAAGGCATAAACCACAGCAAGGAGTTCCTTCTCGGTGGTTGTGTAATGTTCTTGTGCCTCATTTAAGGTTTCACTAGCATAATAGATGGGTTTTAATTTTTTGTCCACCCTTTGTCCCAAAACAGCTCCTACTGCATAATCAGTGGCATCGCACATAAGTTCAAAATCGTTGCCCCAATCAGGAGCAATGATAACAGGGACAGTAGTCAATTTTTCTTTTAAAATATCAAAAGATCTTTTACATTCATCATTAAAGTTGAATTTTGCATCCTTCATGAGAAGTTGGGTCATAGGCTTAGCAGTTTTGGAAAAATCTTTTATAAATCTTCTATAAAACCCAGCGTGCCCAAGAAAGCTCCTAATTCCTTTTAGATTAGTAGGATAAGGTAGTCGAGAAATAACGTCAACCTTAGGTTTATCAACTTCAATCCCGGTTTGTGAAATATTATGCCCTAAAACAATCCCTTCTTTTACCATAAAATGACATTTCTCCCAGTTAAGGACAAGGTTGCTTTCTTCACATTTAGCAAGCATTTTAGATAAATTATTAAGGCAAGATGAAAAATAGTTACCAAAGACCGAGAAATCATCCATGAATACTTCCATAAAATCTTGACACATATCCGAGAATACTACTGTCATGCACCGTTGGAAAGGGGCGTTGCATAGTCTGAAAGGCATTCTTCGGTAGGCGAATGTTCCGTAAGGGCAGGTGAAAGTAGTTTTTTCTTGATCCTCCGGGGCGATCAGAATTTGAAAATATCCTGAAAATCCATCAAGGAAACAATAATACTCATGTCTAGAGAGCCTTTCTAACATCTGATCGATAAATGGAAGGGGGAAATGATCCTTCCGCTTTGGGTCATTTAATTTTCTGTAATCGATGCACACCCTCCAGCCAATAACCGTTCTAGTAGGTATTAGTTCGTTATATTCATTAGTGACAACGGTCATTCCTCCTCTCTTTGGCACAACATGAATAAGACTAACCCAAGGACTGTCGGAAATACATAAATTAGACCTGCGCCCAGGAGTTTAATGATTTCGTCTTTAACTACGTCTTGAACTTTTGGGTTTAATCTTCTCCGTGGCTGCACTACTGGTTTGAAATCATCTCCATCAATATCTTGTGAGAACAGTATGAAGGGTTAACCCCTTTTATGTCAGAAACCTTCTATGCAATAGCCCCTTTGTGCTTGCTTAAAACCTATAATAGCGACTTCTTTTCCTCGTCAGATAACAAAGAAGAAATCACCACAGGAAAATTAGGGTCATCATTAATGAATGCATATTCTAAATGAGGAGGGAGCTTCTTGAGTTTGGGGGTAGTATCAGCTTCTTTCGGGGTGTTTGCTGAACATAATGTTTGGTTGTTCACAGCGTGTTCTTCCAATTCGCCTTCTCCATCGCTAGACATGCCATCATTATCTTCGAATTTCAATGATTTCAAAGGGTCAGGTAGAAAGCATTCCTGAGCATTAGCTTCGATTAGTTCGAGATCGTCAAGGTTGTCGTCAGTGAAAGAAGCATATCTCATTGATTTTTCAGGTCGAAGGTTATCTTATTGTTTCTAATTTCCAGCGAAATCTTCTTGTTAAAGACATCAATCATAGCATGTGTGGTGGCAAGAAAGGGTCTCCCAAGTAAAATTGGGACATTATCCTCTTCCATTTCAAGGACCACGAAGTCGACCGGAAAGACAAATTTATCAATCTTGACAAGGACATTTTCAGCGATTCCTTTAGGATATTGAGTTGTTTTATTAGCTAGCTCAATGCACATTCTAGTTAGTTTCAGGTCCCCTAATTCCAGGCGTGACTAGAGTGAGAATGGCATAAGACTTATGCTTGCCCCAAGATCGGCAAGGGCCTTATCAAACATAATACCCCTCATGGTGCAA
The DNA here is from genome assembly GCA_910596185.1 of Chrysanthemum makinoi. Classification (NCBI taxonomy): domain Eukaryota; kingdom Viridiplantae; phylum Streptophyta; class Magnoliopsida; order Asterales; family Asteraceae; genus Chrysanthemum; species Chrysanthemum makinoi. The sequence continues at coordinate 65,669,621 of OU343219.1, forward strand.
GGTAAGGTGAAGCTTCCTGGATCTTCTTCTTTGAGAGGCATGTCTTTTAGTAGGGCGGCAGAACACCTTTGATTCAAGGTAATCTACGTCTGATCAGAAAGTCTTCTATGGTTTAGGAGATCCTTCATGAATTTATCATATTTGGGCATTTGCTCAAGGGCTTCAACGAGAGGAATATTAATGCTGAGTTGTTGTAATTTTTCCATGAATTTATGAAATAATGCTCGTTCTAGTTCCTTCTTAATTCTTCCCGGAAATGGTATTGGAAGAACGTAGGGACGAACATTTTCCATAGTTGGTTGAGTGCCTTCGGTTTCCTTGTTGTTCTTTTGAGGCATATCTTCATTCTGATCATTCGAGCTTGAAGGGTAGGCTGGTTCCTTATAGTTTAATCAACTTCTGGTTGTAATAGCATGAGCTAGATCTCAAGGATTTGGTCCATTTGTGCTAGGTAGTTCCCCTTCATCTCTCATTCTGACAGACTCTGCGAGCTTTCCAACTTGATTTTCTAGTCTTCTTATACCAGCTGCTTGAGTTCTTAGCACATGGTCGTAATCTCGCTTGATATTCCATACCAATTTTTAGCTTTCTTCTTGCTTTCCGCTAGATTCCTTAACAAGCTTTTTCACAGCCTTTTCGAGATCCGTTACTCTTCCATCAATAGGTTTATCGAACTTGTGTTTAACCATTTTTAGTTCTTCAATAAGGGATTGCATATCTACTTCAAATTCCTCAAAATTCTTGATTACCGATTGTAGCTCGATTGGGTCTTCATTCCAATCTTCATTCCAAGACGAAGAGTGGAGAACCACTTCTTCAACTCTTGTCCATCCTTTATCAGCAGTCATTAAGCGGATAGGTTCTTTTGAGTCTAATAATTGCCTAGTTTTGATATTCAACCCATTGTAAAATATTTGCTGTTGCTCGTGCTTGTTGAGTTTATGCTCAGGGCACTTGAGGATGGGTTCGTTGAATCTTTCCCAAGTTGTAAACAGCGGTTCATCATTGAATTGGCTGAACCTCCTAATTTCATCAACTTGGTTGAGAATTTTTGCAGGGGTTCGGTATTCCTTAAGAAAGGCTTTTTTAAATGCACTCCATGTTGTGATAGATCCAGATGGTAGTTTCTACAACCAATCTCTAGATCTTTCCTTGAGGGTAAAAGGAAATGCCCACATCATAACATGGTCTCTGGAGACCCCAAGTGCGTGGAACAAATCGGCGATCTCACATACTTTTGCGATGTGTTCGTGTGCTTCTTCATCCTTGTTTCCATAAAAGCAGCATATTTTTAGTTCTTCTAGACATAGTCCCCAGAACTCGAAGTTTACATTTTCTTCAAGAGCTGGAACAATGATTCCCTGTTTACTTTTAGAGGTGGTGAGATAATCATTCATGGTGAGAGACATAATATCAGAATAAAACTAAAGACATAATAAAAATCCCAATATAACTCCCTGGCATCGGCGCCAAAAACTTGATGCAGGTTTTACAGACCAGGTTTTAATATTGATAATGTCTCGTTATACCTATGGTCTACCCTAATGCACTAACGTGCAGTGTACCCGGTCGTGTGTAGTGTAGTATTTGGTAAAACCGAGGTCGTCTCAAAAGTGTAGCTACGGCGTAACCTTAGAAGGGGTTACGCCATATTCTTCAATAAATCATCAAGGACATTTCATATAGACTAGGTTTAGTCTACATATCATTAGCATCATTATCATCATATTAGTTCATGCATGATTTTTTCATTTTACGTTAAACGCATAAATTCTTATTAAATAAACGCTATCGCGTAATTAATTATTTTGAACAATTGATCCGATACTTCCAAAAATTATTCCGATATATTTTTATACTCATATTAAGATTATAAAATAATATTATGAGTTTACCAGTGTTTTAAATTTATTTTGTATATAAATTGTTATATTTATATAATTACGACGGTTTTCGTAAAAATTACACGATAATTATTATTTCACTCAATTTTTGCAAGAAAAGTATTTTTATAATTTTTATGACTTCAATATATTTTATTTTGACCCGTTAAAATTTATTATTAGCTAACGCTACTCTAAATGCTTAAATAAATACATAAGTTACTAGTTATCCTTAAAATAATTACACATTACACTACACTTAAATACTTAATAAAAAAATAAAAATAAACTAGCTAACTCAAAACACCTTGGTCGACATACATAGATGAGTCACACCTTTTGAAACAAAATATCTACTTATACTAACCTTATAATCATTTTATACTTTCACATTTACATACATACAACATAATATTTGCAAAGTGTAAGATCAAAATATCCTTTCTCCCTTCTCTTCACAAACCGGCCACACCATAAGGATCAAGAGAAGATCACCAAAATTTTCAAGACAAGTATATTTCACTCTAGTTACACTCTTGATTAAGGTTGTGAAACAAAAACCTTGGGTGTTTAGGATTAATCATTGTTCATTTAAACCTCATCAAGTTAACTAGTAAGCATCTCATATCCATTTTCATCCTTCATAATTATTTTATGTTCATTACATCATATTTGAGAAAAACAAGCAAGTCTTATGGATGTTTATACCACTTTTTCATTGTTTTTAAGAGTTATATATATATTTATGTCATCCTATAATTACTCCTTGAAACATATCACTTTTGGTGATGCCTAGGAACCCATGACACCCTAAGAAGGTGTATGGTAGGATTAGAATAGCTTCGGAGTTGTTTTGAATTGGTTGGAATATGTTTGGCGCGTGAAAAACTCATTTCGACAAGTTTAATTAAGGGTCTGTCCATATTTTTGAATTCTGGAAATTTCGATAGTGAATAAAAAATTTTGGCCTAGATATTTAGAAAATACACTTTAAAACGAAAACGTGGCCGCTTGAACGGATTAAAACGGAGTTATAACGAAGAAGATATGAATTTTTGAAGTTTGACGACGAAAACTAATAATTTCAGAAATTTCAGCATGTTACTATCACTTTTTACGAGTCAAAAATGAGGCTTAAGCGTTATTAAATGTGTCGACTTATCAAAAATATATCAGTATACTTTAATACGAATCTAAGGATGTAAAAACGTGAAAACGGACTTGTAACGATTAAATTATACACGTTTACACAAAGTTGCCGTAACTTTATTATATAAGAAAAACTAATATATTTCTATTAGACAAATCTTACGGCAACAAGTGACCATGTTGAGGGTCGTTTTTAACAAGGATGTAGTACTTTTTATAACATGATGTCTTCTAGTAAAAGTAAGTTCGCCTAGCATATTTTCCAAAATGTCTAACCGTTCGTCAAGCGGAGTTGTAACGAATAAAATAAGGTCACTTAAACTATGCCGGAAATCACCCTAAAACGATATTTTGGACACAAGTACCATACTTTACCTATATTTTTCTCCATGATCGAGACCTTTAGGATGAAAACTTAAATGCTAAAACTTTGAGATAATGATGCAAGCTTCCCAAAACCGTTGAGTTTGTTTCCTGACACTCGACGTGCATCATTTTACGACTAGCTTTTTAAGGCCGTATATTCACTTTCATGAAATTGTCAAATGACATTAGTTTACGACGAAAAGTTATAATTTCATAATAAATCATTAAATGATTATCGTAAGATATCATTTCAACGTAAATACTTGTAAAGTATTTTATAAACATGACGAGGTGTCATAAGCATATATTTCGACGATAAATTCTATTTTCAAAAACGTACAAGTGGTATAGATTACATATGGATTTGCATGCATGACATTGTTTCATGACTTATATTAGAGCGCATCATTCATTTTAGGTCGCGGATAGTTTCCGAGCCTCATTTCCATGCACTTCATTTTGTTAGCATATCAATCATACCAGGTGAGTTCATACCCCGCTTTTACTCGTTTAAATTCTTACAAACTCTTTGGGGGAGATCCATGCTTAAATACTTGTTTTTAATCTTGCGATTACTCAAACCATTTATACAATTGTGTTACACTATACTTCTTATACTCTTTGGACACTATGTGTGGTTTATTGCGATATGTGCCTTAATGTGCTAAACTTGTTTTCAATTATGCTTCAATATACATACATTAGCAACTGGTTAACTCCTGCGGGAGCCGGCGGAGAGGTATTGATAGTACTATCGGGCTGACGCCCCCACCCTTGTGTCCCTGATGACTTGACCTGGGGTGAATATAATCTGTTATTCAATGAGACACAACAAACAATGTAGACTTATCAAGAGGTTCAGTTGGCTGTGATTCTTTGCATTAAGTACTTGTATATATCGTATGCACATATGTCCTACTTACAAACAAGATTGACAATTCTATTTTAGGCAATGGGTTCTGAACACATAGGTTTCGAGTTTTGTATGGGCAGAACTCGGACCTAATGGATTTACAATGCCTTTGTTGCATCAACATTCTTTAAAGACTTTTTCAAATCATTTTCAACAAACTTATGAACTCACCAACCTTTGTGTTGACACTTTCTAGCATGTTTATCTCAGGTCGTAAGGCGATAGCGTTCCATGGAGCTTTTGGGTCACATGGCATACATTGGAGTCTTGTGTTTTTATCAATTACCATTCGACATGTTTTGTAACCCTTTATGTATTATTAAACTTTGGGATCTCATGTTTTGTAAACTTTGACTTTATTTAATCGAATGGTTAACTTTTCAAAACGTCTCATTTTAGAGGTCGTTTTCTGTATCCATGCTTTGTGCTATGACATCATACCCCAAAGATACTATCGTTCCGCTGCGATATTTTGGGGGTGTGACAGATTGGTATCAGAGCCTTGGTTATAGAGAACTAGGTTGCATTTTAGTTCCTAGACTATAACCGCTTTCACGTCGATCCTTTCTTTTCCTATCGCCTTACACACTTTTCGTGCCCATATGTTTTCTTAAAAATTTCTTCTAGACCCACCTCATTGGATAACGTGGTTTCCTTGTATCGATAGGGGAGTCCCAAAATCTAGTCAAGTCATCAAAAATATGGAGCTCAGTATGACACTTATCTAACTTGATCCTGTGACAGTTCTTGTTTGATGAGACACGAGATCGAGCTAAATAAGTATTACTATATAGCTGTATAGATTTGATGATTTTGCCCGAGGATGGGAGTTCTCTTGAGGATACTTTGGGAACTGCTGGCGACTAAACCTCATCGTGACTTTAGCACCTAAAGGAATTTCCTATACACCAAGTGCGACTCTTCCTAGATACCTACCCTAAATTCCTCCTCCACTGTTTAGAATCGGATGATAGGATGGCTACCTATTTCAGTAACATCAATCGCCGAGACATGTATGCTTGGTGGTATGTACGGGTGAAATGGCAATTATAATTATGGTGGCCAACATAATTATAAATGCGTCACAACCCACGTGGACATATGCGACCTCGCATACGTAGATCGTGTGCACACCTTAGAAACCAATTTGTGGCGTGTATTATGTTTGAGGACGTTAAGTATAGACATTGGGAACTCAACTGTCCTTTCCTTGCAGAGATCATGGCACGAAAGAGGGTAACACGCAGCACTAGCGAGGTGGTCGGCGCAAAGGGTGGAAGGACAGGTGAGCATGGAGGTAGAGAAGGCGGTCGCGACATGGGGAACAATGACAACAACCGGCGGAAACCCGATTTTGCCGCCATCATCGCTCAACAACTTCAAATCTTGCTTCCCACTATTGTCACACAAGTTGGAAACCATATGAATAACTCGGGAAACCACGAGAACGGGAATGGCGACACCAACAATGTAGTTGGCAGTGACAACAACAACAACAACAACAACAGAACTGGATGCACTTATAAGGAATTTTCAGCATGCAAACCCGTGGAGTTTGATGGTATAGGCGGTGCTTTGGCGTATACTCGATGGGTAGAGAAGACAGAGTCAGTGACTGCATCAATTGTGTCGCACATCAGAGGGTGAAGTATGCTGCTTGCTTGCTATCGAGGTAGGCATTGACATGGTGGAACACAGCTGAGGCTAGGGCTAGAGAAGCAGCTATAGGTATGACATGGGACAAATTTAAGGCATTATTGAAGAGTCTGCCGGACAGTGAAATGCAGAAACTAGAACATGAACTTTATCATCACTCTATGATAGGAGCTGGTCACGCAGCCTACACAGATCGATTCCATGAATTAGCCAGACTAGTTCCTCATCCGGTTACCCCTGAGTCCAAGAGAATCGCGAGGTACATATATGGTCTTGTCCCCGAAATCCGTGGAACTGTGAAAACAACTGAGCCGTCTACAATACAAAGTGCAATACTGAGGGCAGGAACCCTGACAGACGAGATGGTTAGAAATGGTACTTTGAAGAGCAGTGACAAGAGGAAGGAAGCGAGTGGGTCGGATAGGCAGATGGACGTAGCTTAGACAACAAAAGGGCAAGAGTTTTTGGGGCAAATGGTACTGAACAAAGAGAGTATACGGGTACACATCCCAAATGTGCTAAATGTGCTTATCATCATCCGAAGACCAAGCCCTGCCGCTTGTGTACAAATTGCAATCGATACGGCAATTTTAAAGAGCAGTGTCAGGTAACACAGCTAATGTGGGTAACATGAGGAATAATCAAAGGACTTGCTTCGAGTGCAACAGCCCGAATCACTATCGGAATAATTGTCCTAGGTTGAATGGAACACAGGGACAACCACAGGGTAACCAGCACCTAGCTTTAGCAATTGAAGGAAATAACCCAAACCAGGTACTCAATATCAGTCCACCCCGAGCTCGAGCATAATATTTAGGGACCGAGGCAGCCCGCAATGCGTAACTGGTACGTTTTCCCTAGACCATTAAGTTATCCACTGTATTATTGATTCAGATGAGCCTCATTAGATAAGAAACTTAGACGCGTAAGTTTTGGCATAAGCACTTTTGACCATACACCCCTGATTTCGCAAACCTAAGGGTAGACCTATAGTTATCATTAATTGAATCACGAGGACGTGATTCCTCTGACATGGGAAGAATGTCACAATTCTCAATTTCCGATCATTTCTCAAACTCAATATTCATCATTTTTCGTAAACTAGGTTTACGAATATTAAATTCGCGTAACCTTAGGGGTTTAGCTGCGAATTCATAAGCAATCATCAAGGGCATTTCATATAGACTAGGTTTAGTCTACATATCATTAGCATCATTATCATCATATTAGTTCATGCATGATTTTTGCATTTTACGTTAAACGCATAAATTCTTATTAAATAAACGCTATCGCGTAATTAATTATTTTGAACAATTGATCCGATACTTCCAAAAATTATTCCGATATATTTTTATACTCATATTAAGATTATAAAAATAGTATTATGAGTTTACCCAGTGTTTTAAATTTATTTTGTATATAAATTGTTATATTTATATAATTACGACGGTTTTCGTAAAAACTACACGATAATTATTATTTCACTCAATTTTTGCAAGGAAAGTATTTTTATAATTTTTATGACTTCAATATATTTTATTTTGACCCGTTAAAATTTATTATTAGCTAACGCTACTCTAAATGCTTAAATAAATACATAAGTTACTAGTTATCCTTAAAATAATTACACATTACACTACACTTAAATACTTAATAAAAAAATAAAAATAAACTAGCTAACTCAAAACACCTTGGTCGACATACATAGATGAGTCACACCTTTTGAAACAAAATATCTACTTATACTAACCTTATAATCATTTTATACTTTCACATTTACATACATACAACATAATATTTGCAAAGTGTAAGATCAAAATATCCTTTCTCTCTTCTCTTCACAAACCGGCCACACCATAAGGATCAAGAGGAGATCACCAAAATTTTCAAGACAAGTATATTTCACTCTAGTTACACTCTTGATTAAGGTTGTGAAATAAAAACCTTTGGTGTTTAGGATTAATCATTGTTCATTTAAACCTCATCAAGTTAACTAGTAAGCATCTCATATCCATTTTCATCCTTCATAATTATTTTATGTTCATTACATCATATTTGAGAAAAACATGCAAGTCTTATGGATGTTTATACCACTTTTCATTGTTTTTAAGAGTTATATATATATTTATGTCATACTATAATTACTCCTTGAAACATATCACTTTTGGTGATGCCTAGGAACCCATGACACCCTAAGAAGGTGTATGGTAGGATTAGAATAGCTTCGGAGTTGTTTTGAATTGGTTGGAATAGGTTTGGCGCGTGAAAAACTCATTTCGACAAGTTTAATTAAGGGTCTGTCCATATTTTTTAATTCTGGAAATTTCGACAGTGAATAAAATTTTTTTTTGCCTAGATATTTAGAAAATACACTTTAAAACGAAAACGTGGCCGCTTGAACGGATTAAAACGGAGTTATAACGAAGAAGATATGAATTTTTGAAGGTTGACGACGAAAACTAATAATTTCAGAAATTTCAGCATGTTACTATCACTTTTTACGAGTCAAAAATGAGGCTTAAGCGTTATTAAATGTGTCGACTTATCAAAAATATATCAGTATACTTTAATACGAATCTAAGGATGTAGAAAACGTAGAAAACGGACTTGTAACGATTAAATTATACACGTTTACACAAAGTTGCCGTAACTTTATTATATAAGAAAAACTAATATATTTCTATTAAGTGACCATGTCGGGGGTCGTTTTTAACAAGGATGTAGTACTTTTTATAACATGATGTCTTCTAGTAAAAGTAAGTTCGCCTAGCATATTTTCCAAAATGTCTAACCGTTCGTCAAGCGGAGTTGTAACGAATAAAATACGGTCACTTAAACTTTGCCGGAAATCACCCTAAAACGATATTTTGGACACAAGTACCATACTTTACCTATATTTTTCTCCATGATCGAGACCTTTAGGATGAAAACTTAAATGCTAAAACTTTGAGATAATGATGCAAGCTTCCCAAACCGTTGAGTTTGTTTCCTGACACTCGACGTGCACCATTTTACGACTAACTTTTTGAGGCCGTGTATTCACTTTCATGAAATTGTCAAATGACATTAGTTTACGACGAAAAGTTATAATTTCATAATAAATCATTAAATGATTATCGTAAGATATCATTTCAACGTAAATACTTGTAAAGTATTTTATAAACATGATGAGGTGTCATAAGCATATATTTCGACGATAAATTCTATTTTCAAAAACGTACAAGTGGTATAGATTACATATGGATTTGCATGCACGACATTGTTTCATGACTTATATTAGAGCACATCATTCATTTTAGGTCGCGGATAGTTTCCGAGCCTCATTTCCGTGCACTTCATTTTATTAGCATATCAATCATACCAGGTGAGTTCATACCCGCTTTTACTCGTTTAAATTCTTACAAACTCTTTGGGGAGATCCATGCTTAAATACTTGTTTTTAATCTTGCGATTACTCAAACCATTTATACAATTGTGTTACACTATACTTCTTATACTCTTTGGACATTATGTGTGTTTATTGCGATATGTGCCTTAATGTGCTAAACTTGTTTTCAATTATGCTTCAACATACATACATTAGCAACTGGTTAACTCCTGCGGAAGCCGGCGGAGAGGTATTGATAGTACTATCGGGCGCATCATCCTTTACCCTTGTACCCTATGACTGACGACTGGGGTGAATATAATCTGTTATTCAATGAGACACAACAAACAATGTAGACATGTCAAGAGGTTCAGGTTGGTGTGATTCTTTGCATTAAGTACTTGTATATAGTATGCATATGTCCTACTTACAAACAAGATTGACAATTCTATTTTACGCAATGGGTTGTGAACACATAGGTTGCGAGTTTTGTATGGTAGAACTCGGACTGAATGGATTTACAATGCCTTTTCTGCATCAACATTCTTTAAAGACTTTTTCAAATCATTTTCAACAAACTTATGAACTTACCAACCTTTGTGTTGACACTTTCTAGCATGTTTATCTCAGGTCGTAAGGCGATAGCATTCCATGGAGCTTTTGGGTCACATGGCATACATTGGAGTCTTGTGTTTTTATCAATTACCATTCGACATGTTTTGTAACCCTTTATGTATTATCAAACTTTGGGATCTCATGTTTTGTAAACTTTGACTTTATTTAATCGAATGGTAAACTTTTCAAAAATGTCTCATTTTAGAGGTCGTTTTCTGTATCCATGCTTTGTGCTATGACATCATACCCCAAAGACACTATCGTTCCGCTGCGATATTTTGGGGGTGTGACAGTTGATGCCTGAGTTACGGCGTAATTATCAGCGGCGCGGAACCTCATTTGACCTAATATGGTTACGTCGTAATCTTTAGGGAGAGTTACGCCGTAATCTTCTGATAAGTTGGTTATCTGAGTCACGCTTTAGTTACGGCAGAATGCGAGAGAGGAGTTACGCCGTAACTTCTTCAAAGTGAGCATAGTATGATAAATCTTCAGTAAACTGTCCAATTCCGCGTCTCTTTAGCTCCGATGCTCGTAATTTACCTAAAAGTGGAATATAATGGAAAACAAGCGTAAATCCATATAAATGATATAAATTACAAGCATTATCGGTGGAAATTGACACTTAATATTCAGGATAATTTGATGTTATCAATAAACTTCCAACACTTCATCGCTATCACTATCCTGTGTCTCCACATGATTACTAGTGTCCTCATTATTAAAATTATCCTCATTACCAAGAGCTGAAAAAGAGTTAGTTAATGAATCAGAAGTACTCTTCATAATATTAGGAAATACATAAGGCATATCCGGCACAAAATCAGGATAATTAGATCCATTCGAAAGCTTATCCATAAGACCCTCCTTAACCGAGTCATCGAAACCACTATCTTCATTAACGACACAAGGAATATTGCCCATCTGATCAATCAGACCTTTATCAATAGACTTAGAAGTCGAAGCTTCCATAGTACCACCAAGAGGTTTAACAACCGGCCTATAATAAAAACTTGGGGGAGGTTTCTTTAAGCGAACACCATGTATAGGACGTGATTGGGTGTTAGCCGGTTTCTTACCTTTACCATTCTACCGTTTCACTTCCACAAGCCTATCATCCGTACTTGGAGTAACAACATCAACCCTAGGCTTCTTAGGACATTGATCTTCCATATGACCAAAAATTTTACAAGTCTCACATCTAGGGGGATACCATTCATATTCAATAGAAATAGTTTCGATAGAATGACCAGAACCATCAAGGAAAGGAATTGCTACCTCTAAAGAATCTTTCAAAGCCACATCCGAAGAAACCTCAATAAGGGCCAGCGCATAATCCGATTATCCCCAAGATTTGAGACACATAGTACTCGTATACGTATCCAGCATAATTGGACAACCAATCTTAGTAGCAATTAAACTTAACCCTACATCTGCATAGGCAGCCATGGGGATATTATGCAACTTAACCCAAATGGGCACACATGTAATCTCATCTTTCTTAAGTTACGTATTAGGAGTCCAAGAACTAAGAATAATTGGGACATTCCTAATGATCCAAGGACCATTTTCAAGCACCTAGTTCAACCCATTCTTAGAAGCAAACTGAAAGAAAAAGAAACCGTTCTTTCGCATTATTCTTTCAAGGCCATATTTAGCCCACGTATTCTTCACATAGGTTTTAACCAAAGGGAATGCAATACTCTTGCCAATAAAGTAACCATATAGAGTATGAGAAAATTGGTCACTAACTTCCTTAACCGTATCCATAGGGATGACAAGATCAACACACGAAACATTTTTCGAATTAGTTAACGATAGAAATTTTACCTTAGGAACATGAGCTTCCTTATTAAGCATGGATGCATACGATCCTTTTGTGCCCAAATTCTGATTGCTACGAGTGAAACCTCCCTTACCATCATCATTATTTTCTAGCGAAGAAGACAAACCCCCAACATCAGCATGGCCAACATGCGAATTTTTTTTTGGGTAAAGGGTTTTACTATGAACATGTACATTCCCAACATAAGAAGAATTACGTGTTACCTTAGAAGTTGCACCCGTAGTAGTACTAGTCGACACAATAGGAATACTATGAAGACCATCATTAGTCACATTGTTCGCTTCCATATCAGTAGCCAATGACCTCGTACCATTAGCCTCCACCTCAGATTGTTCCTCGTGACCAGCAACCTCCTCAACAGAAATAGCCGATTGCACCATAGGTTGTGCAAATTTGACATTACGATACAGTTTCAAAGGCTTCCCATCACGAGCCATGATCTTACCATCTACATTTTTTATTTTAGACCTAAGAGAACTCATCAACGAACCTTTATCCACACTCTCTAAACCCATTACCACGATAGCAGGAACATGAAACCATAGCAACCCTAAAAAGTAGGGCTCCAAACCGAAACGCACGACCCCCCTACCCAGCAGCCATAACAACGAACCAAGAAAAGATTGATGATAAAAAAAAGCACTAAATGATCGATCACGAATCAACTAGCAGCAGATGATAATAAAACGAACCCTAACAAATTGCGTACAAAACCCTAACTCCAAAAGCAACGACAACCAAATAAAAGAGAATTACAACAACATAGCAACGCTAATCAGTAATAAATCAATGTTATTAGGTCGAATGTAACCAAAGGAGCGCATTCAGACGATCAAAATTGAGGAGAGAAGGGATGTAGCCATTATCGCTAGAGAGAGCTCTAACTCTATGTCGTCTTCAGTGTTCTGTAAAGATCCCAATATGACAACTCGTAATTTCAGGTCATTTCTCAAATTTACTATTCATCTCGGGAATTTACTATTCATCATTTTACTATTCGTCATTTTTGAAGTCGATTTGATATTTTGAGAACGTATTTCAAAATTTTACTATTCATGAAACACTATTCATTCTCGGAGAAAAATCACTGTTCATGTTTCACTCTTCATCATTTTTCGTAATATAGGTTTACGAGTGTCAAATTCGCGTAACCGTAAGGGTTTAGCTGCGAATTCATGGAAAAATCATTGAGAGCACTTCATATAGACTAGATTTAGTCTACGTATCATTGGTAATATCATCCTCATATTAGTTCATGCATGGTTTTGCATATTTCATTAACGTATAATTTCCTATTAAATAAACGCTATCGTATAATCATTTATTTTGAATATTTGATCTGACAATTCCAAAACTTATCCTGATATATTTCTATACACATTTTAAGACAATAAAAATTATATTATTATTTTACCCCGATGTTTTCAATTTATTTTGTATATAAATTGTTATATATATATATATATTTACGACGGTTTTCGTAAATACTACTCGATAATTATTATTTCACTCAATTCTTGTAAGAATGTATTTTTATAATTTTTATGACTTTGATATATTTTATTTTGTTCCGTAAAAATCGATTTCTAGCAAACACTACACTAAATAATTACTTTTACTTATCAAATATAAACTACAATTATCATATAATACATTTACTTAACAAAAATTTCACCACTCTTTTCTTTTTTTTTCCCTTGCCGACCAAACCAATGACTCACCATGGTTTTGATAAAAATCTTTTACCTAGCTTATACACATACACATTATAGCCATGACACTTGTATTTGTTCTAATTATATACTAACTTATACACATACATACACTTATGCAAAGGTGAAAATAAAATAAAAACTCTCCCACTTCATCCCTAGTATTCGGCCAAGAAGGAAAAACAAGGAAGAAACTCAAGATTTTCAAGAACAAGTTATTTTACAAACACTAGTATACTCTATTTTAAGGTTTTGCAATAAAAACCTAGAGTATTTAGGAAAACCTTGTTCCATAAACCTCATCATCATACTAGTAAGCATTTCATGATCATTATTAATCTTTCATATTCATACTTAAGTTATTTTTATCATGCTTGATAGAAAACATGCAAGTTTCATGTGTATCTATACCACTTTTATTGTTTTTAGTACTTATAATTAGTATATATCATCCTATAATTAATCCCTTGAAACATATCATTTTTGATGATGTTTAGGCACCCATGACACCCTAGGAAGGTGTATGGTAGGTTTATAATAGATTTGGTGTTGATTTGAAGTGGTTAGAATAAGTATTACACTAGATATATCACTTTCGACAACTTAAAAACGAGGTCTGATCATTTTTATAAAATCTGGAAATTTCGACAGGTTATAAATTATTTTGGGCAAGATATTCAGAAAATATACTTTAAAACGAATCCATGGTCACTTGAACGGGTTAAAACGGATTTATAACGAAGAAGTTATGCTATTTTCAAGTTTAAGGACGAAAACTATATTTTCCGAAAAACTGCATGCTGTCCAGAATTTTTAAGGGTCAAAAATGAGTTTTAAGCGTTATCTAAATGAGTCGATTTATCAAAAATATATTAGTATACTTTAACACGAAGCTAAGGACATATAAAACGTAGAAAACGGACTTATAACGACTAAATTACACGCATTTAAATAAGGTTGTCGTAACTATTATTCACAAGTATAAACACTTACATATATATTTTCTATTAGCCAAACTAGTTGTCGCTAGTGACCGTGTTTGGAGTCGTTTTTCACATCGATAGAATACTTTTTAGAAAACGATGTCTTCTAGTAAAAGTGAGTTCACCTAGCCTATTCTCCAAAATGTTCAACCGTTCGTCAAACGGAGTTGTAACAAATAAAATACGGTCGCTCAAGTACCCTAAACAATATTTTTAGTCCAAGTACCCTACTTCACCTATATTTTTCTCCCTGATTGAGACCTCTATGATAAAAATTTAAAAGCTAAGACTTTGAGATAATGTTACAAGCTTTCCAAAACCGTTTAGTTTGTTTCCTAACACTCGATATTCACTATTTTACAACTAGCTTTTCGAGGCCACTTAGTCACTTTCATGAATTGTCAAATTATATTGTTTTACGACGAAAAACTATAATTTCTTAATAAATCACTAAATGACTATCATAGGATATCATTCCAACGTAAGTACTTGTAAAGTAATTTATAACTTCACAATATGTTATAAACTTATTTTTCGACGATAAACTTTATTTTCAAAAATTCACAAGTGGTATGGATATCATATGAGTTTGCATGCATAACATTAAATTATGACTTATTATAGATCATATCATTCATAATAGGTCATGGTTATGGATTTTCGCTACATTTCAGTGTACTCACTTTTGCCATCGCATCATTGTACCAAGTGAGTTTTCATAGCCCCGTTGTACAAGTTTATAATTTATTTCAAACCTACGGGGGAGAATACATTGCGCATCATTTTTATTACGATACCAAGTATATCAAATTCATTACATTGCTTAAGTTACCTCATTGCCAATTGAATGTCCCCATTTCATAATCATGAACCGTTAATTCCGGAAGAAGCTAGGGTGAGTGAATAGATCTATTGAGGGTGACTACTCCATCCGGGTTGGTGGTCCCTACTGGTCAAACGGATGCATTTCATTTAATACCATATTTTGAGTTGTTTGGCAAAACACTCTGTTGGGGCGAACATCATGAAAAATCTAGCTTCGGTGTCATGTGCTTATAGCAATTGTAACATTTTTATGTGACATATTTGTCATACATGGCCCATACTTGTGTAGTCGTATAAAACATTTTTCATAAACCTATGATTTCTCACCAACATTATTGTTGACCGTTTTAGCAATGTATTTTCAGGTAACTAAGGCATTTACATCATGGCACGCATAAGGACCTATCATAGAGTCGCGGTGACGACGCGTCTCACTTGTAAATTATGGCACTTTTAAAACATCGTTTGGCTTGTAATAAACTTATTTCCGCAAACTTTATCTACTTTTGGGACCTAACTTTGTAACTCTGAATGCTTTAAATAAATAACAAACGATGTGTTTTTAAACGACACTCTAGGTCGTTCAATATAATATAAGCGTGTATGTGTTATGACAGACCCCAGGAATTCCATTCCACTGCAAAACAGGTAATTTGGGGGTGTGACAGATTGGCATTAGAGCTTCGGTTATAGAGAACTAGGTTGCATCATTGACCCTAGACTATAACTACATCATCATAGCATCTTATCATTTCATCATAAGTGCATATTCACTTTACATGCGGATTCATACACACTTTATTCGAGTTATTTACTTTCATTTCACATCGGTTATCACAGAGATGTATTCAGATTCCCATCCCATCACTATCTCATCAGACACTGACATGGAGGATGTCTCGTCAAACACTAACACGGATGATGTCTTGTCACACACTACTATAGCCTTATCTTCAGTTGGCTCTACATCAGATTTACCACTCATATATTCAGACACTGAGACTGAACCCTTTGTGGAGGGCGAAGTTGCACCCACACCACCAGTCAGTCCTACTCACAGCCCGATTCACCCACCATCACCACTTCCATCACCATCATCGACCTCTAATTCACCACTAGGATCACCATTATCATCATCTTCATAATCATCCTCATCTTATTATCTTAGATATCCTATACCCACATCGGACTTGCCGCTCAAGAAGCGTGCACGACTTGACACAACTATATCACCCACTACTGAGCCCGCACCACCTGCTAGGTTTGAGATTGGTGAGAGTTCTAGGGCTGCTACTGCTAGACAGCCTATTATTGCCACACTAGAGACACGATTAGATCGTTAGCAGGTACAGATTGACAGGGTTTTAGGACAGTTATAGGAGCTTCCAATGAGTCAAGTTGAGGCAATGGAGGAGGAGATAGAGGGTTTAGTAATAGGTAGGGTTTCCATTGATGTTTCTTATCAGGGATTGGAGACTAGACAACTAGTTAACCATGAGCACATCACTGAGTTGAGGCAAGAGATGCCAGAATTATATGATAGAGCTGAGATGTCACAGGATGAGCTATAGCGATAGGCTCATGAGTTAGCATTGGCACGTGCGAGATTTGACGGATATGGTTGTTAGTTTGACTGCACAGGTCTGAGAGCTTCAGGATCGATCAGGCGGAGCACCAGGAGGTGCCTATATTAGACTTGTATCATGCTAGTTTTTACTACTATTATCCTAGTCACAAGGTGTGTGACATAGTTTAAAGAACTTGTAGTCTTTTGGTTGTTGTACTATGTAGGAATGGTTGTGCTATATATGATATCGGTCCATGTAGGCCAAAATTTTCATGTATATTATTCACTTGTGTTGTGATTATATTTGTGTTATTTCGGGGTTGTTCCATTGTGATTTCATTTATATTATGCATGTTGTGGTTGTGGATATATATGTGTAATGTTTGTTTCTACTTATGGATTCTCATCATTGTTTCATTTTATGGTTTTGAAGAGTTATGGCGCCTAAGAAAGCTGCACCCAAAATGACACGAGCGGCTATCCAAAAGTATGTAAGGGATAGTATAGCCGAGGCAATAAGGAATGAAAGAGCAACAGTAACTGCTGCAGAGGCTGCGGCTGCTGCCGAAGCTGCTAGACTTGCGAATGCTGTTGAGGCTGCGGCTACTACCGAAGCTGCTAGACTTGCTACTGCTGCTGAAACTGCGGCTACTGCTGAAGCTGCCAGGCTTGCTAATGCTGCCGAGGCTGCGACAACTGCTGAAGCTACTAGAATTGCGGCTGCTGCTGAAGCTGCCGGACTTGCTACTGCTGTAGGGATTGCAGGAGGGTCTGGAGTTCAGAATTGTTCATACAAGGATTTTAAGAGCGGTGATCCCATAAAGTTCAAAGGCATAGAAGGAGCCACTGCTATGGTCCGTTGGTTTGAGAAAATAGAGTCTGTGTTTCTTCTATGCAATTGACCTGATGATTGCAAGGTTAAGTTCGCTACTAGTACACTTTTAGATGGGGCAATATCATGGTGGAATTCTTATGCACAGCCTATGGGAATGGAAAATGCTTACAAGCTCACATGGGAGCAATTCATTGGGTTGTTGACGAAGAAGTATTGTCCGCGTACTGAGGTGAAGAAATTGGAAACGGAATTTTATGAGCTAGTGACTGTTGGGTATGACATCGATACCTACATTTGGAGGTTTCAAGAATTGGCTGCATTATGTCCATCTATGGTTTCGGACAATGAAAAACTACTGGAGGCTTTCATTGGAGGACTTCCCCAGATTATTCAAGGTGATGTGATTTCTTTTGATCCGCAAACGATTGAAGAATCTATTCGAGTGTCTCAAAAGCTCATGGCACAAGTTGTGAAGAAGGGAAACATTACCAACACCAACCGCAACAACAATACCAATAACCGCACCAACTACAATAACAACCGAAACAACTACACCAACTACAACAAGAACAACAACAAGAGAAAGTGGGACAACAACCGAGGTGACAATGTTACTCAACAACCACCAAAGAGACAGGATGTTGCAAAGGCCTATGCTGCAGGCCCAAGGGAAAGGAAAGCATACACGGGTATTTTGCCTAAGTGTGATAAGTGTCAAAGTCATCATAATCCTGGTCGTTGCCCTAACCCGTGTGGGAATTGTAAGAAAGTGGGTCATCAAACTAAAGAATGCAAGCTTCCATCTATGATGGAAAATCAGAAACCGCAAGTGACATGTTTTGGACGTGGAGAGAGGGGACACTACAACGGGGACTGTCCGAAGTGGATGAATCAAGGGAACAGGAATCAAGGTGGAATGGCACAAGGAAGAGCCTATGTCATGGGAGGAGGAGAGGCCAAGGAGGACCCAAATTTTGTCACAGGTACGTTCCTTATCAATAATCGTTATGCATCAGTTTTATTTGATTCGGGAGCCGATAAAAGCTTTGTGTCCACTGTATTTGCACCTTTACTCAATATCAAACCAACCATATTAGACACTTCATACAACATTGAATTAGCTAACGGTAACTTAATTCGATCTGACACCATTGTCCGTGGTTGCACTCTCAATTTCCTAAATCATCCATTCAATATAGACCTTATGCCCGTAGAACTTGGTAGTTTTGACGTCATTATCGGCATGGATTGGTTATCCAAACATCGTGCAAGAATCATTTATGATGAAAAAGTTGTTCATCTTCCTTACAACGGTGAAACCTTGATTATTCATGGAGAACGAAGTGGAACTAGACTCAGTATTATATCATGCATCAAAACGGAGAAGTACATAAAGAAGGGTTGTTTTGCTTTCTTAGCACATATAATAGAAAAGAAGTAGGAAGAGAAGCTACTTGAGGATGTACCGATTGTTCGGGAATTTCCGAAGTCTTTCCCCGAAGACTTACTGGACTTCCACCGCACACGTCAAGTAGAATTTCAGATTGACTTAGTGCCAGGAGCTGCACCAGTTGCACGAGCACCTTATCGACTAGCACCATCAGAGATGCAAGAGTTGTCTAACCAGTTGCAAGAACTTTTAGACAAAGGATTCATTAGACCTAGTTCCTCGCCTTGGGGAGCACCGATCTTGTTTGTGAAGAAGAAAGATGGATCCTTCAAAATGTGTATAGATTATAGAGAGCTAAGCAAGTTAACGGTGAAGAATCGTTACCCACTTCCCATGATCGACGACTTGTTCGATCAGTTGGAAGGCCCTAGTCTTTACTCAAAGATTGACTTGAGGTCAGGTTGCCATCAACTTAGAGTTCGGGAGGAGGATATCCCAAAAACAACATTTATAACTCGTTATGGTCATTATGAGTTTCAAGTAATGTCATTCGGACTAACCAACGCACTTGCGGTATTCATGGATCTCATGAATATGGTATGCAAATCGTATTTGGATAAGTTTGTGATAGTATTTATCGATGACATATTGATTTACTCGAAGAGCAAAGAAGAGCACGAAGGACACCTAAGAACGATTATAGGACTACTCAAGAAGGAGAAATTGTATGCCAAATTTTCGAAGTATGATTTTTGGAACCGAAAAGTGCAATTTCTTGGTCATGTCATCGATAGTCAAGGATTACAAGTTGACCCTGCAACGATTGAGGCCGTAAGAGATTGGGCTACCCCAAAAAATCCTACAGAGATCCGTTAATTTTTAGGACTTGCCGGATATTACAGAAGATTCATCAAAGGTTTTTCAAAGATAGCTAAAGCTTTGACCAAGTTGACACAAAAGAAGCAGAAGTACGAATGGGGAAAGAAACAAGAAGCTGCTTTTCATGTATTGAAGCAAAAGCTTTGCAGTGCACCAATTTTGGCACTACCCGAAGGAATAGAAATCTTCGTTGTATACTGCGATGCTTCACATAAAGGGCTTGGAGCTGTGTTAATGCAGAACGAGAAAGTGATAGCTTATGCTTCTCGAAAACTTAAGGTTCATGAGAAGAATTTCACCACTCATGATCTTGAGTTGGGAGCCAAAGTTTTTGCACTCATGATTTGGAGGCACTACCTTTACGGTACTAAGTGTACAGTGTTTACGGACCACAAGAGTTTGCAATATGTTCTTGATCAGAAGGAACTTAACATGAGGCAATGTCATTGGTTGGAATTACTTAGCGACTATGATTATGAAATTAAATATCACCCAGGGAAAGCCAATGTTGTGGTTGATGCTCTAAGCCGGAAAGAAAGACACAAGCCTTTAAGAATCAGATCATTAGGAATGACGATTAGTTCACATCTACCATAAAAAATCCTCGAGGCTCAGATCAGAGGGAGGAAAATCGACCAGTGAAAAACTATGGTATGCCCGGAAATGCAAATGGCTTTGTAAAGAGATCAGATGGAGTATTATGCTTCAAGGATAGGATTTGGGGTACCACGTTATGGCGGAATACAAGAGTTGATTATGCATAGCGCAAATTGAGTATTCTATTCACCCAGGTTCGATAAGATGTATCAGGATCTCGAAAACTTTATTGGTGGCGAACACATGAAAGCAAAAATTTCCACGTATGTTAGAAAATGCTTTACTAGCTCTAAGGTGAAAGTTGAATACCGAAACCTTCAGGTTACTTCCGAGATTCCCCAATGGAAATGGGAGCATTTTGCAATAGATTTCATCACTAAACTGCCTAAGACATCGATGGGATTACGGCGCTATTTGGGTAATCGTTGATCGTCTTACCAAATCAACCCATTTCATACCAATCATAGAGACTTACTCTATGGAACAACTTACTAGACTTTATGTCAAGGAAATAGTCTCAAAGCACGGGGCACCAATTTTCATCATCTCAAGCCAGAGAGATAGTCGATTCACCTCAAACTTCTGGAAATCATTAAAAGATTCATTTGGAACCAAATTGGAGATGAGAAGCGCCTATCATCCTCGAGGCCGATGGGCAGAGCGAAAAGAACGATTGAACATTAGAAGATATCTGAGAGCATGTGTGATTGATTTTGGAAATGGTTGGGCTAACCATTTGCCATTGATCGAATTCTCGTACAAAAATAGTTATCACACCGGCATAAGCGGCACCATTGAGGACACTCTATGGTCGAAAGTGCCGATCACTTTTTGTTGGGCCGAGGTTGGTGGCGCACAACTCCTACGGTCAATGGTTCGTGAAACAACAGAAAAGATAGTTGAGATCCGAGATAGACTCTGGCAGGCCGACGGAAAAGTTACCTACTGACGTCTACGAAACCATTAGAATTTCAAGTTGGCGACAAGGTTATGTTGAAAGTATCGCCTTGGAAGCGGTCGGGCTTAGCGGGTAGTTGAACAGGGTACATTGGGTCATTCAAAATTTTGAGCAGAGTCGGCCTGTAGCATATCGACTTGAGCTTAGTCAGAACTTAGCCATGTACATAACACGTTTCAAGTTTCAAATCGAAATGTCTCGGGATGAATCACTAGTAATTCCACTAGAATAAATTCAACTCGACGATAAACTCAATTTCGTGGAGGAACCAGCAGAAATTATGGACCGAGAGGTCAAAGCATTGAAACAAAGTCGTATTCTTATGCGTGAAAGTTATTTGGAATTCTCGAAGATCAGGTTTACGGGAGCGGGAGACTGAATCAGCTCAAATATCCTCACATTTTCACCGATAACACCGTAGAACCCAACATAGACTGAATTTAGGGACTGAATTCCTTTTTGGGTGGGTGAATGTGACAAATCGTAATTTCAGGTCATTTCTCAAATTTACTATTCATCTCGGGAATTTACTATTCATCGGTTACTATTCATCATTTTTGAAGTCGATTTGATATTCTGAGAACGTATTTCAAAATTTTACTATTCAAAAAACACTATTCATTCCCGGAGAAAAATCATTATTCATGCTTCACTATTCATCATTTTTCGTAAACTAGGTTTACGAGTGTCAAATTCGCGTTACCGTAAGGGTTTAGCTGCGAATTCATGGAAAAATCATTGAGAGCACGTCACATAGACTAGATTTAGTCTACATATCATTGGTAATATCATCCTCATATTAGTTCATGCATGGTTTTGCATATTTCATTAAACGTATAATTTCCTATTAAATAAACACTATCGTATAATCATTTATTTTGAATATTTGATCCGACACTTCCAAAAATTATCCTGATATATTTTTATACTCATTTTAAGATAATAAAAATTATATTATTATTTTACCCGATGTTTTATATTTATTTTGTATATAAATTGTTATATATATATATATATATTTTATACGACGGTTTTAAGTAAATACTCTCTCGATAATTATTCTTTCACTCAATTCTTGTACGAAATGTATTTTTATAAATTTTATGACTTCGATATATTTTATTTTGTTCCGTAAAAATCGATTTCTAGCTAACGCTACACTAAATAATTACGTTTACTTATCAAATATACACTACAATTATCATATAATACATTTACTTAACAAAAATTTCACCACTCTTTTCTTTTTTTTCCCCTTGCTGACCAAACCAATGACTCACCATGGTTTTGATAAAAATCTTTTACCTACCTTATACACATACACATTATAGCCATGACCTTGTTCCATAAACCTCATCATCATACTAGTAAGCATTTCATGATCATTATTAATCTTTCATATTCATATTTAAGTTATTTTTATCATGTGAAACATGCAAGTTTCATGTGTATCTATACCACTTTTATTGTTTTAGTACTTATAATTAGTATATATCATCCTATAATTAATCCCTTGAAACATATCATTTTTGATGATGTTTAAGAACCCATGACACCCTAGGAAGGTGTATGGTAGGTTTAGAATAGATTTGGTGTTGTTGTTTGAAGTGGTTAGAATAAGTATTACACTAGATATATCACTTTCGACACTTGAAAACGAGGTCTGATCATTTTTGTAAAATATGGAAAATGCGACAGGTTATAAATTATTTTGGGCTAGATATTCAGAAAATATACTTTAAAACGAGTAAACGAGCGGGTTAAAGATTTATACGAGGAAGTTATGCTAATTTCAAGTTTAAGCGAAAACTATATTTTCGAAAAACTGCTGCTGTCCAGAATTTTTAAGGGTCAAAAATGAGTTTTAAGCATTATCTAAATGAGTCGACTTATCATAAATACATTAGCATACTTTAACACGCGCTAAGGACATATAAAGCGTAGAAAAGCGGACTTATAACGACTAAATTACACGTTTAAATAAGGTTATGTAACTATTATTCACAAGTATAAAACACTTACATATATATTTTCTATTAGCCAAACTAGTTGTCGCTAGTGACCATGTTTGGAGTCGTTTTCACATGATATAATACTTTTGAAAACAATGTCTTCTAGTAAAAGTGAGTTCACCGCCTATTTTCCAAAATGTTCAACCGTTAGTCAAAGCGAAGTTGTAACAAATAAAATCGGGTCACCAAACTTTGCGAAAACTAACAAACAATACAGTCAATACCCTCGCCTTCCCACTTCTATAATTTTCTCCATGATCGAAAACTCTATGATAAAAATTTAAAAGCTAAGACTTTGAGATAATGTTACAAGCTTTCCCAAAATCGAGTTTGTTTTCTAACACTTTCGATATTCACTATTTTGACTAGCTTTTGAGGCCATTTAGTCACTTTCATGAATTGTCAAATTATATTGTTTCACGTGAAAACTATAATTTCTTAATAAATCACTAAATGACTATAGTAGGACATCATTTAAGCGTAAGTACTTGTAAAGTAATTTATAACTTGACAATCGTTATAAACTTATTTTGACGATAAACTTTATTTTCAAAATTCACAAGTGGGTATGGATATCATATGAGTTTGCATAACATTTACATCATGACATATTATTGATCATATCATTCATAATAGGTGTGATTAAGATTTGCATAACTTTGGTGTACTCACTTTTGCCATCGCATCATTGTACCAAGTGAGTTTTCATAGCCCCGTTGTACAAGTTTATAATTTATTTCAAACCTACGGGGCAGAATACATTGCACATCATTTTTATTCACGATCTAGCAGTATATCAAGTTCATTACATTGTAAGTTACCTCATTACCAATTGAATGTCCATTTTCCCGAATCATGAACCGAATCCAGGAAGCGAGGTGAGTGAATAGATCTATTGAGGGTGACTCCTCCATCCGTTGGTGGTTGTCCCAGTTGGTCAAATGGATGCATTTCATAATTTATTTTGAGTTGTTTGGAAAACACTGCTGTTGGGCGAACATCTCATGAGCGATCTAGCTTGATTGTCATGTGCTATAGCATTGTTTTTATGTGACATATTTGTCATACATGACCATACTTGTAAAAGTACAAAACATTTTTCATAAACCATGATTCTCACCAACATTATAGTTGACCATTTTAGCAATGTATTTTCAGGTAACTAAGGCACTTACATCATGGCATTGCATAGCGACCCATCATAGAGTGTAGCGGTGTGTGTCGTCTCACTTGTAAATTATGGCACTTTTAAAAAAAAACATCGTTTGGCTTGTAATAAACTTATTTCCATAGACTTTATCTACTTTTGGGACCTAACTTTGTAACTCTGAAAGATGCTTTAAATTAATAACAAGCGATGTGTTTTAAATGACACTTTAAGTCGTTGAATATATAGCATGGCGTGGTGCTATGACCGGTCCAACCCCGAAATTCTATTCGGTACGCAAAAGCAGGTAATTTAGGGGTGTGACACCCAATCATGCGTATCTTAAGAAAGCAAAAATAGCTCATGATGTGATTTATGATGGTAGTGAGATTCTTAAGCCTAGACAAAAGCCAACTTATGTTGAGAACTAAAAGATCCTTGGTATGTAGAGCATAATATAACATTTAAAACTCCTAATTACACTAAGGATAACTGGATAGCCATTAATAAGTTTAAACCTCAAACTTAGTTAACCCCAGAACAAGTGTTTTGGAAGTAAGATATGGAAAAGAGAAAAACAGATGAACTTGTTGAAAAGAATCCTCCCCTTAGGAAATTGCCTCCAGCTAGAAATAGAAAATGCCTCTAGAGAGAAAATGGAAAAGAAACTAAAAGATCCTTGGTATGTAGAGCATAATATAACATTTAAAACTCCTAATTACACTAAGGATAACTGGATAGCCATTAATAAGTTTAAAACTCAGACTTAGTTAACCCCTGAACAAATGTTTTGGAAGTTAGATATGGAAAAGAGAAAAACTGATGAACTTGTTGAAAAGAATCCCCACTTAGGAAATTGCCTCACTACAGATGTATCCTCCAAATACACCAATGCATTTAGTGCCAATCTTCCCTCAAAGTAAAAGCTAATCATCTTATATGTAGTTTACCAACTATTTGTTAACTTTGAGAAAACGTGCAAGAAGAGGATCACACCAACGAGAATTACTAAAGGGGAAAGGGGTTTCGAGTAAACTAAAGAATGTTATCTAACCGAGGTCATTCCATTCTTTAAACAACTAAGAACAATTTGTTGGGTATTAAAAGGCCATAGATCACGGAAGTTAGCGAAATGAAAGATGTTTAATGAGGAAGGCGAGGTTAAAGAATATGATTGTGAGCTTAAAAGCTAAGTTGAGAGGAAGAATATTCACATCCTAAGTAAATTTGATTTCTAGATGCATTACTCAATATGTGTTTATCTTGTCGTAATTATTTCTTGCTAATTTCATGATTTATTGATCAGTCTTCAATTATATATTCCTCAATTAACTCAAACGGCTAGGTTTGAGTCCCCAGATCGTTTCCCAACGAACGATGAATGGATTTTAAACTCACGTCGCGGTTTACGTTATTTTGAATAGAGAAATTGGGCAAATAGTGGGGAATTAAGCTAAATAAGGAAAAAAAATAGCTAAAAATAACTAATTAGGCAACTAAAATAAGTAAACTAAGCAATCGGGACCTAAAACGCACTAAAAATCCAAAAACAAGCACGCTCGGGAAAATCCCGAGCCTAAAAGTGAAAACTAAGGAAAAATGACCCTAGAAATTTAAAATTATTTTTTTTTAGGTAAAAGGGCTTCACCTTGGTAAAATATATTAATCACAATCAATGAAAGTACAATGGAATGTGACTGAAATAACACATTAACCTCAAGCAAAAGCTTGAACAACCACTACACATTAATAAACTTGTGGCCCAGGGCATACATAATCTCAACATACAAAGCAGAGATTACCAATAGGAAACAACCACCGCTGACACTTGAATACGCCGCTGTCCATGGCAAGGAGATTAGATGCACCAATAAGGGCGCCTCCTTAAAACCTCTCGGGTAAAACCAATGGGAAAACCACGGAGGAGGAAAAAATTACAACTCTCAAATGGATCTCCATGAACTATCAAATAACCAAGCCTTAACATCCAAAGAAGACCTCAAACCCAAAAGCCATCATCGATAATGCATAAAGGGACAAACGGCCGCCCACATACGAAAAAATCTACCACGCGATCTTCTTAAATCGCAGAGAGAAGCAAGACGAGCGTAGATTGTAGCATCAACAGGCTCGCGGATCTTTTGTAAATATTATTTCTCTCTTGAAATAAGTAGGAAGCGAGAACGGCAGGCAAACGTACTCGCCAGCGACCTAGATTTTGTAGAGAAGGCATAAAACTGAGACCGATAAACACCTTCAACGAATTCCAAACTGAGAAGAAAACCACCGCAAACAGAAAGAAAAGATGATCGAGAATCCGATTTCGCAAAGAGGACATTGCAACCTAACATCATCCGGGGCCTCATCATATCTTGAGTCTTAGCCTTGCCGCTTGATGACCACCAAATATGAAATGCATTTCTCCGAATCCTCTGAAAAACCAAACCACATGAAAACCAATCATTTGTAGAGCTTCAGGGGCGAATACAATCCCAACCAAAGAGGGCCGAGAAGTTCTTAAAAACCATCGGCAAGCCAAGATAAACAATCCTCCTTTGATTAACTAGGCACCGCATTGAAGCAAAGCACGGGATAGCGTCGACCCATTGAATAGGCCAAAACCATCCTCCTCTGGAAATAATATCTCTGTAGTAGTCTAAGAGAGAAGCCCGCTCTAAAATATCCGAGAAGAAACAATAAAAGCCAAGGGACCAAAGGTCGCACCATGAATCGAACAAGCCTTGAAGCGTTACCAAGATTATACTATATAACCTACGGATAGAGGCGAATCGCAATATCTTCAGTAAACTCCATGTCATATTGCCATGACCGCGAATATCCCAAATTCACGATCTCTAAGTTTATAAACATGAATCCATTTGCCCAAAGAGATTCCTTACCGGAAACAATACTTCATAAAAGTGATGATAAAGCGAATCAAGCCTTATAATACCAAGACCCCCTTTTTTCCTAGGTAAACAACAAACTTCCCAAGCAACTTTCAACTTTCCTTTCCGCGGATCCCCATGATACAATAAAAACCCTCTCATAAGCTGTTCCAGATCATGAACAATATGAGCAGGAAGAATAAACACCGAAGCCCAATAAATATGCCATAGAGGAAACCGGGATTGAATTAATTATAACGCCCATAAAGCGATTTATTCCTCCAATCAGGTCACTACTGGAGTTTCCACCAGACTCGCTGATCTCTAAAATCAGGCCTAGTCGTAACAAGCGGCCTCCAAGATATTTCACGAGGCGCCCCTCAAGAAATGGAAGGACTGAAGAATATGCTT
The DNA here is from genome assembly GCA_910596185.1 of Chrysanthemum makinoi. NCBI lineage: Eukaryota > Viridiplantae > Streptophyta > Magnoliopsida > Asterales > Asteraceae > Chrysanthemum > Chrysanthemum makinoi. Next base: position 65,697,620 of record OU343219.1, read on the forward strand.
GACATGATAAGAACCATTGCAAAAATAAAATGCTGAAGCCGAACTTCGAGATAAGACCGAGGCAAGCAAACTACTCCAAAGCATCCATAATAACTTGGCCGAATAATTTATCACCATGAAACAAAACAGAACAAGGCATCAACAAACTTCGTCCGTGATATTCAATTTCAGGAACATTTGGTGAAATGTATAAATGACTTCTGAGCAGACCAGCAGATGTAGAACCTCCATAACAAGGGTTAAAGAATCACGAAGAAAGGATCACCTTACCATTGCTGCAAAATAACCACCGCAAAGCACCATTAATTGTCGAGAATGATGTTGACATAACATTTCACAATCCACTCAACCAAACCGTGAAGTCAAAACCAATCAGCTGCCTAAAATCTACAATCAACCGTATCATCGCCTTGAATATCCATGGCGCTCGAAGAAGGCTGATTAAGATGATATTATGCATCAACTTTCCTTGGTAAGCTAAATATGTCCGGATCCTTCTACGGGACAAGCCTTGATTGATTTAGACTAACGGGATGTTGGCAAATCCTTTGCTCGATTTGCAATAATCTTGCTAATACATTTGCCACATTGCAGTAAGAGGCAGGCTAAATCATTAATCTGGGAAGGAGAATTGGCCTAGGAAGAAGCGATAGTAGTATGATTAACTTCCTTAGAAACACCATTAATAAAGAACTCTTGAACTGCTTTAATAACATCTGCAGAAATAATATCCCAAGAACCTTTAAAGAAAGCCGCAAAAAACCCATCCGGACCTGGAGATTTATCATCTCCCATCGAAAAAATACAATCCTTTACCTCTTGAGCAGTAACATCACGCACCATATGGTTAGCAACAAAGGGATCAAGATAGGAATTAAACAGATCAATACCATCATGCGGACTGATTATTGCCCCTCGACCAAGAAACAAAGCAGGTGTAATGACAAAGCATTCGGGACACGATCTTGATCATACCTAACCCCATCACTATCAAAACCGGAGTCAATACGCTTACGGCTTTCGAGATTTCACCTTATGAAGTCACGGCGAATTAAGCGTCCCTGCCGAAGCCACAACCTTAACGGTTAAGAAATGCGGCTCCTCTAAAAGAGCGGCTTCATTATAAGCATTAAGATATCTGATTCTTCTTCTCTAATCTCAACGTTAAAGGATTTAAATCCAAAGCCGTTGCACTTTATCAATTCGCGTGAAGCTTAAGAACTTTCTCATGAATATTCCCTTCATTAATGTCTGACATATGGCCTTAGCGGTTCTTTAATAACAGAGCTTCGCGAAACAACCGGTACATAAAAACCACCAGCGTTAGTCTCCCAACTCCTTAACACGCACTTTAAACCTAGGATTAAGTACAATAATGTTAGAGAATTTAAACGGACGAGGTTTAAACGAGAAAGATGTTGGAATGGTTAAAATAGCTGGAGAGTGATTCGAAGTACGATACGGCTGAAACAAAGCATGAGCACCAATACATAAATCCGTGAATCCAAGGTTAGCCATGATACGATCAATTTTCTTAACCCTCTTGGCTTCTGATTCCAAGTGAATTGAAGCCCCGAACGGTTCACATCAGCAACTTTAATGTCTTCAACACACTCCTTAAATTCCCGCATAGCAATATCAATAACGGATGATCCCTCCAATTTATCTTCAAGATTAAGAGCCGAGTTAAAATCACCAAGGATACACCAAGGACGCGACCTGATGTACGCTCTATGCAACTTAAGATTATCCCATAAAGGACACCAATGGATATAACGGTTGTGGGCATAAATAAATGAAGCAAACAACTCTTTCTTGTCCATCTTAAACCGAATACATGTGTGGATAACCTGATCATTCATGAAAATCACATTTAAATCCACCACATCCTGATTCCATCCCAAAACAATTCTTGAACCTTTAGAACACAAATGACCGCTAGATGTCCAACTCCAATTACGAAACACTTTAGAACATAAAACTTCAAGGCGCGACCTAGGAATGTAAGTTTCCGGAATAGCACAAACCAAAAGCTTATTTTCGCTGATAACCTGACGAACCTCATTTTGTTTAGGGGATTGGTTCATTCCCCGTATGTTCCACGAGGCAATACTATACATGAGAAAGTTTAGCCGAGGAAGTGCTTGCTTCCTTTTTATTTCCATCATCTTTAAAAAGACCCGAATCCGCATGCATATCAATAAGATCGTCCCACCTCACTATCACTATCAATAACCTCTCTAGTAACCTCTTTATTACCGCTAGAACTAAACCCTTCAATCTCCTCATTCGACCAGAAAGTGTCATCAGCACTTGATAAAACATCAAAGGAGTTCTTTAAATTGCCCAAATCATCATGAATGTATGTCTTTTTAACCATCCCTTCTTGCAACTAAGTGAAATTGTTATCTTTTTGAGCAAAATAGGTTTTAGCAACCTCATTAATCGGCAAAGAAGCATTTGGGGCAGATTCATTAACATGACTTGACTTAACTGAAGTAGCTTGAGATGTTGAAGCTTCATTCACATTATTTTTAGCAACCGACCTATAATAAAAGGACACCTTTGGTTTTTGAAACCGCACACCATCAACCTGTTTATTACTAGTTTTTTACCATTACCTTTTCCCCTATTGACATCAATAAAACCATCATCATTAACCACATGTTTCACCACCGATTGAACCCGTTTCGGACACTTAAGATCAGCGTGATCAAAGATTTTACATGTTTCACATCTAGGAGGCTTCCATTCATACTCAATATCCAACGTTTCCATAGAGTGACCAGATCCGTTAGGGAATGCAATAGCAATAACAATAGAGTCAAGAAAAGCTGTCAACGAAAAAACTTCAACAAGAACCCTAGCATAAGAATTACGACCCCAAGAATTCAGGCACATAGAACTTGTATACGCATCTAACATAATAGGACGACCAAGCTGTGTGGAAATAAGACTAAGACCCACTTCGGAGTATGCAACTAAGGGAATATTATGGATCTTAACCCATACCGGGACTGAGGTAATTTCATATTTCTTTAGTTTAGAATTAGGGGTCCAAATATTCAACATAATAGGAACAAGACGAATCATCCATGGACCCTCCTCAAGTACCCTTTCCATCCCCTCGTTAGAATCAAATTGAAACATAAAAAAGCCGTTATGAAGCATAACTCGTTGCAAACCATATTTAGCCCAAGTATTTCTAACATAATTTTCAACAATCGGGAATGCGAGCCTTTTACCAATAAAATAACCATATAAAGTATTAGCAAACCGAGAACTCACCTCATCAACAGCCTCCAATTAAATAGTAACATTCGCTCCAGCCACGCACTCATTGTTCCTCATCTCCGACACCCTCATAACCTTCTTTGGACTCTTATCCTTAAGCATATCCGCAAAGGACACGGAATTAGAACCAGGAACAGGCTTAGTACCAGCAAGCGAATTACCATGCACACCGCTTTGCATATTTTCCTTGGAAGGGACAGAATTATTATCATTACCAGTTAATGCATGCGTTTTACTCCCATGCACCTGCGAAACATTAGTCCCACCCATATTGTTCAAAGTAGCACTCACGTCATTTTGTGTAATATCAGTACCTTGATCATCCATGGGGTCCACGTGACCAGTAGATACAGCCACCCCACCCATAGCACATGAAACATTAGTCCCACCCAGATTTTTCAAATTAACACTCACGTCCTTATGTGTAATATCAACATTCAAAACCTCAGACAAGAGACCATCAGCAGCAGTACCTTGATTATCCATGGTGTCCACAAGAGGAGGAGGAACGACATGAGTAGGCACGACATTGCTTTCTTTAAGATAGATTTCAGTATTGGTGCCTCTCCACGTAAGTCAGTACGTTTTGTACCATCAGCAGCCTTAGAGATACCCTTAGAACCCTTATGATCCATAGACAACGAAGAATCGATAACAAATGAAAAGAAAAAAAAAGCGAGAAAACCCTAATTGCAAAACCAAAAATTAGCAGCCGCAAAAAATCCAACCAAAACCTAACCCTAACAAGGGTGAGGTTAATCCATCCTGTTAGGATTTAGTAAATCCAGTTGTTAAAGTGTCGGTCACCTCAAGTATATGTATTAGTTAGAAAGCTCTTAGTCGTAGTTATTTAAATTTAAGTAGTACTACCTCCGTCCCAAAATAATCGTCCTCATTTGACTTTTTAAAGTCTTAATTTCTCAACTTTGATCTTATATATTTTTCTATGTGTTATATAATACTTGATGAAAATTACACCAATTAAAAACCATTATATAGCCAATCCATTCATATATTTTGCATCAATTATTATATAACACAAACAAAAATATATAAGATCAAAGTTGAGAAATCAAGACTTTAAAAAATCAAATGAGGACAATTAAATTAGGACGGAGGGAGTATTTAGTTAAGTAACACCGTGGAGGACGGATGGGTCTTTACCCACTGTATGCCTGATCCATAGCCCGTAGGTGGCGTTTTGTGTAAGACTATAAATACTCTCTAAGTTTTTGTCACTAAGTTCCCAAACCTCTAACTATTTCTCTCTCTAAAACATCATTGTTTACGCCTATTATGATCATGGCTTGATGTGTTTGTGAAATCCAATATGTTACAAATGGTATCAAGAGCCATGGTTTGATCATCTCTCTTACATATCCTTAGATTTCTAGTGGTTTTAGATGGTTTTTGAGTTTGAAATAGTTTAGTGGTTTTTGCATCATTTGGATCATTTCTTGTGTTAAAGGTTGAATTTTGAGTGTACATTAGTGTTTAGAATCATTGTAAGTTCTTGGGTTTTGATTTGGAAAGCGTGAATCACTGTGGTTGGGCTTGCTTTGGATTGAAAAGTGTGTTTTTGAAGTTTTTCAAGGTAGCGACTTGAGTCTCGTTGTGAATTTCTTTGTAGCGACTTGCTTCAGTAATTTCTAGCCAGTTGTAGTGTTAGCCGTAGTGACTTGAGCTTAGCGACTTGTCTATTGAGACAAGTCGACAAACAGTACAAGTTAGTGGATTCTCCACTACGGCTAGCGACTTGGTGGGGTTAGCGACTTGGTGAGGTTATCGACTTGCTTTCATTTATTCTAGCGACTTGTACTTATTGTTCTCAGTGACATGACATTAGCGACTTGGATACTTAGCGAGTTGCTCTTTAGCGACTTGTCTGCTTAGCGATTTGGTGCCTTAGCGACTTGTGTTCAGCGACTTAGGTCTTAGCGACTTGATTCACAGCGACTTGAGGTTTAGCGAGTTGCTACTTAGCGACTTGGTGCTTAGCAACTTGGTTCAAGGTTTCTTAGCGACTTGGTTGAACTTTAGTTTCTAATACGGTTTTCTCTTGATTTAGTAAAATCCCATGAAAGAATCTATTTCCCGATTTAATCATAGAGTTATAAAATCCCGTGAAATCTGTAAACATGTCTACAAACGTATCTACAATCATCTCCACTGTTGCTGAGGACGTTCAAGCAGCTGGTTCAGATACTCGTTCACCCATGCTTGACAGAACTGACTATGACTCTTGGGCTCAACGAATCAGATTTTACTGTCTTGGAAAGGAAAATGGGGTCAACATTCTCAAATCCATTGATGAAGGACCGTATCAGATTGAGACTACAAGAGACATAATTGATACTGCAGCAGAAGGAACAATGATCTTTGGAATGGACAGACCAAAGTTGTAGGATGAGCTCAGTGATAAGTAGAAAAAGAGATTCGATGCTGATATCAGGGCTACTAACATTATACTTCAGGTTTTCCAAAGATATCTACAAGCTTATCAATCACAACACTGAAGCCAAGGCTGTTTGGGATAATGTCAAGATGCTTCTCTCATGTTCTGAATTAACTAAGGAAGACAGAGAATCACAGCTGTATGATGAATTTGAGCACTTCAAGATGAAACCAGAAGAGAGTATCAATGAATATGACGTGAGATTCCACAAGCTTGTGAATGATATGAGGAATATCAAAATGACTATGCCAAATATTCAACTGAACTCAAAGTTTGTGAACAACATGAATCCCGAATGGCACAAGTTTGTCACCTCTATGAAGCTAACTAAAGGATTGAAGAACACCAACTATGAGCAACTGTATGCCTTCCTTCTTCAGAATGAGAGACATGCTATGTTTGAACAAAAGATTCTTGAAGAGTTCAAATCTAAGCAGGGAGAAACTAGTTTGTCAAATGACTCTACAGCTTTTTACAACAATGTTGGAATTACCACCAAAGCTTCTCAAGTCATACCCATGGGTAATGGTAATTACAAACTGATCCCTGATCCAGCATATAAGCCTCCCGACTCAAACACACTCATGGAAAACTTCATCAATCAACTGTCTCTCATGGTTAGTCAAAACATGAACTCTCTCCTACACACCAACAATAACCTCGAGCAGCATCCAATACACACACAATCAAGCAACTGTCAGAGATGGGAAGGTTATGGTGCAACCAGTTCAAGAAAAGTAGTATGAACAGGGAAGAGGTGGAGTTGGTAGAGGATATGTGGTAATTCAGAATAGGGGAAGGAATGGAAATCAAGGATAAGCAAAGCCGATCAAGTGCTACAACTGGGGGTGATGGACATATAGCTAGAACTGCACATCTCCAAACGCCAACAAAGCAGTACTTCAGAGATAAGATGTTACTTGTGCAAGCTCAGGATAATAGAGCTGTGTTGGATGAAGAGTAGCAGTTGTTTCTTGCTGAGGGAAATGCCAAGACATATGATGCAGATGTGGATGAGCAACCAATTAAGGAGATACGTCATAATCATTAGAATGCCTTTCAAGTCACCGAATGTGATGCATACGACTCTGACGTCGATGATGAACCTACTGCACAGACAATTTTCATGGCTAGCATTTCTCCAATGGTCTCTCCAGAGGTCCCCTCACCACAACAAGCTGGTCCATCCAAAGAAACAATCATCTTAGAGGTATTAAAACTATATGATAATGTTGATCAGCAAAAGATACATGATAAAGTTCAATCGCAGGAAACCAGTGACTCGGATATTGCTAATATGGGAAATGATAATATTGTCCCATATGATCAATATGTGACCCAATGTGAAAATGCGATTGAACCAAGTGATTTATCTAATGCAGTCAATGATGACTATATTTTTTATGAATACACTGCTAGTGTTCCTAATGATTCTGCCATCTCTGAACTTAATATTTATAAAGAACAAGTTGCCATTTATGAACAACGTGCTAAGTTTGGGTTAACTACCCGTGAGCAGGAAATGGATGACCAAATGCGCACAATTATTAGAAAAAGTAATTTTAGGGAAGAAATGCTTAAACAAGAGTTAGATTCCTTAAAAGAAAAGCTTAACAAAACGGCTAAGCAAAAACAAGAACTTCAAGAAAATGTGAAAGTGCTTAAACAGGAATTTAATGCCAAGGAATCAAAACTCTTAAATGAATTTTCGAACCTAAAAATTTGAAAACAAACTTGAAAACAAATTGTACGTACAAGGAAACACATTCAGACTGCTCACATGATCACTAAGCATAGAGTTCTAAGTGACAAACATAGTGTTGCGTAAGTTGATGAACCAAACCCTAAGGCGTGTCTGAAAGCTAGAGAAGCATAGAAGGTAATCTATGATGGCAATGAAATCCTTAAGCCTAGACAGAAACCTAGTTGAACTGAGAATACTAAGGAGGATAAACAGTTAGAAGAAGTAACTAGAAAGAATTGGATAAAAGCTTAAGAGCCCTTTATGCATAGTAAAGAAATTAGCTATAAACACCCAACTATGCTAAGGATAACGGATTTCCTTTAAAAAGTTTAGACCTCAAACCACAACGCCCCTGAACAAGTGTTTTGGAAAAAGGATATGGACATGAAAAAAGCTGATGAGTTTATTGAAAAGAATCACCCATGTAGGAGAATGCTTCCTGCCAGTTTTATCAACCCAATACCCCAATGCATTTAGTTCCTAGATCTATTCCCACCAAAAGCAAGACCTTAATCATCATATGTAATTTTTCAATTATTTGTTGATTTTGAGAAACTTGTAAGAAAGGATCACACACCCAATTGGGGATAACTGAAGGGGAAAGGGGTTTTGAGCAAACTAGA
>OU343219.1:65705835-65719728 GCA_910596185.1 Chrysanthemum makinoi
TTGTATGGTTCTCAATTCACCATGATTTATTCCTTTTGGAATCCAAAATTGACTAGCCCATGCTATGTAGAAAAAGCGTGGTAAAGGCGGTGGAATACCATATTTGTGGTTGCTCGGTTCACCAATTTTGAGAATTGACTAGTCTTTGAACAGCGACTACGGTAAAGACATTTCAAATCCGTTCATGGTTGTTTGGTTTTACTAATAAATCGATGGTTATCGTGTACCATGGTTTTTGAACTTAAACATATGGCTACTCCAGTAGTGATGGCTATTGGTAAAGAGACATCAAATCCATTATTTTCAATTTATTCACCTCTCAGCGAGTTAACACACCGGATGTGATGAGAATAGTATGAAACTAATATGTTTTGATGTACATGATGTCATTTGTTGCTGCAAAGATCTGGAGTTTCAAGGCTTTGTCATCATCGAGGTGTTCTTATTTTGATTCTTTGCTGCTGATGTTCGAGTACAATCCTCTAGTGCTGCAAGGTTAAAGATCTATCAAGAAACGGAACTTAACAAGTCAAATTCGCTTTAGGGGAGGATTGTTGGGAATATGAAGTAGAATTATGTTATTGTTTATGCTGGGATGGATTAGCAGAAGGGTATGGTTTCTGAAGACATAGTTCGCTAAAGATTAGTTTGTTTCTGCGGAAGTTATTATTCCGTGTTTAGTTTATTTAGTTTGGATATACATGAGCTTTATTAGGAAGTGATTGTGTATATCTTATTTAGTTTATGTTTATACGTTTCTTGAGAAACGGTTTAGGGTTTTGTTTAGGGTTCCTTGTCTATAAAGGAACGAATAGAATGAATTATATGCGTGTGCTTAAACAAGTTTTTAATATAACGATCCATAAGAGGATCAAAGAAGTTCTTAGTTATGCTTTCATACTTGTGTTTATATTCCTTCCGCCGAAGTATACAAGTTGTAGAGATATTCTTTTAGTTTGTTTGTGATTACACAGGCAATACTAACGATCTACGAAGCTCAAGATCTATCAAGGTCTATTAGTTTTCAACAACCCTTTTGTTGCACTCACCTTTAGTGCAAGATACCCCTAGATACACCCATCTGAGCCATTCCTTTCATTTTGTTAACCCAATATATTGTTTCGTTACACCCATACACCTTAGCCTACCCTGTAGTCTTTATTTGTGATTGGGAAGTCATCATTTGCCTAAGTTCAAGTTTCAAGTGGAAAGGTTCGGGAATCACGCTTTTGTCGACGACATATTCTTAAAGATCATTGAAGATCCCCCGAATTCCCATTGGTCATGTCATGTGGGGGGATGTTATGTTTTGTTGTTATGTTTATGTTGGAAAAAAAAAGTGATTCGAAAAAAAATATATATAGTTATGTTATTTAGTTTATTGTAAAGTGCGATGTTATAAGCACTATGTTATGAGCTTTATATAGATTTAGTATCGAGGAGGCCACCTGGTCACATTTGAAGATTGGAGTTGGTAATTGTGCCAACAAAGGAGAAAAAAGGTAGTGTGCCCATCATGACGCCCCCAATGACACGTACATCATGATCCAATTTCTTAACTTCAAAGCTTGAACTTTGGGTGGACGGTAAGTGGTGATGACTTGGTTCGATTTAGACTATCTGCTTGATTTTATTTTACACCGCTTATCCTATGTCTTATCCTACCCATTAGTCATGAAGCGTGTCTAGGTGATGCAATGAGCAATCTTTGGTGTCTTGGCCATGGATTTGGTCATGTATCATTGATTTTGTCCACTTCGCCGTGACATGTTAGTAATGACGAGTCACCCTTAACCTCGACCGTGTCTACCCATATAGCCTTCGAGAATTGTTTAGCCCTTAACTCTAGTGGTGGAGATTTGTGTAACGCCAAGCTTATGATAGAATACATGCTATGATTGTGCGATTGAGTGATCACCCCAAAATTGACACTTAGAATAGTTGAGAGATATGAGTGTATCATTCCCATTTCATGAGGTGTTTGGCTTTGTTTTATTCTAGCATAAGGGATTTGTAAACTTATATTTTCCAGTTATGGAAGATATCTTTTTAGGAATCTTTCTAATAAGGTCTACTTGAAGGAAAGTAGAGTTCAAGTGGGGGATATTTGATAACATAAAATTATCTCAATATTAAGTGTCAATTTACCCAGATAATGCTTGTAATTTATATCATTTATATGGATTTACGCTTGTTTTCCATTATGTTCCACTTTCAAGTAAATTACGAGCATTGGAGCTAAAGAGACGCGGAATTAGAGAGTTTATCAAGATTTATCATAGTATGCTCACTTTGAAGAAGTTTACGTAACTCCTCTCTCACATTACTGCACCTAAAGCGTGACTTAGAACCAACTTATCGAAGATTGGTAACTTTCCTAAAAGATTACGACGTAACCATATTAGGTCAAATGAGGTTACAGCGGCGATAATTACGACGTAACTCATGCATCAACTCTGGCGTAACCAAGATTTATTGAAGAATATGCAACCCTTCTAAGGTTACAGCAGTAACCGCCAGTCTAGTGTAATTTACGAAGAATTAGATGATTACGGTAACTCTTTTTATAGTTACGGTAACTAAGATCCGGCTATAAATATCCCATGATTTCCAGCATTTCAAAGCATCCCATTTCACACACAACAATCAGAGAACGTGGGAAGAAGCCAAAGGCAGATCTAGAGGAGCTTACGGAGCTATCTCCAAGGGAGAAATCACTCCCCCACTGTTAAGATCGTTTATAAGCTCAGCTAGGGATCAATAACAAAGATAATAAGCAGCGGAATAATCAAAACAATACTTTGTTATTGAACAAGGTTTTTATTCACTAACACTAACTAACTAACTATAGACGTTTATAGGAACACGTCTACTAACTAAACTAATAACCTAGGCGTTTACAAGACTATACGCCTAGGACACACACACACCTTTACTAGACGTCTACATCTTCGAAGACATAATATTAAACCTACACCTATGTCCTCTTTATATACTAGAGGATAAGGACTAATAAATAAAACTTCTTTTGCAAGCAAGTCCTTCCATCTTTTTGTAGGTTTCCTTCTTGTCATATTAAGTCCCTCTTGTTTCATTCTTTTTGTCTTATCAACTCAAACGTATAATTCCCAACAATCTTCCCTAGTTGATAATGACAAAACCATTCTTGAACGAACTTCCTAGGAAGTAGAGAAATTGAGATCGTGGATCTCACCATGAATGAAAAAGTATGTCTTCCTTTGTCTTCCCTTTCCAATCCATGCCATGCCACTCAAACATCTCTTCCCTTTTTGTTATTATCCAAATAGGGAACGTATGCAAATAATGATCTTGACCACCACGAACCAATATCATACTTCCAATCTAAGACTTCCAATGCTTTAAATCACCCACCATTACACATCATAAGAAAAATGGATCCAAAACAATAGAAACGCAACTAGCATAATAATAATGATCAACATAGTAAAATCAAACACTTCCCCTTAAGTGATGCATGTATATCAATGATTCTTCAAAATCAGAAGCTTTATGTAATGATTACTTGAAGAAAACCAAATATAACGAACTAGATGAAGAAGTAGAATTTCCCAAACTTGTGTCTTAAATCTTGCTATCAACGAACTCCATACTTATATCTACCAAATATAAGTAGACCGCAATCCCTTGACAAGAATCCTCAACTAGTATGAGACACCGAGCACTACAATGTAACTCCTTTAAGTGATAGTTTACTAGGTCTTCATCCATCCACCCTCTTGACCTATGAAAACTAGATTTTGCAAGTCTTATATAATAAGAACACAAACCAAGTAATTCCACTTCACCTTCAAATAAGTGATAAATAATCCTCTTCGTAATCAATTCTTCAATAAATCTCCAAACCGAGCCTTTTTAAATCCTTTTAAGAACATAAACGCTTCGTTGTGTGTGAACAATAATCTGTGTGTGTGTCGTCCAAAAACCATAACAATAATTATGCTCGACTTCCCCTTAAATCAAAAACCATATGAAAAGTAGTACTTTCAATAATAACAGTGCTTTGAGAAGGAGCAGTACTTTGACACAAACAACGTTACTTTTCGTATATAAAATGCCATTTTCATTAACAAGAGTAGCAATACCTTCAAGCAAGCAAGACTTTGAGTAATAGGCAAGACTTTTAAACATCTTGCGATTCTTTGAAAATTCCAACATTACTTTTCGGTATAATATTTGTGTATACGAACTTCGAACCCATGCGTGTAATCACCGTTCTTCATTGACCAAATAATAATCTTAATAAATATAGGGTCATACGTAAACCATAAAGAACCAGTACAATATGCTTCAATAAAAACGTGTGGGGACCACTTAACAAGTCACTTGAACAGCAGCAATTAAATACGAATATGTTCATCTGCAATTTATCTTATCTGATCACATCAATGTTATAACTCTCAAACATGTAGGTCCCATCGTGTGTGAATATGTGATGATCATAAGTATCCCATGTAATCATGTGCGTATGATCACCATAACTATCATGCATCGCATCTCAGGGAATCCATTCAATAGCCTTTAAACGTGAAGATACCCATGTGAACCCATATGTTGATCAGCCATTCACAATGACATATGTACATCAAATATTATATCATAAACACTACGTGTAAAGCCCATGTGAACATGACCAATCAAAACCAGTATGCGAATAACTTGTAACTTTTAATAACCCTTAAAAAAAACGATCGTAATATCTTCATCAAATCTGCTTGAAAACTGCTTCACTTCAACAATTAAAACCTTATGAATCCCTATATCAAGAGCTCCCCGCTCTGATACCAATTGTTAAGATCGTTTATAAGCTCAGCTACGGATCAATAACAAAGATAATAAGCAGCGGAATAATCAAAACAATACTTTGTTATTGAACAAGGTTTTTATTCACTAACACTAACTAACTAACTATAGACGTTTATAGGAACACGTCTACTAACTAAACTAATAACCTAGGCGTTTACAAGACTATACGCCTAGGACACACACACACCTTTACTAGACGTCTACATCTTCGAAGTCATAATATTAAACCTACACCTATGTCCTCTTTATATACTAGAGGATAAGGACTAATAAATAAAACTTATTTTGCAAGCAAGTCCTTCCATCTTTTTGTAGGTTTCCTTCTTGTCATATTAAGTCCCTCTTGTTTCATTCTTTTTGTCTTATCAACTCAAACGTATAATTCCCAACACCTACGATAAACATTAGCATTTTATCTTTTCTTTACTTTCGATTAATGTATTTCATAACATTAAACATTGAATTGATTTGTATGGTTAATATGAGCGGCTAAGAACCTCTTGGTGTTGGCCTAGTTATGATTCCTTAATTGTTTTGTTTGCGTTTACATTGCTTCCGCATAATTATTTCTAAGTGTATGCATGCATAGTTTATTGGTAGCTACCATTGTTTCGGTAGTTTTGAATGGCGGTAGAGGCTAGTTGCTTAGGGGAGATATGACCAACTGACCCTAAGTGAGTAGACTGATATGGGAAGGGTAAGATATAACCAACTGACGACCCTTTCTACTTGTGCGATTTGACCAATTAATCACCTACCATTTGGATGAACTTAAGAATTAGGGGGTGAGTGTCTAAGATGCTAGCGCCCAAGCACTCACTATTATAAGTCTAGCATGTAGCGAAACTTAATGACTCGACTTAGGGAACCAAGAACAACTGGACTTATGAGGGGACACGACTTCTCCATGATGGTGGCATCTTTCTTTGATAATAGGTTAGAATGTTAGGACCAAATGCCGCCTCTCGACTTTGACCCCACCTGAAGTAATTGGAAGTAATTAGATGTAAACATTACTAGCAAGGATGAATAGCTAGGTTAGCACCACTCTCCTCTATTAATGACATCCTTTGCCTTTATTTGCTTTAGTAGTTTATTAGTTAATATCAAAACCATCTTAAAATTTGTGACACCTGGATTAGTATTTTCCACACACATAGCTCTTAGGACGACCTCGGTTTTACCAAATACTACACTACACACGACCGGATACACTGCCCGTTAGTGCATTAGGGTAGACCATAGGTATAACGTGACATTATAAATATTTAAACCTGGTCAGTAAAACTTGCATCACTTATGGTGATTTGGATGCTACATGTGGAAAACTAGAAGGGGGGGTTGAATAGTTTTACCAATTAAAACTTCCTTTTAATCTATTTAGATAGACTTATTTCAATCTATTTGGATGTGTGTGTTGGATGTTGATAAACAAGTATGTAAAGGTAAGTAATGAAAAGATAAGGGTAAGAAGCACAAAACCACAACGCAAGTATTTATAGTGGTTCGGCTACAAGGTCACCTTCCTTGCCCTACTCCACTCCCCGAGTCACCTACTCGAGAGTTTGTAATCACTACACCAATCTCCTTATGGCGGAGAAGACTTCACAACGTCGCCTACTCTTTTTCCGGTACTAGGCTAACCACCGGGTTCTTTCACTCCAAGGTGAACCACACCTACACAACGTCGCCTACCCTTTATAAGGTACTAGGCTAAGTACCTAGTTTTTTGACACCTTAGGTGAACTACACCTTCACAACGTCGCCTACCCTTTATTAGGTACTAGGCTAAGCACCTAGTTCAATTGCAATGGAGGAACTACTACCACACTACACCAACGACTAATCCCAAAGGAGCTCTACTCCTTTACAACATCATCAAGGATATCAATATCCTTGGATCTAAAACTAGTCTATCTTGTACATCGAAACACACCATATCGAATGTACATCTAAGGCACCTTTCACTAATGCCTTTGACTAGATCTACAAGACACCTTTCTCTAATGTCTTGTGTCTTCACTTCTAAGCATCTTTCACTAATGCTTCTTTGTCTTGACTTCTAAGCACCTTTCACTAATGCTTCTTAGTCTTGATTTCCAAGCACCTACCACAAGTGCTTTATCCTATAGACGAAAGATACCCTTCACTAATATCTTCGTCTTGACTCTTAAGACATCTTTCACTAATGTCTTCAACACTACACTTCTTTGAAGAAAGAAGGGAATCATCAACAAGAAGACTTCAGTAACCTTGATGATGAGGAAGCATGGCAACTCATGGACTTGAGCTTGCTCGACTTCAAAGGTGGTGATCTTGCCTTTAAGAGGAACCTAAAAAATCACACAAAAACAAAACTACAAACATAGATCTCTTGGATCTAAGGTTAGTGAGATTTAACTTAGGGGAGAAAGTATATTGAAAGGGGGTGAGGAACAATGAAGAAATGGCTCACTATTTATAGAGGAAAAATCCTCTGTTCTGATCCCACGGATCCCTTCCACAAGGGATCCGGCTAGCACAAAGCTAGGGATCCGTGGTCCGCTCCTCTTTGCCAATGGGTATTTTTGGTTATGGGTCATGGGTTATGGGTTGATCCATGGTTTTCTTTCTAGATACAATGAACTTGGTTAAGTGGTATATATAAAACCATGGGTTATGGGTCAAAACCATTTGCTAGTATTTTACCCATTTAGTATATACTTGTATTTACCCATTTTAGCATACACTTAGTTTTACCCATTTTAGTATACTTAGTTTAAGTATATGTTTAACCCAATATGTAAACACTAGTTGTTGTACATATGTATCTAAATCATAAAATCACTTATACTTGTTTTAGTGTTTTATGTGACAACTTAATTGTGTTAGAAAACTATTAACTCAAACTATTTACATACTCTATTTGTTTCGTTAAAATGATTTTATTTTTGTTATCGACAAAACATTAGAAGATCGTAAAATATAAATAAACGTTTTTACTGATTATTTGTATTAACAATCTCCCCCTTTTTGTTGATGACAAAACATAAAATTATTTTAAGGAAAAAGCTAAAATTGTAAACATTTGAATTTGTAGTTTTTACTTTCTTCTCCTTTCTTTTTGTCGAAACAAAAGTGTTAAAAGAAACTAACACAATTTTTTTTATATAAAAAATGTAAAAATGTAAAATGTAAAGAGAGCAAGTGACGGGAATGGTACTCGTCTTAACTCCCCTTGACGAGTCCATCCCTATGTAAGGGCGTCAAGGACATAGCGTAAAATAAACTAACAGTGTTTACAACTAAGTTTGCAAATGGTTCGTCTAAGTGACGAGAACGTGCTCCCCCTTGAATATTGCAATGTTGCAATGGGATGTCACGAAGTGTAAACCTAGTATTGCAAGTACTTTGCAATGTATTGCTTTGACATAAAGCTCCCCCTAGCTTTAGGATGTCAAAGTCTTCATATGTAGATTGAATAACTACAAAACAAAGGTTAGGAAGCAAGTATAATTCACAATTTCCTGCAAATATTATCCAAGTTAGTAGAAAGAAAGCTTTCTATTTCACGGATCCCGCGGTTCCCTCCTAGTAGGGATCCGTCCAGAAAAATCTGAGGGATCCGTCTGGCTGATGAATAAAGTCAGCAAAGATTGTTATAACAAGAAATGTTAATACTAAAAAGAGATATGGATTATATAGTATACTCACATACTTAGAAATATAGCAAGTAGCATGTAATTCCATTTAATAAGCAAGAGTTATGATATACATGACTCGAAAAACAAGACAATAGACAATACATGCCTAGGAATTTCTAGATCACTTAACGCTTGAAGCTAAGACACCACTATAATCTTCTAGCTCAATTTTTGTTTAGGTTTAATCTCGTCGAAACGTTCGAGGAGATGATAGAACATGAAACGTTGGTCTTCTCGTACTTCATGTATCAAACTTTCAACATGTTCACAATGATAGCAATCTTTGTCATGGCTAGGTAGTGGTGGTGGATGAGATGAGATGGCTTGATTCAAAGGATCAAGTGAAGCGGCTTATGGAGCTTCAAACGATGGAGGGATTGGTGGAGGTGCATTTAAGAATGACTCAACCAAGAATGATGGTGGTGGTAGAGAAGTGTTAACTTCCATATGGTCGGTTGGTTGATTTTGATGATTTGTCATAATCCAAATGGGATTATATGATGAAAACGCCGAGAAGGAAGCCGGAGAGAGTGTTGAATCAACACCTTGATTTTGAACCATTATTCCTCCTAACGAGGGGAATGTTGTCGGCGATAGCGGATGAGACGGCCTAGGAGGCAAGTCCTCTAAATTGTAGAGGTGTGGTGATGATAGTGGGGATATAAATGAAATAGCTCTAGGAACCAATGGTGATGGTTTGGTGGAGATGATATTGTTTGGCCTAGGAGGTATGGTGGTGTTTGGCAAAGGTAGTTTTATGGGTCCTATCTTTTTAGGAATTGGTTTGATTGGATGATGAAAAGTTCTATCATTTGTTTGTTTGATGGGAGATGATTCGGTTGAGGAAATTTCGTGTATAACACGAGCTCTTTTCATGGGTGGTTCTTTGGTGGATAAGTTACTACTTGGGGCTTTCCTCATGATGAGATGATTTCAAGAATTTGCAAGAGCTGAAAGTTAGGATGAAAGTGATGACTATGGAGGTCCTAATAAGGTGGTTTATAAACTAAGTGATTTGGCAAGTGCATTTAAGCTTCAATCCACTAGGATTCATTGGAATGTGATGATTGACATGCACAAGAGTCAACTTCAGAGGTTGTACTGATCTAGGAACTCATTTAAGATGAGATGGAGTGTTTGAGTTAGGAAGATGAGTTGAAATGATTGCTTTAGCAAGATTTGACCTATACTGTCATACGGATCTCACGGTTCCCTCCTCAGAGGGATCCGTCTAGGCTAATCTTAGGGATCCGTCTCTCAGCAGCTATGATAGATTGGAGATGATGTTTCTAAGATCTAATACTTATATCATCTTGAGTGTTTCAGTCCTCCTAAGTGTTTTAAATGAAGGGATGCTTGAGTAATTGAAGGTAATGAATGATATAGCTAATGATTGTCTTTTGAGGAAGGATTTGGAGCTTTCAAGAGTACCAATGGATGAACAAGGATGACACTATAGATTTGAAGCTAGATGATCCTAGAGATCAAGTTATGTCTTAGGATAGTGTTTTGGAAAATATCCTAGAAGCTTTAAGATGAGAAAACTAGATTTTGATCAAATTTGATCAATTTGGAGGTGAGGATGATTTATGATCAATTTTGCCATAATTGAAAGATTTCTAAGACTAGATGTGAGGGATCAAGTAGAAAATAAGGTGTGAGTTTAAGAGCGGAAGAGTAATGGATTAAAACGAAACGGCAGATCTACAAGCGTTTTAGAGTGTAACCTCGGTGAGTTATGTATGAATGGGAAAGATTAACCTATCTTGATAAGGACTTAATTTGCCTTAAGACACTATGTTTAGCTTAGTGTGAGGTGTTCTAAGAATGTCTTTGAAATACAATGCTTGTAATTGCATTTTCTGTTCGACGGATCCCACGGTTCCCTAGAGTGGGGATCCGTCTAGTGTCTTTGGGATCCGCCATCACTTTCAGCAGAACCTTTACTAAAGGTATGCAATGATCTTGACAAGGCATTATATTCCAAGATTAGTTTAAAGGAGTTCTAAAACTAAGATATCAAATGTAAAATGTTTTATTTCATGAAGAAAATTAGATTACATTGATAAAGCACGAGTACACGAGATTTGATCCTATATTGGAATACTATTGGTTTCCTTTAGTGTTTTCACTAGGAGGATCATTATGTGATTGATGGGTGTTGGTGGAATCAAGAATGAAGAAAGTCTTCATGAGAGATATGTTTAGCGGTTCCATCATCTTGTTCACAAGTACGTACAACGGACTTTGAAATTGAGGATGGAAGTGCATAACATTATGATAGAGGCGTGTCAAGAACATTCCATAAGGGATGAGTTTGTTCTTGGAGCCTTGAAGATTTGCAATTCGCCTTCAGTAAAGTAAGGCGAGATTGTATGGTTGTTGTGTTAGCAAACGAGCAACATGTGAGCACAACAAGCGGTAAGGATTTCGATTTCCTAAGACTCCAAACATTTTCACGTAGGATGAGTGCAAGAGGCTTGTACTCTTCTCGGGTATCCCTTGTAAAGATAATGTTTGGATCGGAGTAATAAGGTCGAGGTTTGCATATTATGCGATTTAAATCTTCCGGAGAGGATATGTGTGAACAATATGGACTATTTTCTTCGCGAAAGTTGAAGAGAGAATCAAGAGACCAATCTTTGGTGAAGGCACATTGTCCATGATTTGGAATCCGGAGGATGTGAGCAAAATGCCCAGGGTTAGAGTGAACTTTTGGTTTTGATATAAAACCAAAGAGATAGAGAGCGATCCTCGTTACGAACGAGTTCGACTTGACGGAAGAATTCCATTATGAACCTTGGACATATCTTCTCGTTGATTTCAAGAAGACATTCTAGTCCTATGGCTCTGAAGGAGGTATTGATACCTTCTTCGAATTGTAGAGAGGTTTCTACAATACGTCCTTCGTGGAAGTGACGGTTTTCGAGATTATTGAACCCACGGACATGATTGCCGGTGTTTGGGTTCGAGAGATGTTGGTGTAGACGCTAGTGAGTGAAAAATCAAACTCATATTCATGCGTCATAGTTGAACCTATGGAAATGACAAGTTAATAAAAGGAAATGTTTGTGGTCAACGTATGTTAATCTAATGTTTTTACTAGATTTTTATTAACAATGGTTTTTAACAGAAATACACTTAACTCACTTATGGTTTTGACATACAAGTAGAGTATTACTCTTAGACGAAAAGAGGTTTTTGATTTGCATGAAAAACTGTTTTCCAAGAGACGGATCCCACGGTTCCTTTTCAAAAGGGATCCGGCTAGTATAACTTCCAGATCCGTGGATGCAGAAATGTAACAGAATTTATAGTTTTCATACCATGAAAATATGTTTTATCCTACATTTTTCCTTTAGCATGCATACATGACTTCTAATGTATCACGAAAGAAATGAAACATATAAGTCAAAAGAAATGATAAACATACTATAACAAAAGCAACCTAGATAATCTAGATCATTAATAATATTGCATTTCAATGCTAAGGATGATACAAAGGATTGGGTAAATGACCCCAATATAGATTAACAACACAAGTGCGATGAGTGTGAACACAAGTGCGATGAGTGTTATGACGATGAGCACGAGTGCGATGTAAACAATGTTGATGACGGATCTTCTTGGTTTCGGTTGAGATGGAATGAGGAGGAAGATGAAGTTTTTTTTTTTAAGTGAGAGGGAATTTTTGAGATTGGATGATTTGAAAAAAAAAATGAGGATTTGATAGATAGGTCGACGGTGAGAGTTTTTATAGGGAAGGAGGAATTTTTGAAATTCGTGTTATGTTTTATTATTGGATTTAAAAGAAACAAAACATAAGTTTTATATACCATGATTTTTAGACGAGAAATAAAACACGTATGTGAGAAAAAGGCTTCCTAATGAAGCTTCATGTAAACCATGTATAAGCACAAAAGATAATCATATAAATACCTAAATAGGTATACTTAATTATCAAGCAAAGTAAAAAGAAAATCATACCTCTAGCGTACTTAGGAATGTCTTTACAAATGACACAACAGATGTCACTTAGACGATTCCCGCTCCTTTAAGATACCTTCTTAAGGAAGGTATTCTTGTTACCAAGCGACTCCTAAAGCTTGGTGGGTATGAGCTTTGACAAATCAACATGACAAAGAAGATTAGTGCAATTAAAAATAAATAAAAATGTTGTTATCAAATCAACATCCAAACATATAGTTTTAAAAGACATGGTGTTTGTTTTTATGAAAGACCTTCTTTGAAGTTTTCAATTAACCGTGGATCGTATCAAGTTTTTAAAGTACAATATACTTCAACAAACTTGGTAACGAAGCTCTGATGCCAATTGTGGAAAACTAGAAGGGGGGGTTGAATAGTTTTACCAAGTAAAACTTCTTTTTAATCTATTTAGATTGACTTATGTCAATCTATTTGGATGTGTGTGTTGGATGTTGATAAACAAGTATGTAAAGGTAAGTAATGAAAAGAAAAGGGTAAGAAGCACAAAACCACAATGTAAGTATTTATAGTGGTTCGGCTACAAGGTCACCTTCCTTGCCCTACTCCACTCCCCGAGTCACCTACTCGAGAGTTTGTAATTACTACACAAATCTCCTTATGGCGGAGAAGCCTTCACAACGTCGCCTACTCTTTTTCCGGTACTAGGCTAACCACCGGGTTCTTTCACTCCAAGGTGAACCACACCTACACAACGTCGCCTACCCTTTATAAGGTACTAGGCTAAGTACCTAGTTCTTTCACACCTTAGGTGAACTACACCTTCACAACGTCGCCTACCCTTTATTAGGTACTAGGCTAAGCACCTAGTTCCATTGCAATGGAGGAACTACTACCACACTACACCAACGACTAATCCCAAAGGATATCTACTCCTTTACAACATCCTCAAGGATATCAATATCCTTGGATCTAAAACTAGTCTATCTTGTACATCGAAACACACCATATCGAATGTACATCTAAGGCACCTTTCACTAATGCCTTTGACTAGATCTACAAGACACCTTTCACTAATGTCTTGTGTCTTCACTTCTAAGCATCTTTCACTAATGCTTCTTTGTCTTGACTTCTAAGCACCTTTCACTAATGCTTCTTAGTCTTGATTTCCATGCAGCTACCACAAGTGCTTTATCCTATAGACGATAGATACCCTTCACTAATATCTTCGTCTTGACTCTTAAGACATCTTTCACTAATGTCTTCAACACTACACTTCTTTGAAGAAAGAAGGGAATCATCAACAAGAAGACTTCAGTAGCCTTGATGATGAGGAAGCATGGCAACTCATGGACTTGAGCTTGCTCGACATCAAAGGTGGTGATCTTGCCTTTAAGAGGAACCTAAAACATCACACAAA
>OU343219.1:65719828-65752558 GCA_910596185.1 Chrysanthemum makinoi
AACTTTGGTTGTTGCTCAAATAAATGTAAGATTCTTTATCAGATTCATGTGAGAGATTGGTGAGACTTGATATCTAGCACATAGACAAACTCGCAAAACATTATATCGTGCCTTGATGCGTTGAGATACATAAGAGAGCCAATCATTGATCTATAAAGCTTGACTTCAACAGTAAGTGCATCCATCTTCATCTTTGCCCAATGAATTGATAGATTTAATGGGTGTAGTAAATACCTCATATCATCAAAATTGAATTTCTTAAGTATGTCAAGAATATACTTGTCTTGACTGATAAAAATACCTTCCTTTGACTCGCTTAACTCAAGTCCTAAAAGAAAGTCAACTCTCCCATTGAACTCATTTGAAATTCTTCAGCATCACCGCCAAACTCCTTAACCATGGACTGCTTGGTAGCCCCAAAAATGATATCATCAACATAAACTTGAACTAACATGATATCTTTCTTGTCTCTCTTGATAAACAAAGTCTTGTCAATAGCTCCCCTTCTATATCCATGTTGCAATAAGAATGTGGAGAGTCTCTCATACCAAGCTCTAGGTGCCTGATGAAGGCCATAAAGAGCTTTAACAACCTTGTAGACTTTGATTGGATGTTTAGGATCTTCAAAACCAGGAGGTTGTTTGACATAAACTTCCTCCGTAATCTTGCCATATAAAAAGGCACTTTTGACATCCATCTTGTAAACTTGAAAGCCCATATAAGAAGCAAAAGCAAGAAATATTCTAATAGCTTCTATTCTTGCTACAGAAGCAAACACTTCATCATAATCTACTCCTTCTTCTTGTCTATATCCTTGTGCTACTAACCTTGCCTTATTCTTGATAACATTACCTCTTTCATCTCTTTTGTCCCTAAAAACCCATCTTCTTCCAATAACTCTCTTCCCATCTGGAAGATCACATAAAACCCAAACCTCTTGAAGTTTAAATTGAAGAAGTTCTTCCCGCATAGCTTCAACCCAGCTTTCTTTAGTCAAAGCTTGAGCAATATTCTTGGGTTCTTCTTGAGAGATAAAACAAGTAAATAGACAGTTTTGATGGTCCTTATGATTCAAAGATGTTTTGTTTATACACAAAGCTAAGTAAAGCATTGTAAGGTGTAGAGAAAGTCTTAGCTCTGTCTAGTCAAAGACTTAAGTAGAAGGACCAATGATTTGATCGTAAGGATGATCCTTATGAGTTCTTAAGTTTAGAGACTGTGGAACTTCATAATTATCCTCTAAATTAGTAACATCAGACCTTCATTGAATTTGGGAAAATACCTTCATCTTCAAATTCATCATCGTGATCTTCTAATCCGTGCATGGTATGATCATCCGATCAACTAAAATACTGTCAGCAAAAGTGCAGATTTTGTTCAAAAGTATCGCCCAAAGTATCGTGAGAGTACTCTGCAGTCTTGGTCCTCTTCTTTGCCTCTTCATAAGCTCCTTTGTTCAATCTGTAAGAATGTGCTAAAACATCTTGAAGAAGCATCCGACAGTTCCTCTTGAATAGATTGATCCTCGCCAGATAAAGAAGATTCTCGAGGCACAAGTATTTTGCGGTGGGGCAATAGTACTTTGTTTTGGAACTTCAGACTTTGTTTTGACTAACGGGATCTTCATCAGAACAAGATCGCCTAATATGAACCCCATGAACCACATATTGTAAATCTTCTAATCGCAGTAATGGTTGATTTTCTTCTAACAGTACATAGTTCATAGATGGAGTTAAAACCTCAAGATCAAACATCCAATCAAGACCTTTACCTTTCTCATTGTCTTGATCTTCTAAAAATTCAACATGAAGACAATCTTGAACCTTCTTAGTAACTTTGTTGTATACTCTAAAGCCCCATCAAGTTAGTGCACAACCCAATAAGTATCCTTCTTCTGACTTGCCATCAAACCTCCCCAGATTATCAATAGTGTTTAAAATAGTAAGAGGGCATCCAAAAGGTTTCATAAAATGAATGTTGGGTTTAGTGCCCATCAGAAATTCATAGGGTGTCTTCATTTGTGGTTTAGTGACCGAGACTCATATACATAACAAGCGATTTATGTACCGGCCTGTAATCAATAGGTAGGTGAGAATCGCTAACATTGTTCTTGCCGCTTCAATCAAAGTCCTATTCTTCCTTTCAACACCATCTCGTCAGGTGTTCTGCAATACTAAACTCCCTATTTATGCCTTTGTTTGCACAAAATTCATCCATAAGTTTGTTCTTGAATTCAGTCCCATTGTCACATCTAATACTCTAACCTTGAGTCTCTCATTAGTTTTCAAGAGCAATAAAGGTCCGGATAGCATCAAAAGTATCATCTTTTAAAACCCAATAAAAATACCCAACTCAATCTACTACAATCATCTGTTACAACCAAGCAAGATTTCTTTTTCTTGTTTAAACTTGCCACGTAAATCAGTCCAAACAAATCCATATGTAATAAAGCCCAAAGATTCTCTAATAGTTCTTCCCAAGCTTCTTGCGTGAAGCTTTGTGTTGTTTACACTTCTTGCATGCCAAGCATGATTGATCATTCTTGTAAGTCTTTGAAGGTAAACCTCTAACGAGATTGCCTTTCACCGCTTATTGATATTCTTGAAGTTAACATGACCCAATCTTCTATGCTATTGATGTGCCTCAGATTTGCTTTAGCCACCAAACATGTGGCTCTTCCATAGGAATGTAGACTTCATGCTAAACTATACACATCATTTGTCCTTGGTACTCTAAGAACTACTAATTCATCATCAACAAAGTTTAAAGTCGCAGGAAAGGATAAGACATTCTGTGTCAATGAATAACACAGATGCTTTTATCACGATTTGTGATAATCGACAATAGATTGAACTTTAACTCCTTTACATATCTAACATTCTCAAAACTGAAGCCCCGCTTGATAGTCCCACTACAGCATCTTTCCTCCATTGGGATCATTCCCAAATGCAACTCTTCCTCCACTAATCTTCCTAAAATAAGACATGATCTCTTTGTCTCCCCGGTACATCAGAACCACCCGCATTTTTAGGTTACTTTTCATTTTCGAGAATTTACAATTCACTTTCACTATTCACATTTACTATTCACTTTTACTATTCATCCGTAAAACTTTTATTTCACATTCTCGTAAGATAAATTATTTTAGTAATGACCGAGAGTTCACCATCGTTAGATCATTTTCGCAAAAGTTATTAAGTAAACATCGTTTTAAAGTTTCGCTTTAGACGGTCCACCGTTTAAACATCACGCTTAACTAAAAATCAACCCCTGACAATTTTTCTCATGAGATAAATTTTTAGATCATTCATGATTAATTTGAGAATTTTAAGAATTATTATTTATTACCAAATAAGCCCAAGAACAAAACTAAACTTTACGTTAAACAATTCTACTTACATCCGACTTAACGATTCCCACTGTGTTTCTAATATGTTTGTGACACTTTTACATTTTGTGGAAAAGTCAAACATATTTCCCTCCTCCTTTGACCATAAAGGAATTAACCTTGTACGTTCTACATTTCTGCTTAAATCGCGTGACTTTTAAACTTCACGAATAACTGTAAAGTTATCCCGCGTATGACTAAAACCACATTTTAACATCTCATATCACTTTTAGACTAATTTTAGTCTACTCTAAATAAATTCACGGGTCGTTTCCTGAAATTTCGTTCTTTTCTCGAAACCGCATTTTACACGATTTTGACCCGTGTTTCCAAATTTTAGGCCGTTTTTGCACCCAATAATACTTATCACTCATTTTATATTTTTAGATGGAGTATAATGATGATTTTAATCATTCCTATAAGTTTCATATTTTTACGATACCCGATTTTACGTTTCATGAATTAAATACTTACCGTTAGCGATTTTCGACTAAAACTCACTCAGAAACACAAGATGAAAAAACTAAAACTCTTAACCTCCTCATGAGGCTTCTCAAGGAAGCCTCCTAGACACATGGTTTGATCATGGCCATTCATTCCTAAGATCTTGCCAAGTATATAACTTAACCATGGTTAGTTTTTAACCTAATATGTAGTTAACTATTTTTCTCATCCTATAAATACCAAGCTAAAACCTTCATATTTTCTTGCACCACCCCTTCTTAACATCTAAAGTCCTAAACCTAAGGCATTTCTTATAGATCTTGTAAGAACATTCATGTGTTCTTGAAGAAAACTAGCGTTTGATCTTTGTTCTTGGAAGTTTTCAAGAAAGAGTCGTTATAATCTTCAAATAACTTCAAGTCTCCAAAAAGACGCTGTTATAATCTTCATTTCTTCTTCGGGTTCTCAAGAAGGCGTTGTTATAATCTTCTAATAGCCTTGGGTTTCAAGATTGCAAATTTTACGCCGAAGCCCGCTAATATTTTATTCTTCCATAATACTCAAGCATTCTATATTAAGGTAAGTATTTATAAAACTCAAACTTATTTAATTACTTATAAACTTTGTTAGTTTATTTATTGTATTTATAAACTCTTAATATATCATATAATCAAGTAATTAAAATACATGTTTTACGATAAGCACTACAACATTAGGGAACTTCATGTGAGGGGTTCATTTGGGTAAACGGGTCGACGAAGTTTCTGATTTAATAATTAAAGTGTCCTAGCTCCTTGAACGCTTATCGATGACCTCTCAATTATGATGGCCCGAACGTAGTAACGAGATATACAAACTAAAACAATTTCTATTAACAAACATACAAATGCTACATATATAGGCTCGTTTATGTTTTCCTAAACATTATTCCAAACCTAAGTCGCAACATTCTATTTTAGGTTGCTCATAGAAGTTCTCACGGCATATCCATCATTCTCATTATACATGTGATATCATTTATTAAGGTGAGTCATAGCCCCTACTCTTTTAATACTTGTTTTACAAACTCTTTGGGGGAGATACATGCTCAACTATTTTCATTTACTTTTATAAGTACTTTAAACTTTTTACTGATTACCGTGAGTTCATAGCCCCACTTTCTATTACTTAAATTGTTTTACAAACCCTTGGGGAGATACATGCTTTATTTTAAACCGAACACATTGCTTTGAAACTGTATGCTTATTCAATGTATTATGTGCAATAAGTACCACTATTGCTAAACTTAAGTCCCTATTATCATGAACCATTAATCACTTTATGGGTGAAGCTTAATAATGTGGATAGATATTCGGGATTGATCTAATCCCGTTTGTTTGACAAAGTCCGATAAACAAACGCACTCTATTTGAAGAACCATAGGTTAATTGGCAAATTACCTATTAGGGCAAATCGCTTTGACCAATGACCGCAAACTATTATATCAATTTCTATTGACAAGTCAATAACGCTTTTATCATGAGCTTAGTGCAATAATATCTGTTTTGTTTTCAAACCATTGGTGTGAGTCTAATTAACTCACACTACCAACATAATGTGTTCAACCATTCAACAAACTCTATAAATTTCACTCAACCTTTGTGTTGACAGTTTTAAGCATGTATTTCAGTCCATATTGTATGACGTAAGGAGGAGCACGGATAATCAAGAAGGCTATAATTTTATTATCATTCGAAAACTCATTTAATGTATTTTGTAAACAATGGAACCAACTGGGACCTCATTTTTGTAAACTCTGATATTTATATAAATCGAATGATAAATCTTTTAAAACGACTCCATTAGAGTTCGTTTTCTATGTATGATGTTGTGCCATGAAGTAACACCAAGTTTGAATCTCCGCTGCATCACGAAATTGGGGTGTTACAGATTGGAAATGAGCCACAGTTATAGAGAAACGGGTCTAATCGAGACTTAAACTATAACTACTTTTCAAACAAAAACATTTTATAGCCTTCCGTTCTCCGTGCCTTCCATCCTCCCATCGATTATGTGACTTTTAAACATTTTAAGCTATTCAAACATACTAGTATATTGATATATACACTTGACATAATTTCAATCATAAACAAAGTACTAACATATCTACGTGATGCCTATTCTAAGGCATTACGGAACAATCATATTTTCCTAAGCTCCCAATCATGCACCTACTGCGTGCTTTTAGGATTACGAAACTTTATCCAAGACATTATAAATGACTACAATGGTCTTTCCTACTTCCCAGACATTGTGAGATACAATGTTCTCATTCATTTTTCAAGACACTGTGAGATACAGTGGTCTCTATTACATTCTCAGACATTGAAATCCGGCAAAGGGTCTCATTTCTTATTCTCAAGACATTGTGAGTACACAATGATCATCTATCATTTCTCAAGACATTGTGAGTACACAATGATCTCCATCATTTTCTTGTAGACATCGAGTTGCTGTACAATGGTCTCAACTACTCCTCGATATTGTAGTAAGTTATACAATAGTCTCTAAAAATTATCTTATAAATATTATATGATATTGTTTTACATGAAACCCGTCACAGTCTATCAATTTCCCTAATGGAAATACAAAAAATGGGATTTCTAAAAGATAAACTGACTCATCATCTACAAAAGTTAAGTTCAAGAACGTTCTCTACATTCATCAAAATTATCTTCTGAAATCTTCATTGTTAAAGGTCCGTGATTCTAGCATAGACTATCTTAGGATTACTTAAGATTTCCTTTCCACACGTATCTACCCATACTATCTTTCTATGCAATGGAATGTGAAAACATAGGTTACAAGTCTTTATGGCCGGACTTGCAAATGAATGGTTTGATATCGTCTTTTGCTTAGTGGACAATTTCTCAAAAGCTATGAACATATCACAAGTATACCTAATTTAGGTATTTGAAAATTTTATCGAACCTCGGCTAAATATAGCCTAATCACCTATATTTAACCTTGGGATAGTGGAACATGGTCTGATTAGCTATGTTCGACTTAAATTTTTCAAACACTGAGAACAGTTATACAAGGGTTATATTCAGGTTAATTTCCTACTTAAACTCGATAAACCACCACAAAATTCATCTAGAGACACGATAGTGTCTACCACTCAGCAAAATATTAACATCTTATTCATACTACCTAATTTCATTCTTGAAAGTTTTCATTTATGAAATAATCCTAACTACTATCTTGGGATAGTCATCAAATCTTCTCGTCATTCCTTAGAAGTACTAGCCTGACTAGATTTCAAGGATATCATTCCGTCATTCACTTTTGATTTTAAAACAAACTTGACATCTCTACCTAAGAATAATAGTAAGTGTACGCTACACTCTTCTAATCGTCAAACATATCACATCATTATCTAAACCCCATTGAAATTCAATTTGTAAAACTTCACAGTACCACGTTTCTTTCAAACACTAGTTGACATAAACACTATACGATATAACCTTCATCCCGAAACCACCTAAAGACATGATCAACATTGGAAATGGTTCGGATAACCACTTGCCACTAGCAAGACTTTCCTACAACAATTATCACATCATTATAAACTATTTCACATCAACAATATCTTACACCTTTGATTAACAATAGTTACCCTAACAACAACAAAACTATTCCATTTCGAGGCACTATATAGACGAATGTGTTAGTTAACCATTTGTTGGACTAAGGTGTCAGAGATCACCCACGAAACAACTAAGGAAACCATACAAATTAGGCTCCATGCCGCACACTATCACCAAAAACTCCATGTTAGAAATTAAGGTTTTATTGATAGCCTCGATACAATAAGATATGATTCGCTTTGAGAATCGGGAAAAGCCAAACTTTAGGTATATTGGACTCTATAAGATTTTAACAAAACCCTTTAGGTTATCAACTTAAGCCACATGGTACATAATACATTCTATGACTAGAAACTTGAGAACACAAAGATTAGAATTTGGCGTATACATCCACATTTCCCTAGACAATTCAACATCGGGTAACATAATTCTCATTGGACGGAATTCACATTAGGGGTGAGACTGAACCACAAGATTTTTAGGTTACTTTTCATTTTTGAGAATTTACAATTCACTTTCACTATTCACATTTACTATTCACTTTTACTATTCATCCAGAAACTTTTTATTTCACATTCTCGTAAGATAAATTATTTTAGTAATGACCTGAGAGTTCGACCATCGTTAGATCATTTTCGCAAAAGTTATAAGTAAACATCGCTTTTAAAGTTTTTCGTTTTAGACGGTCCACCGTTTAAACATCACGCTTAACGAAAATCAACCCCGACAATTTTTCTCAGATCGATAAATTTTAGATCATTCATGATTAATTTGAGAATTTTTAAAGAATTATTATTTTATTACCAAATAAGCCCAGCAAAACTAAACTTACGTTTTAAACAATTCTACTTACATCCAGACTTAACGATTCCTCCTGACTGTTTCTAATATGTTTTTAACACTTTTACATTTTTGGAAAAGTCAAACATATTTCCCTCCTCCTTTGACCATAAAGGAATTAACCTTGTACGTTCTACATTTCGCTTAAATCGCGGACTTTTAAACTTCACAAATAACTGTAAAGTTATCCCGCGTATGACTAAAACCACATTTTAACATCTCATATCACTTTTAGACTAATTTTAGTCTACTCTAAATAAATTCACTCGGGCCGTTTCCCGAAATTTCGTTCTTTCTAAAACTGCATTTTACACCGATTTTGACCCGCGGTTTCCAGCTTTTAGCGCGTTTTTGCACCCAATAAAGACTTATCACTCATTTTATATTTTTAGATGGAGTATAATGATGATTTTAATCATTCCTATAAGTTTCATATTTTACGATACCCCATTTTACGTTTCATGAATTAAATACTTACCGTTAGCTTATTTTCGACTAAAACTCACCTCAGAAACACAAGATGAAAAAACTAAAACTCTTAACCTCCTCATGAGGCTTCTCAAGGAAGCCTCCTAGACACATGGTTTGATCATGGCCATTCATTCCTAAGATCTTGCCAAGTATATAACTTAACCATGGTTAGTTTTTAACCTAATATGTAGTTAACTATTTTTCTCATCCTATAAATACCAAGCAAATCACTTCATATTTTCTTGCACCACCCCTTCTTAACATCTAAAGTCCTAAACCTAAGGCATTTCTTATAGATCTTGTAAGAACATTCATGTGTTCTTGAAGAAAACTAGCGTTTGATCTTTGTTCTTGGAAGTTTTCAAGAAAGAGTCGTTATAATCTTCAAATAACTTCAAGTCTCCAAAAGACGTTATAATCTTCATTTCTTCTTCGGGTTCTCAAGAAGGCGTTATTATAATCTTCTAATAGCCTTGGGTTTTCGAAGATTGCAAATTTTACGTCGAAGCTCCGCTAATATTTTATTTTTCCATAATACTCAAGCATTCTATATTAAGGTAAGTATTTATAAAACTCAAACTTATTTAATTACTTATAAACTTTGTTAGTTTATTTATTGTATTTATAAACTGTTAATATATCATATAATCAAGTAATTAAAATACATGTTTTACGTATTAAGCACTACAACATTAGGGAACTTCATGGTCATTTGGGTAAACGGGTCGACGAGTTACTGGATTTACGCACTAAAGTGTCCTAGCTCCTTGAACGTTTATCGCATGACCTCTCAATTATGATGGCCCGAACGGTAGTACGAGATATACAAATTAAAACAATTTCTATTAACAAACATACAAATGCTACATATATAGGCTCGTTTATGTTTTCCTAAACATTATTCCAAACCTAAGTCGCAACATTCTATTTTAGGTTGCTCGTAGAAGTTCTCACCGCATATCCATCATTCTCATTATACATGTGATATCATTTATTAAGGTGAGTCATAGCCCCTACTCTTTTAATACTTGTTTTACAAACTCTTTGGGGGAGATACATGCTCAACTATTTTCATTTACTTTTATAAGTAATTTTAAACTTTTACCGACAATGTGAGTTCATAGCCCCACTTTCTATTACTTAAATTATTTTACAAACCCTTGGGGGAGATACATGCTTTATTTTTAAACCGAACACATTGCTTTGAAATCTGTATGCTTATCTGAAAGTATTATGTGCACTAAGTACCACTATTGCCAAACTTAAGTCCCTATTATCATGAACCATTAATCACTCGCGGTGAACGCTAATAATGTGGATAGATTCTATCGATTGATCAATCCCGTTTGTTTGACCAAGTCCGGCAAACAAACGCACTCTATTTGAAGAACCATAGGTTAATTGGCAAATTACCTATTAGGGCAACTGTTTGACCAATGACCTCGCAAACTATTATATCAATTTCTATTGACAAGCCGTAACGCTGTATCATGAGCTTAGTGCAATAATATTCTGTTTTGTTTTAAAACCATTGGTGTGAGTCTAATTAACTCACACTACCAACATAATGTGTTCAACCATTCAACAAACTCTATGAATTTCACTCAACCTTTGTGTTGACAGTTTTAAGCATGTATTTCAGTCCATATATTGTACGGAAGCGGGCACGGAGGAGCACGAATACTCAAGAAGGCTATAAATTCTATTATCATTCGAAAACTCATTTAATGTATTTTGTAAACAATGGAACCAACCGACCTCATATTTTGTAAACTCTGACATTTATATAAATCGAATGATAAATCTTTTAAAACGACTCCATTAGAGTTCGTTTTCTATTGTTATGACTGTTGTGCCATGAAGTAACACCCAGTTTGAATTCCGCTGCGTACTACGAAATTGGGGGTGTTACACATACTTCCAGAGCAACCACTATCCATAATAAGATGATCTTTAAGCTCCTCTTCTGGGTTGCCCTACACATAAAGAAAAGAGTTAGAAATTTTTAGGAACCCAAGCCATTACTGACTTGTGTTCCCTTGTGGAGTTACAAACTCAAATTCTTTGAGTATGTAATTTCCACTATCTTTCAAAATGATTATCCGTAATTATCTTGATCTTTAGCATGTGGATTTTCAAAACTTTCTCGGTTTTTCAACACAAATCTCTTTTTCTCACATCACAAAAACATTCGATTCATTTTTGGTTGAAAGTACCGCCTGGCCCCTCCAGTGATTTCTTCCTCTTAACCCATTCTTTTTAATACTTGGTTCCTCTGATCTAAATCTCCCTATGTGAATTGTACCTTCTAGGTTGATAGTGAGATTTCTAGAATTTCTATACCAAGTATTGTGATCAAGACTTTGTTTTTGTCTGAGCAAAGATACTTTGTGAAAGTACGTTAGAGTTAATGTGCGATTTTGGAAAGTACCGTGAGATACCGGTTTTGAAAAGGTTTTCGCTTGGTGTGGGTATCTATGATCGGGTGAGAAATTTCGTGGATTGACCCTATTTGAATTATTCCAAACCGGGTTTGTACTCTAGTTTTCTCACGGTTGGCAAGTCTTGTTGTTTGGAAATTTTCTAAGGTATTCTGAGTGATGTTCACAATCCTTAATTAGATGAGTAGGATCAAACACACAAAACATTCTGACCCATACTGGTCAAAGTGACATCTTCTATGTCTATGCCCAAAATTATTTTGTCTTCTTGGTGAGTTATTAAACCTGTTTTGACCAAAATTATCCCAAAAAGGTTTAGCAAGACTATTTTGAAAAGGTTGTTAGAGAAGTACTGCTTGTGGAGCAGATTTCTTGATTTAAAGGTACCGCTGATTTTGAACATCGCTTTTCAACGTATTCTTTGTTTCGCACCTAGATTTAGCAACTAGCTTTTTCCTAAACTCTAGACTGTCCACTCCAAAACGAGAAACATCAGCCACCAAGTGGGTTGATGAATGCCGTAAGAGGATGTGGAACAAAGATGATAATCATTAGCTTTCTTATATGCAGGAGGTGAGTCACTTATTGAACCATCATTACTAGATGTATCAACATAATTAATGAGTTCTTCATCACTAGTGGTTATATCCTCATACTCACCTTCATCCTCATTACTAGATTGGTTTTCTTCTATCTTACTAAAATCCATACCAAAACCTAATCCAAATGGTAGGCTCTTTGTCGCTTTTTTGAACATAAGAAACATGTGACGAATCAGCCTTCACCCCAAGCAAAGAAACTTAGCTAACAAATCATCTCTTTCCTTAGTTAATTTCTCAATTTCGCAATTTACATGCTTTAATTTCCATTCACTAAGCTTTAACCGTAATCCGTTGTGTGCTACATTTTTCATTTCAAGCTACTTCATTATTTTCATGTGTTCAGATTTTGGCTTCCATAGATTCTAAGGTTATTTGATAACCGCTACCTCAAGACCTAGCCTTAACACAATTATCTCTCAATAATCATATAACGCTAAGCAATTTATGCTAAAAATCATAGCAATTTGAGCATACCTCAGAGATAGGAGATTGATTTGTTGAAGTAGCCACCAATGCTAGTTGAATCAGATCATCTTCCCTTTCCTTGCTCCTATCAAAGTCTCCAAAGCCATCAATGATTCCAAAATGTAAAGATGTTCGTGTTCTTCAAAGAAAACAAAGGTTGCTCCAATCCAATGCTTCTAATCTAATCTTTAATTTCTTCTTCCTTTATCATGCAATAAGTTCTTTGGTTCATCATCAAACTCTACACTCCGGTCGACTTCGATAACTTCTCTTGAGCAGCAAAAGCCTTTGTTTTATTATTAAGAATTTCCTTAAGCTCAAGTTTTGGCTTTTGAGATGTCTGTTTGCTTGATACTTAGCAAACGCACTCCTTATCATGACCATCTTTTGACAATTGAAGCATTCAATTTTAGATTTGTCAAAAGTTATGCCATTTTTGGTTTTGAAATCAATGCTTTTACTGTCTTCTTCATGTACTTTTTGATTCTTGCGGTGTCATAGCAACTTGCCACACGATATCAATTTCTTCAAGTGCATCTTCTTCAATGCATGCTAGATCTTCTTCATAAGTGGCAGAGTAGAAACTAGCTTTTGTGCAAAGGAGCACATAACTCATCACGAGGCCATAGTGGTAGTTGGTGGGGCTTTGTTGAACATATGAGGGGTGTATGGGCGGCGGTACTTTGAGAAGCGGTACTTTGAGGAGAAGCGGTACTTTTAATGGAAGTCTGGCCTAATCTTTGAATGATAGAAAAGCAATACTATGAGACTTAGAACTTGTTTGACCACTCATCTCATGCTCATACACCTTAAGTTGATGATATAGATCATCAAAGTCCATGACATCGAACCTTGTTGTCCTCGGATCATTGTAGCAATGCATGCCATGAAGATAGCTCATAGAAACTTCAAATTAGCATCTTCAAAGCGATATACGCCTTGTATAGCTCCAACATGTTGAGTAGATTCGAAACCTATCATATGCTGACATCAAGACTCTCTCTTTCACCAAGCTTGAAAGTTTCAAAATGTTGCTTTAGCAAATTTACATTGCATCTTTTGAGGCTTCATTCCCTCAATCTGGTCTTGAGGAAGCAGCCGGAGAGAATGCTTAGCATCTTTAGCATCATGAAATTTGAGAAGATGACCATACGGAATGGCATATAAGAGAATGTTGAGTGCCTTCTCTTGATTCCTTAAGGTTCTTTAACAGTATCTTTGGTTTAGGTGCCTTTGGTTGTCGGGGAATATCAAGTGCCTTCTGACTTCATTCCCATTCACAATAACATTCCAAGAGCATGGTGCGTAATGGCAATGTCTTGCCTCATCTTCATGCACCAGAGATCATATTCTCCCTTCTTGATTATTGGAATTACGAGAGAGGTGATTGAGGGTGGTGGAAGCGACTTCGATCGACATCTTGAATATTGTTGAAGAAGGGTTTCTTCCTGATCGGAGTTTCCAAACACGGCTCACGATACCACTTGTTGGATCGATATACTTTAATCAAACTAACTAACTAGCTTGTTAAGGTTTAATAACCTCGGATAAATCCTAAGTTATTAACAAAGAAACAGAGCAATCTTTATTAAGTCTTGAATTTACTTAACAAAGCTAAGAAGAATAACCTTTTATTATAAACTCTAAATCGCTATTATATTGAGATACTCACAATACAACTCTAAGATAATCGAACTTCTCTCTAAAACACTGATTAACTTGTGAATTAAGTAAACTCAAAACTCATAGGCTCATAAGCAATCGTACATCTAATGCCAATCTAGGAGTCCTTTTATAGGCTCAAGGATATCCTAGTTGGTTTACAATTGATAACCTTATACGACAAGTAATCTAAACATAGAATACAATACTTTCCATAAACGAATACTTATTCTTTAGTTCTTTGCGATACTTTGACTTTTTAGGTGCAGATACTTTGACTTTGTCTTTAGCGATTACTTTGACTCTTTGACTTTTCGGTACTTTGCGACTACGGTACTTTCATATCTTCAGTACTTTCATGTCTTCAGCACTTTCATATCCCAACATTATAATGATGGCCTATCATTCTTATATAGTTGTTTCCGTTTATTCTTTATTTTAGTATGTAAGTGTCATATGGCTGAGATGAGGGTAACCCTCATCCTTTATTCTTCAATGTTTTTTTGGGTTTTTTAGTAATAATATTTCTTGGGGGAAACCCTTTACTGAAAAACCTACTATGGTGAATTTGGGGTTTTAGCATTTGTATTTTCTAACTTTTGTAACGCTTAGTGGCATGTCACTAGCGAGTTTCATTAGTTGTTCAAGCTCGACGAGGTTAATGTAACTTACGCACGTCGGCCACATTCCATTATATTTGGTTCATTTTTAATATATTTTACGGGGTGAATCCACTTTTACCCAAAATTTTGGGGATTAGGGTTTCATGATTATTCAACTGATTCATCTATACTCTAAATCAATTTAAATTCCTTAAAATTAATCTTAAATTACATACTTTGATTCTTGTAGATCTTTGTCTTTTCCTTCATTAATTCTCAATCCGCCTTTTTATTTGTATATACATTATAATAAACCAATTCCTTTGTGTAGCGTTCACTTTCAATCTCTCGTTAGATAATTGGATTTTAGTGATTTATATTCTATTAATTCATGTAGGTGAGTCTAATCGATTCTAAACCTATCGGGTCCTCTAATAGGACATATTTATCATTAAAACCTAAAAAAACAACTAGAACTATGAATCCTTTGAGTAAATCTGCTATGAAACATGCTAATATGCTATCTAAAACACCTCGAAACACTTTCAAGAAGGTTGATTCAAGGTCTATTTCAAAGGGGAATGGTGATGTGGCGGATATGGAGGATTTTATTTTGGGTAAAGGGAGTATCTTTGGACCTGGTAAAGTATATTAACCAAAAACATTGAAGTACAGCGGATGAGAGTGAGTCTGCGTCATCGAGTCCCTTTAGGACATACTGAACTCTCATATAAAGATGATGCATGTTCTTATAACACAAAATAAAAAGAACAACCTATAATGACAATACAAGTGAATATAAATATGGAATAAACATGATTCACTAAGGTAACACCAAAACAATAGTCATCATAGAGACTTCAAAGCAAACTTCCATGCGATTGAGGAATTTACATATCATAAAGATGCAACGACCATCCCACATTCATAGATCATCAAACTTGAATTGAGTTCACAAATAGCACACAGTGGTTGGTGAGACTCTAAAACCACACGGATAGAAGCTGACAAGAAAAACTGGCTCAAAGGTGTATGTTTTAGATGCAAAACCAAAAGCAAAATAACCAAGAATAAGAGAAAGCCAGCGTAGTTCCACAATGGCAACATCAATCCGGCATCATAACTTCCATAGTAGCGGCTTCTATCCATAACATTGGTCATAATATAGCATATCATCAAAATTCAGCTCAATGGACAAGAACACCACTAACCATACAATATTCCTAAATCATTAGGAACCTTCATGGTATATACCCAAGCAGGTAGACCACGTAATAAAATATTATTAGCAGGATCTTCATTGGTAATGATACAACTTTAGGGTTTTGAATAAGTTGCCCAAAAACTTAACTTACAATACATAGCGACCTTTTAAATTCCACAACTTATTATCAAACCCGAATTAGCGGCCCTTAAAGAGCACATACCCTAGCGTCCCGTATGCAATCAACCATCCTAACCAATCATATGAATAGATAAGCCTTCAACATGATGACGATTCTGGATAAACATAGGGTTTACCAACCCTAACGTCCAGCAAAGCGATCACGGACCCACATAAAATATTAGATTGCAACCAATCCCATTGATCATGTGAATAGGGTTTTGAACAAGATCCCCCAACCTGCCTCCATCTCTATGACCCGTCATAAACTTCCATCTAGTAAGAACCCCGAAATCAGCCACCCATCCAAAAGCATGGATAACGTGCGTAAGCATGGACAATCATCAAAACCCTAAGCAGGGGTTTACACTCAAGATGGATGCATTAACCGGTATATGAGTGCAATTTATAGCATATGCATCATAGAAAACCTCCACACATATCCTAAGTGGGCGAGAAACCAGAAATCAATAAGGTTTTTATAATAAATACCATAACAGACATAAAGGAACCCATCGGTCGTATAATGAAAACAAATCGATTAAGCTGACATGAATAATTAAGTAAAGTAATGTTTACAGCAAATCACTATCAAGAGTCAATCAAAGCTGAATATCTGAAACCCTAAAACTAGGGTTTCATTCTTAAAACCTAAATGATCAGGCGGTTTTAGGGAGGTTTTGATTGCCCAAAATCTCGACTAAAGATTTATAATGATAAAATTTGAACAGCAAATCAAAAGATGATTATCATGCAAAACCAATAAAAAACTTGGCCTAATATCGTTTATTACGGTTTCTTACTGATAAGAACTAGAGTACAATTACGAACACACTACTCACTGGAATACACAACATAAAATGATTGCATACCATAGAGGTAGAGAGAGGTTTCTTCAGTCGATTTAGGCCGAGAAAATATGATGGAGATGGTGGCGAGATTTAAGCCCTAGTGAGAGAGACTTTTAGGTTTTAGCCTTTTTATCAGTACCTTCAAACGGAATACCACCATTATCACGAGTATCATCATGGGTCCTAGATGTAAAAGCCTCATTAGGATATGGAGGATTTGAGGTGTATGAGGAAGGGCTTTTAATCGTGGAGAGTGAAGATTTGAGGATCTTGTTTTGGGTATGGAGGATGTCAATCAGTGTTGGTGATGGTTGCGAACTTTGTAAGGAATTTTGTGTTAATGATAATAATTGTATTAGTTGTGAGGATAGTCATAGGGATATTATTGATGAAATTCTTGCTAGTTTGAATAGTGGTGTTAGATCTGATAGTAATAAATCTGATAGTGCTAAGGATAGTGTAAATGTTCTTAAGGTTAATATTAGTATGCTTGAAATGCATGTTCTTGTTAAAAGATAATCCCATTTTGAATCCTCAGAATGGGACTAGTAAACCTAAAAGTTATACTAAAAGGTTAGTTTTGGGGATGTTAGGGTGCCAAGGATGTTTAAACTAAATGGGAATGCTAGTGACAAAGCAGCTAAAGGGGTTGGTGTTGTTAGCAATTTTGAAGCTGGTGAGCGGTCATTGTTAAAGATAGTGTGATGAAGGATAATGGTTTTGAGAAGAGTAATAGATCTTTTGTTGTTATTGTAGCTAGAAGTTTTGGTAGAAATGGGAAATAAGCTCCATTTGTCCCTCCTTCTATTTAGGTGATGAGGTCGGAAGTGGCTAGGATGGATCGTGTTGGAAGAAGGGTGTAAGAGATGGGGTATACATTGGTTGGTTTTTTTTTTTTTTTAGATGCAGTATGAATCACAAGAATTTGGTTTTCACTTGAAGGCGTATGTGGAGGTTATATCAGTTGGAGGATGTGATCATGAACCAAAATGGAATGTTCTTTTTTAATTTTGAAGTCTAAGGATGGTATGGAGTTGGTTATTGATAATGGCCCTTGGTTAGTAGATAACAAGCCTCTTTTGTGAAAAATTAGGGCAGGGGCTTTGTATGTCTAAACACGAAGTGAATAAAGTTTCTAGTTGGGTAAACATTCATGACATTCCTTTAGGCTTGGAATGTTGAAGGCATTAGCAAAAAATAGTTAGTAGAATAGGTGTCAGATTATCATGGATAGAATGACGAATTCCATTTGTGAGAAACATTATGGTAGGGCATCCTTTTCAGAAGTTCTACTTGAAATTGATGCTAGTAAGTCTTTTAAATAGTTGATCATAGGAACTTTGGTAAAAATTTGGGTAAGGTGTTTAGTTGTGGCTTGAGCATACTTGGGTCTCGCCACGGTGAGGAGGGTATGTGTTTTGGGCATTACTAGTGATTGTGCTAGGAAGGTGAATACTATTCTTGGGGTTAACAAAGAAAAGAGAGCACTGTGAGAGCTTTCGATATGAATAATGGAAACAAAAATGGTGGGGTATTAATGGTGGCGTTGAAGAAGGTTGGCAAACCGCTATTAGCCGTAGGATTATAGAAGTCTTTGGGGCTAATACAAAATGAGGGGGTAGTTTTGAAATTCCTATAATGTTAGAGGAGTTAATGTTAACAAGGCGGAGTTATAACAATTATGGTAATATACTAGTGTGAGTAATGTGGGTACAAAGGAGGTGATAAGAAGAAGGATCACATTATTAGTGGTAATGTGAGAAAGGTGGATGAGAGTATGGTGATAAATGATAATGGGGAATCTGCTAACAAGGGCAAGGGTAAGGTTGGTGAGGGTGTTATTAATAATGAAGGCAATGGTAATAATGGTAATATTGAAATTAAGAAGAATGGACGAAAAAAGAATGGGTAATAGGAATGGTAACAAGAATGTTAATGGTAGCAAAAGTGGTGATGGTAATAGTTCCAAAGATGGGTTGGGGGCTAAGAATGTTAGTACTAAGAATCGTTTTGATGTTTTAAGTGAAGATAATAGCAATGAGAACTTTGAGTTGTGGAAGGAAGTGAAGTCTCAAGTGGATAAGGCTTGTGATTACGGTGTCCGATTTTGGAGGTGTTGTTAAGGGTTGGTGAGATGATATGGTTAAGTTTTACAGGAAAAATGGAATAATAGAGTTACGAGATCAGGCTCTTGACGGCATTTGGAATGGAAGATAAGGAATATGTCCAATAACATTATTAGAAATACTTAGGAACCTTAATAAAAATGCTAAGGTTAATGTTGATAAGTTGTTGCGAGAATTCATCTTGACACTCAAGATAAAAGTGACATTTCATTTAACAAGTTTTATGATGAAGCTTATCGGGTTGAGATAGCTAAAGTGGAGACTTTGGGAGAAAGTTTAACTAAAGTTGATCGTTTATTCTATCTAACAAGCCTTTTGATAATGATCATAAAAGCATGGGTGATGAAATGCTAGGAATATTATAGGGCGGATGTGACTCTAAAAGTGATCGTATTAATGGTCATGTTTATGAAATATCTGGCTCATAATCTGTTGATGAAGTGGAAGAGGTCACAACTGATTCTGCTTTTTTCATGACACAGAATGAGATTTCTAATCACATGGATAGTTCTATGGCATGTTCCGGTGGTGGCTTTGCATCACACTCTTCAACTATTCAATGATGATGAAAATTGGTGCTTGGAATGTTAGGTAGTGCATCTCAAACAACCCGTCAAGATTAAGTGATTTCCCTCATTAGAGAGAGAGCGTCTTAGTATGTGTGTTGTGCTTGCGACTCATCTTAGAAAAAAGTTTGTTAAGTCTGCTGGGGATCATACTTTTGGGAACTGGAATTGGTTGTCCAATATTGGGGATTGTAGAAGTGTGTGTAGGATAATGGTTGGGTGGGACTCAAATGTTGTTGGTGCTAATCGATTCCCATTTTGATCAAGCTATGCATTTTGAAGTCAATTTTGTTCATGATCTCAAGAAACAATTTGTCTCTTTTATTTATGCTAAGAATAAAGGGAGTGAAAGAGAGGCTTTATGGAAGAACTTGATTAAGCATAGCAGTCATGTTAAGGATGAGCCTTGGATCCTTGTGGGTGATTTCAATGTGGCGTTAAATATTGATGATTGCTCGAATTTCTTTGCTGCCAAGATACGATATTGAAGATTTTCGAACTTGTGTAGAGTGTTTGGAGCTTGACGATATTTCTAGCGAAGGTATGTTCCATACTTGGATTTAAAAGCATGAGGATCCCGGAACTGGTATTTTAAAGAAACTTGATAGAGCCATGGGTAATGGTAATTTTATGTCTTCATTTGATAACTGCATTGCTGAATTCCTTCCATTTGTTACTTCGGACCATGTCCTGTTATTCTGGTGTACCCATTGGCTAAAGCTTCTAAACCTAGGTCCTTTTGTTTTGTCAATTTTCTTGCTGATAAGGACTCCTTTATCCCTACTATTAAGAAGAATTGGGGTATGGATGTTCAGGGTTTTCGTATGTTTATTTTGGCAAAAAGGTTGAAAAACATGAAGAGGCATCTGAGGAATATGAATAGGAGGAATGGTAATGTGTTGTAGGTTAAAATGCTTAGAGTGGAGCTCAAAAGAGTTCGAGTTTAGATAAAGACCCTAACAATAGCAGTCTTAGGGAAGAGGAAATTATCTATTGCAATGCGTATAAGGAGGCGGTGTTAGATGAGGAAAGTATCCTTAGGCAAAAGGCGAAGATTTAGTGGTTCAAAGATGGGGATCATAACTTCTTATTTTCATAATTTGCTCAAAGTAGATCAAGTAAATCACGAGGATTCAAGTGGTGTGTGATGAACGGGCAATAAATTTTAGGGTGGTGAGGTACGGGGTGCTTTGTCAATCATTTCAAATTTTTTAGGATTGGAGGATCAGATCTTTCCGATTGTGGTTGTGAGGATCTTTTCACCAAAGATTTGGATCCAAGTGTTCTTGACAGCATTGTTAGAACGGTTACTGATGTTAAAATTAAGGAGGCAATGTTTAGTATTGATGTGGACAAAACTGATGGCCCGGATGGTTATACTTCCAGGTTCTTTAAAGCTGCGTGGAGCATTGTGGGAGGTGATTTTTGTGCTGCAGTTTGAGAGTTTTTTATTTTTGGGAAGTTGCTTGGGGAATTCAATGAAAATCTCATTTCTCTCATTCCCAAGATTCAAATTCTGTCTTCAAAAGGCTTATGACCGCGATTCTTGGCGATTCGGAATGGGTTGGTTTGGTCTTCACATGCGTATGGTTGATTGGATTATGGAATGTGTTACGTCTACATCATTTCTATCAGGTATTAATGGTGCGTTACATGGTTATTTTAAGGGTGGCGGGGTTTGAGGCAAGTCGATCCCTTGTCTCCTTATCTCTTTACCCTTGTTATGGAGATTCTTTCGTATTTACATAGTCGGGTTCATTTATTGGTATTCATTTACTTTTCATAACAAATGTTCTAAATTGAATATTATTAATTTGTGTTTTCTTGATGATTTGTTTTGTTTGCCCATGGTGATGTCCATTCGGCCATTATCATGGATACTTTGGAGGAGTTTAAGATTGTTTCTAGTCTTCTGTAGAGTTTGCCTAAAAGTCTTGCCTATTTCTATAATGTTCTTAATCGTTATCAAGATTGCTATTCTTAGTCCTTCCATTTGATGAGGGGTCTCTTCCAGTTAAGTATCTTGGTGTGCCTCTTATTACTACTAGGCTTATTTTTAGAGACTATAAGGAATTGGTTGAGAGATTATCTAATCGGATCAAGGATTGGAGGAACAAATCGCTTTCGTTTTCTGGTCGGTTAGAAATAATTCAATCGGTGCTTTCTTTTATGCATATTTATTGGGCATCGGTTTTTATTCTTCCTGCTCGTATTGTTCATGATCTTGAACAACTTATGAGAGGGTTTTTGTGGTGTCATGGTGAGCCGCGTAAAGGTAAGTCGAAAGTTGCTTGGGAATTTGTGTGTTTACCTAGGCAAGAAGGGGGTCTTGGTATTAGAAGGTTGGATTCTTTTAATTCGGCTCTGATTTCTTCGTATATTTAGAGCATTGTTACGGGGAAGGAATCTCTTTGGGTTAAATGGATTCATGTATATAAGCTTAGAGATCGTAACTTTTGGGATATTCCGTGTCGTGGTAATATGACATGGAGTTGGCGGAAGATATTGCGAGGTTAGTCAAAGTATTGAAGATTCATATGGTATACCATAGGTAATGGTGCTAAGGCTTACCTTGGTTTGATTCTTGGTGTGATGTGAGTCCTTGTCTATTGTTTCTTCTCGGGATATTTTTCGAGGCGGTTTTCTCTTGGGGCTTCTATTAATGATATTGTCTCGGAAGAGGGTGGACTTGGCCCATTCAGATGGGTTAGTTGTCTTCCTTCCTTCGATCGGTTCCTCATTTGGTTAATCATCAGGAGGATAGATTGTCTTGGCGTGCTAGTGATGGTACTTTAAAGCATTTCTTAGTCTCTACGGTTTGGGATTCCATTAGACCTCGGGGCTCTACAATTGATTGGTTTCATGTTGTTTGGTTCTCCCAGAGGATTCCTAGACATGCTATTCATCTTTGGTTGGTTATTAAGAGAAGGTTAAAGACGCAGGATATGTTGAGACATCAGGATGATATTATGTTGCAATGTCCGCTTTGTGACTTGCAACCGGACTCTCATGATCACCTTTTCTTTGAGTGTTTGTTTCCTTTTCAAGTCTGGGATTCGTTGAAGGTGTTTGCTGGAGTTGGTTCTATTCCTTCTTTGCAGGATGCTATTGTTCACTTTCTTATTAGTACGACGAAATCTATATCTGCTAGGAGTGTTGTTTCGA
Source organism: Chrysanthemum makinoi (assembly GCA_910596185.1). Lineage (NCBI taxonomy): Eukaryota > Viridiplantae > Streptophyta > Magnoliopsida > Asterales > Asteraceae > Chrysanthemum > Chrysanthemum makinoi. The sequence goes on from OU343219.1 coordinate 65,742,465, forward strand.
AGCTTCTGTTTGCGGTTGCTACTTACATTATTTGGCAAGAAAGAAACAACAGGATTTTCAAGGCGCAAAAAAGATCCCAAGCCCAAGTTTTTGATCTTATCAAGTCCACGATTAGTCTCAAGCTTCTCTCGTGCAGATTTAAGAAGACGGTGAAAGTGGAAGATCTGTTGTGCGTGTGGCAGTTGCCTTTGTCTCTTATGCATTCATGATGTGATCTTCTGAGTGTTGGGTTCTGATGAATGATGTAATCTCTTTGGAAGTTGCCTTTGGTTGTTTGGATTTTTTGTTGGAGATCCACTTGAGAGTTGTACTCTTTTTTCCCCCTTCTAGGGTTTTCCCACTGGGTTTCTACCTAGAGAGGTTTTTAAGGAGGCTGTCTCATTTGGTTCATCAATCTCCTTCGATTCATGTTTCATGTGGTGGTTGTTTCCTATTGGTGACTTAGTTTTTGTATGGCGATTTTTAGTTTCGCTTTGTGGCATGTCAAAAGCGTTTAGTGTGTAGTGATTGTTCAAGCTTTAGATTGAGGTTAATGTGGTATCTCTGCCACATTCCAGTGTACTTCATTTGTTTGTGATTAATGTATTTTACCAGGGTGAAGCCCTTTTACCCAAAAAAGATTCAAGTTCCATTGAAAGTTTTGGATTTCAGACCCATTGCATGTGGTAATGTAGTATACAAATGCATTAGCAAAGTTATCACAAATAGGATCAAGGAAGGGCTTAGTAGCTTGATTGATTGCAACCAAAGAGCTTTTATTCCCGGAAGACAAATCAGCGATAATATTTTATTGGCTCAGGAGTTTATGAAGGCGTATCGTTGGAAACGTACTACAAGCAAATGTGCGTTCAAGGTTGATATTCAGAAGGCTTACGATACCGTTAACTGGGATTTCTTGAAGACTATTCTTATCCGGTTTGGTTTTCACTGCTCCTTTGTGCATTGGATTATGGTATGTCTTATTTCTGCCTCTTTTTCTATTTGTGTCAATGGGGAATTACATGGGTTTTTTAAGAGCAAAAGATGTCTGGGGAGGGTGACCCTATGTCGCCTTACCTCTTTACTATTGTTATGGAAGTTTTTAACTTGATGGTTAAGAGACAAATTAGGAGGGATGATATATTTCGTTATCACTGGGGGTGTAAGAAACTGATGTTGACTCATTTATGTTTTGCGGATGACCTTTTATTACTTTGTCATGGTGATGAAATTTCTGCTTGTATTTTTGGAAGGGCCTTAGATGAGTTTACTTTATGCTCTGGTTTATTCCCTAGTTTACCTAAGTGTGCTACTTTTTTTGGGAGTGTTCCTGATGTGGTTAAAGATAGAATTCTCATGGCCATGCCGTTTAGTATTGGGCAGCTCCCTATCAAATATTTAGGTATTCCCCTAACTGGTAAGAGAATTAGCAATAATGATTGTAGAATATTGCTTGAAAAAGTTAAAAGTAGAATTCAGAATTAGAGGAATAAGACTTTGTCATTTGCGGGAAGACTCCAACTTGTGTCCTCTGTTCTGTCCTCTCTTTATGTGTATTGGGCATCCATGTTTTTACTTCCTGTTCATGTTTGTGATAGCATCTACAAGGTCCTTAAGATATTCTTGTGGTCTAGTGGTGATGATGGTAGTGGAATTGCTAGTGTTGCCTGGAAGGATGTGTGTAAGCCCAAAAGTCAAGGTGGCCTTGGTCTTAAGCCCCTTAGGCTTATGAATGAGGCGTTAATGACTAAGCATCTTTGGAATGTCATCAGCAAGAAAGACTCGTTGTGGGTTAAGTGGGTTCATTTGTATAGGATTAAAGATAGGAATATTTGGTTCAATGTCAGTTCTGAACATGGAGCGTGGATTTGGAATCAGATTTTAGAGCTTAGGGATAAGATACGTGGATTTGTTGTTTATAAATTAGGTAATGGTAGGAGATGTTCCATGTGGTTTGATAAGTGGCACACTAATGGTCCGTTATGTAAACTTGTCACTCATAGTTTCTTAAGTGAGCGTGGTATTGATGTTAATGATAAGGTTGTTGATTGGATTGATGCTAATGGGTGGAAATGGCCACTTGAATGGAACACTTTGTTTGGTTAAGTTTTGAATGTCCCGGTGCCTATTTTATTAGTTGACTGTGATGATAAGGTCTTATGGGTTAATAAGGAGAATAAGGACGTTTTATTTAGTGTCAAGGAAGCATCGAAAGCTTTAAGGATTGATAATCCTAAAGTCATCTGGATAAGCATGTCTGGTTCAGCCAATGCATCCCTAGGCATGCTTTCGTTCTTTGGATGGCAATGAGAGGTAGGCTTAAAACCACTGATAGGATCTTCAAATGGTTTAACGTTTCTAGCACATTGTGCCCTTTGTGTAAAAATGATGATGAGAGTCATAGCCACCTGTTTTTCAAATGTCAGTTTTCTAAGATTGTTTTTTTTTTCGTAAAAGGGATTTTTCACCCTGGTAAAATTCATTACACCAAAAACATTGAAGTACAAAGGATGAGGGTGACTCCCTCATCTCAGTCCCTTAGGACACTTACAAGCAACTAAATATAAGAATGACATGCCATTCTTATAAGTTACAAAAATAAAACTTTCAACCTACAATGACTATAAAAGTGAATCTAAAAATGAAATTAAAAGCTTGCTTCACTAAGGTAGCACCAAAAGCATAGTCTTCCTCGAACTTCTTTTTGGGTTAAGGGTTTTACCCCGGTAAATATATAACCAAAAAATAAAGTTAAGTACAAATGGAATGTGGCAGAATTACCACATTAACCTCAAGCGAAAAGCTTGATAAACTAGTGTTTATGACATGCCATAAACACAATGACCCTAGCTATATTACATCACCTAACTAGGCATAAACAAGAAAAAACTTGTTGCAAGCGAGCATCCCGCATCCAGCCACTGCACGAAGGGGGCACGTCGACCCAGGAAGTCTGCCTCCTTAAAAAACCCTTTGCAAGAAAAAACAAAAGGGAAAAACCTTGGAGTAGGGAAAAAGAGTACAACCCTTATCTGACACTCCATTCATGTGTAATACAAACACTTGGAATCTTCCATTTATCAAGAATCAAAGCGAGCTCTTGAGGTTAAACGCTTCTTGAACTTGAAGGTAACCGGCTTCAACCAAATGCGATGGAGACAATAATTTTAACCAGTTCAGCAATAGTAGACTTCTTATGCTTGAAAATTCTTGCATTGCGCTCCATCCAGATGTAATATGTAGTAGCATGCAGAACCGAAATGATGCTACTAACCGACAGCCCCTTTGATATAGGAATAAGGAATGTAATAACACACTCCAAAGAAGGTGGGACCGCATCCATTCCAGATAAAACCCGAACCTGAAACCAAACCTGCATAGAAAACTGGCACTCAAAAAATAAGTGAGATTGAGAATCCGGAACCAATTCACAAAGCGGGCATCTAAGCAAGTCTAAGTCAACATAAGGACCAGCATCCCATTGCCGCATCCTATCCTGAGTCTTCATCTTCTGCTTAATAACAAGCCACAGATGTATAGCATGCCTCGGGATACAATGAGAAAACCAAGGAACATGACACCAGTCAACCAAATCAGCCCTTAGGTGCAGAGATTCCCACGCCCATAAACTGAAAACCGACTAAAATTACCATCCAAATTGTACCATAATAATCCATCATCAGTATTATTAAGATTAGGAACTGGGAGAGCAGCTAACAATGGAAACCTAGATAACCATTCAAAAGGCCATCGCCAAACACCATTAACTATCACATCACAAACCGAGTCGAATAAATTAAACCCTTGCACAATCCTAGAACTTCAAATCAACTTCCATGCGATCCGAGAAAGCACCCATCATCATAAGACACATCTGACATCCACATAGAACCTAAATTTACACAAATAAGCCGTAAACAAATGACTAGCCGAATGTGGCAACATCACCGCATCATGGCAAATAGGTGAACAACCCAAAACCGTAAGAGCGGACATAAGACCAAAAAATAGAACGAGTAGTACAGGTCTATGAACACGCCGAAGGTTTTTGAACAAGAATACCCCCAAACTTGACTTCCATCTCATACAACGATGCAACCAAACACCAACTGCATCAACCAAATAGCATCAGGTGGTACAAGCATCATCATCCAAATGTAATCATGTGTATGTAAAAATAGCAAAGAAACAAAAACAAACCCTGAGTAATTAAGGTTAAACGCCCAAAAATCCGCATCCTCCCTATAACCACAAACACAACATCCAACTCTCAACAACAGCAAAAGCCATAATATGGACAAAACCTTGATTGGACGTAAATACAGCTGCTGTGAAGAACAAACAGCATACAAACCTAGGGTTAACGACGAACCCTAAACTCCAAACACAAAATATTCCAAGATCCACATTATAGACATAGATCTAGGAAATAAAATAAGTATTATACGACCCCTCCAATAACATAATCTGCATATCCAAACACAAAATATTCAATGAATTCTGAAACCCTAACAAACCGATTATCTCTCTGGAGAAACCGATTCTTTATCCCTAACATCTTAACGATCGCTCCTACTTTAATTCTTGTCTTCTTTAATCTGTTATAGTTAGCTTATCACTCGTGGTTGGTTAATTATTAGGTTGGTCAATTGGAGTTTTAATGTGTTCATTCGTTTTTTCTTAGGGTTTATAAGTATCGCATAACTACTGAATCTTTTGATACCATGAGGGGTGTTGGTTAGGTGTTATATTCTGGTCATTAACGCATGTCTTAACATTGTTAGGACAATCAAATGGAAGGTTGACGTTGTTTCTTCGTGTTTTTCTGGTGGTTTTTTCTAGTTTATCGTTTTAGGGTTGTGTGTTATTCATTTAAGGTTTTGTTCTCATCGTTTTCTTTCTGCTGATTAATATGGCGAACAATGGTGATGGTACTGTGGATTTGGAAGCGTTAAAGGCTCGTATGCAGCGGTTTAAGGATATGGAAGCTGGTAACTTGGGAGCTCCGAGCCAATCCAGATTAGCGACTAGGGTTTTGCGCAAGCCTAGTCCAGTTTTGAGTGGTAATAACGAACCAGGTAATGATTCTTGGTCTGTTTCTGATGGTGATCGACTACCTACACATGTTAAACCTAAAGATACTATCGATTCAACTACATTAGAAGCTGGTATAACAAGTGTTGATGGTAAAATTCTGGATGACACTTTGTTTTGGGACGTGGGTGCTGCTGGTGGCATGACTACATTAAACTTACAAGAATACCCAACGCTTGATGATAATTTTCGGTCTAAACAAACATCTATTCCTGTGCCGGGGTTGTCTAGCGAGCATGGTGTTACGGACATTGCTAAGGATGCTAACTTACCTTCTGGAGATAACGTTTGTGTTGGTAGTCAAGTTGGACGTATGCATGGGGTACAAACGAGAGTTTCTTTGTCAACTTTGGATAAATCTAAGGGTGCTATGCCTATCATCCAAACTGCGGAGGTTAATGCACCAACTAAGTCTTATGTTGGTGCTACTAGTGGTGCGAATTTGACAAATGTTAAAGGTAAATCTAACTTTCGTGCACTAAAGGTTGATAATGTTTTTACAGGTGTTGATGTGTCCATACCACGAAAAGTTGTTGAAACTACTAGTACTAAATTTGAACACACTCTTTACGGGTATTTTATTGGAAAGCATATTTCTTTTCCAGTAGTCGAATACTTTGTTCGTAACAATCGGGCCAAGTATGGGTTAAAACGTATTATGATGAATGCAAACGGTTTCTTTTTCTTTAAGTTTGATTCCCAGGTTGGTTTGGATGTTGTTTTAGAGGGAGGGCCGTGGATGATTAAAAATAACCCCATTATACTTAAAAAATGGACTATGAGTACTAACTTGACGAAAGATGAGTTAACCTGAATCCCGATTTGGGTTAAATTGCATGATGTTCCATTACAGGTGTTTAATGAAGATGGTATTAGTATTATTGCTACGCACATTGGTAAGCCTATTATGCTTGATTCCTACACTAGCTTTATGTGTATTGATTCTTGGGGTAGGAGTAGTTTTGCTCGTTGCTTAATTGAGATTGATTCGTGTGTTCCCCTTAAGGAATCTGTCACTGTAGGAGTCCCTTATATGGATAGTCTTGGCTTTTCGTCTGCAACCATTAGGGTGGAATATGAATGGAAATCCCCGCGATGTGATACTTGTTTGATTTTTGGCCATTCTGCTGATACTTGTCCTAAAAAAGTGGTTCCACCTGTTGTGGAGGTTAATAATGACGGGTTTCAACAAGTTGGTAAAAAGGGTAAAACTAAAAGTAAGGAAAAGAAAATTGGGAATCTATTTAATGGGGTGCCTGTTGGTAGGAATATGCAATATAGGCCTAAAGCTGTCACTAATCCATCCACTAGCACAACCTCTCAGGGGAAACCTAGTACTAGCTCGGGTCCTCCCCCGAATCCGGTAGGTGTGGTAAATTCGACTAAACCTAACAAGGATAGCCAATCTTCTCGGAATGTAACTCATAATAATAGCTATCCCACACCTAAGGTAAGTAACCCAATTTTGGCTGCTAATGTGCCAATTCATTCTTTGGCTACTAATGATGATGTTGATAAGATTACAGATTTGGCTGATGATGATGAGGTTGAGAATGTATTTGATGAGTCAGGTAATTTGTTTGATAAACCGGGGGCAAGCACTCCTGTTCTAAATGTTCCTGATGTTTAGTATCGCCTCTTGGAATATAAGGGGTTTGAACCACTCCCCTAAATAAAAAGAGGTTAGACAGGTAGTTAATGAAAATAATCTTAGTGTATGTACGGTGTTGGAATCTCATGTGGATGCTTCTGTGGTGTATGATACTTGTCGTAAGGTGTGTCGTCGTTGGAAGTGGACGTCCAATGGTAGTCTTTGTGATAAGGGGTCCCGTATTATCCTTGGTTGGAATGATGAAATTGTTGATGTTATGATTATGTCTCAAACTAACCAAGTTATGCATGTACAGGTTAATATTTATGTGGACAACAAAACCATTTTTTGTTCCTTTGTGTATGCAGATAATTATTATGTGAATCATCGTGCACTTTGGACCAACCTTGTGTGCCATGCTGGTTTTATGCGTAGTAGGCCTTGGGTCTTGTTGGGGGATTTTAATGCGGCGCTTAATTTGGAAGATCATTCATGTGGTAGTTACACTCTTGATATTTCTATGCGCGAATTTAAAGATTGTGTTCAAAGGATGGAAGTTGAGGATGTTAATAGCACCGGTCTTCGCTTTACATGGAATCAAAAACCTAAAGGCTCATATGGTACATTGAAGAAAATTGATAGGGTGATGGGTAATTTTCAGTTTTATGATTCTTTTCCAGATTCTTGTGCTATCTTCCAACCTTATCGCATTTCGGATCATTCTCTGTGTGTTCTTAGTATTCCTCAGGTAACTATGCTTTAGCCTAAACCTTTCAAGTTCGCTAATTTTTTGGTTCATAAAGAAGGGTTTCTTGATACGGTTAATGCGGGGTGGAATCTTAATGTTCATGGTTGTGCTATGTGTCTCGTTGTTAAACGTTTAAAGGGGCTGAAATCCCCATTTTGTAAGCTTTTGCACAATCAAGGTAATCTTCATGAGGGGGTTGATAGGATTCGTAAGGAGTTAGATGAGGTTCAAAAGGCTATTGATAAGGATCCATCTAATTCAGCCATTCGGGATGAGCATGCTCACTATCTTCTTGCGTTTAAGGAGGCTACATTAGATGAAGAACGTTTCTTAAAGAAAAAATCTAAAGTTCAGTAGCTTCATTCAGGTGACTCTAATACGGCCTATTTTCATAATATTGTTAAAACCAAATGTGCCCGTAATCGAATCGAATTGGTTAGAGATTCGAACAATGTCTTGTATGAAGGTAATCAGGTTGCAGATGCTTTTGTTACACATTATGAACAGTTTCTTGGTATTGAAGGGGATTGTAGCAACTTTAATGATTATGATATATTCTCAAATGTTCTTCCACACCAATTGGCAGATTTGATGGTTCGTCCTGTTACGGAAACTGATATTAGGGAGGCGTTGTTTTCTATGGGGGATGATAAAGCTCCTGGCCCTGATGGCTACACTGCTGATTTCTTTAAGAAATCCTGGGATGTTGTGGGTGCTGAGGTTACATGTGTTATCTGGGATTTCTTCATTAATGGTAAGCTTCTTAAGGAAATCAATCATACCATTATATCCTTGATCCCGAAAGTGTCTACCTCTTCTAAGATTAATGATTATAGGCCTATTTCTTGTTGTAATGTCCTTTATAAATGCATTAGGAAAATTATTTCTAATCGTATTAAGGAGGGCCTTGGTGTATTGGTCAGTATTAATCAATTTGCGTTTGTTCCTGGCCATCGTATATCGGATAATATATTACTTACCCAAGAGCTTATGCGGAATTATCATAGAGGGAGAGGTCCGCCTAGGTGTGCATTTAAAGTTGATATTCAGAAGGCATATGATATGGTGGATTGGGCGTTTCTTAAGGCGATTCTGATTGGTTTTGGTTTTCACGCCACAATGGTTGACTGGATCATGGTATGTATCTCATCTACATCCTATTCTAAATGTGTTAATGGAGATCCTCATGGCTGGTTTCGAGGTTAGCGGGGTCTTAGGCAAGGTGATCCATTATCTCCTTACTTATTTACGTTGGTTATGGAGGTGCTAACTCTTATTTTGCAGAAAAAGGTTTCTAATGCAGCGGATTTTCAGTTTCATCATTTATGTGAACAACAGAGAATTATTAACCTTTGTTTTGCAGATGACCTCTTCTTATTTTCTAGCGGTCATCCTGATTTTGTTAATGTCATTATGCATGCTTTGGAGGATTTCAAAAATGTTTCAGGTCTTGTTCCAAGTATTCCTAAAAGTACAGCTTTCTTTTGTAATGTTCCTAATCCTCTGAAACCTGTTATTCTCTAGTCCATGCCATTTTCAGAAGGTTCGCTCCCTGTCAGGTATCTTGGGGTTCCTCTTATATCCTCTAGACTACTTTATAGGGATTGTAAGATTCTCGTGGAAAAGTTGGAAGGCTGTGTGAATGATTGGCGTAATAAGATTTTATCTCTTGCGGGTCAGCTTCAGTTGGTCAGGTCTGTGCTATCGTCGATGCATTTATATTAGGCTTCTGTCTTTATTCTTCCTACCCGTATTATTCATGAATTAGAGCAGCTTATGTGGGGTTTCCTTTGGTGTCAAGGCGAAATGAAACGGGGTAAGGCCAAAGTTGCTTCGGAATCTGTTTGTAAGCCTAAGCAAGAAGGAGGTCTTGGTATTCGTAGATTGGATGATTTTAACATTGCTCTTATGACTACGCATATTTGGAGTATTTTGACACATAAAGAGTCCTTATGGGTTCAGTGGATTCACTCTTATAAACTTCGTGGGAGAAGCTTTTAGGATGTCCCTTGCTTGAGTGACGTTAGTTGGGGATGGCGCAAGCTTCTTGCAATTAGACCCAAGGTCCGTCCTCTCATCTGGAATAAGATTAATAATGGTAAGGCTACCTCCGTTTGGTTTGATATGTGGTGTGAGTTAAGCCCTATTCGTGACTCGCTTACTGTTAGGGATATTACTCGTGCTGGGTTACAGTTATCGGATTTGGTTTATGATGTGATTGATAATGGTGTTTGGAGATGGCCTCCTGATTGGTCATCTAGGTTTCACTTGTTAGTTGCGATCCCGGTTCCTCATCTCAATGATACTAAAGATGGAGTATTATGGCGCAATTTGGATGGTCATCTTAATCGTTTCTCAGTTTTTGGTGCTTGGGACTCATTACGTATAAGGGCTGACTTGGTGGAGTGGTATCATATTCCTTGGTTTTCTCATTGTATCCCGAGGCACGCTATACATTTATGGCTTGTTATTAAGCAGAAGTTGAAGACTCGGGATAGGATGCGGCAATGGGATGTTGGACCTACTGTTGATATGGACTCGCTTAGATGCCCGTTATGTGACTTGGTCTCGGACTCTCACCCTCACTTATTTTTTGAGTGCCAGTTTTCTATGCAGGTTTGGTTGTTGGTTCGGGTTTTATCTGGAATGGATGTGGTCCCACCTTCCTTGGATAATTCTATT
>OU343219.1:65752658-65815224 GCA_910596185.1 Chrysanthemum makinoi
AACAAAACTACAAACATAGATCTCTTGGATCTAAGGTTAGTGAGATTTAACTCAGGGGAGAAAGTATATTGAAAGGGGGTGAGGAACAATGAAGAAATGGCTCACTATTTATAGAGGAAAAATGCTACTGTTCCCCGGATCCCACGGATCCCTACCACAAGGGATCCGGCTAGCACAAAGCTAGGGATCCGTGGTCCGCCTCTTGCCAATGGGTATTTTTGGTTATGGGTCATGGGTCATGGGTTATAGGTTGATCCATGGTTTTCGTTCTAGATACAATGAACTTGGTTAAGTGGTATATATAAAACCATGGGTTATGGGTCAAAACCATTTGCTAGTATTTTACCCATTTAGTATATACTTGTATTTACCCATTTTAGCATACACTTAGTTTTTACCCATTTTAGTATACTTAGTTTAAGTATATGTTTAACCCAATATGTAAACACTAGTTATTGTACATATGTATCTAAATCATAAAATCACTTATACTTGTTTTAGTGTTTTTGTGACAACTTAATTGTGTTAGAAAACTATTAACTCAAACTATTTACTTACTCTATTTGTTTCGTTAAAATGATTTTACTTTTGTTATCGACAAAACATTAGAAGATCGTAAAATATAAATAAACGTTTTTACGGCTTATTTGTATTAACACTACAGATTGTGGTAATGTTGTTCTAAATGAGTCAGGCACTTCCTCTTCTACCAGTACTCATGTTTAGTGTGGCTTCTTGGAATATAAGGGGGTTGAACCAGGCCCCTAAACAAAAGGAGGTTCGTAACGTTGTGTTTGATAATAATCTGTTGGTTTGTGCTATCTTGGAGTCTCATGTTGCTTGTTCTAGTCTTGATCGGTTATGTACTAAGGTTTTTTGACATTGGAATTGGACATCAAATAGTTCTTGTTGTTTTAACGGGTTCGCGGATTATTTTGGGGTGGAATACTGATGATGTTGATCTTATTGTTATATCAAAAGAGGCTTACGTTATGCATACTTGTATTCAAATGCGGGCTGATAAGAAGGAGTTTTTCGTGCTCGCTTTATCTATGCTCATAACCGCTATACTGATCGTCGTGCTCTTTGGCGTAATTCATGGTTATATCAGGGGCTGTCCTTGGTGTTTACTTGGTGAATTTAATGCCTCCTTATGCCTCAATGATAAGTCGGTTAGCTCTTCTCATATTGATATCGCTATGCGGGAGTTTCACAATTGTGTGAATGCTATTGATGTGTCGGATGTCAATAGCTCGGGTCTTCGTTTTACGTGGAATCAAAAGCCGAGTGGAAATGATGGTATCTTGAAGAAGATTGATCGCATTATGGCTAATTTAGAGTTTTGTGATTCTTTTGTGGGGGCTAGTGCATTGTTTCAGCCCTATCGTATACCGGATCATTCTCCTGATGTTCTTCCTATCCCTTGGAATGTTAAACAGGTGCCTCGCCCTTTTAAATTCGCTAATATTTTTGTCTGTCATGCTAGATTTAAGGAAGTTATTACCGAGAGCTGGTCTACTAATGTTAGTGGATTTTTTATGTATCATGTTGGTTCTAAGCTTAAATCTCTCAAGAAACCTCTTCGAAAGTTATTATATGATCAAGGTAATCTTCATGCTAATGTGGTTCATTTGCATAATGAGCTGGATGAGGTTCAAAAGGATTTAGATAGTAATCCATTTAGTCTTGGTATTCGTGAGGAGCAAGCTTCTTATCTTTGGGCTTATAATGCTGCTTGTTTTGCTGAAGAAATGTTTCTTAAGCAAAAATCTAAGATGGTGGCTTAAGTTGGGTGACTCGAATCACGCCTATTTCCATAAGGTTGTTAAGAGTCGGGCTTTACTCGAACATAGTGTTCATGGTATTCGTATGGATCGAGAGAGCATGTTAGGTATGACGTTCGTTGATCATTACAAGTCTTTTTGGGCCAATAGGAGTCACTCATCCTTTTGATTTATCTAATTTGTTTGTTAATAAGTCATGGGTGCTTTGCTAATTATATGGTTCGTAATGTTACTGCTCAGGAAGTTCGTGATGCTATTTTTTCTATGGATGATGACAAATCTCCCGGTCCTTATGGGTTTTCGACTGCTTTCTTTAAAGAAGCTTGGGATGTTGTTTCTCATGATGTGATCAAAGCGGTGCAGGAGTTTTTTATTAATGGGATGCTTCTTAAGGAGTTAAACCATACTATTATTGCATTGAACCCTAAAGTCGCTTCTCCTATCAGGATTACTGATTATAGGCCCATTTCTTGTTGCAATGCTCTCTTTAAATGTGTTAGCAAGATTCTTGCTAATCGGATAAAGGGTTGTTTGGCTACTTTGGTGAGTCCTAATCAGTCAGCATTTGTTCCGGGTAGGCGTATTGCTGATAACATTCTCATGACTCAAGAAATCATGCATTACTATCATTTAGATCGTGGGCCTCCTAGATGTGCTTTTAAAGTTGATATTTAGAAGGCTTATGACACGGTTGATTGGAATTTTCTTAAGGAGATTTTACTGGGTTTTGGGTTTCATCCTCGGATGGTTGGTTGGATTATGGAGTGCATGACTTCTGTGTCGTACTCCTTGAGTGTTAATGGTGTTCTTCATGTGTACTTTATAGGTCAGAGAGGTTTGAGGCAAGGGGATCCATTATCTCCTTATTTGTTTACTCTTGTGATGGAGATTCTTACTCTGCTGCTTCAGAAGAAAGTTCGTGACTTGGGGGATTTCTCTTATCATCATTATTGCTCTAATCTCAATATTATCAACTTATGTTTTGCTAATGATTTGTTTCTCTTTGCCTATGGAAATGTTAGTTCACTTTCAGGTTATTATGGAGGCGTTGGATGAGTTCACTAATCTTTCAGGTTTGGTTCCTAGTCTTCCCAAGAGAACAACCTATTTCTGCAACGTGTTGAATTATGTGAAACTTGCTATTCTACATATCATTCCTTTTGAAGAAGGTAGGCTCCCAGTTAAATATTTGGGTGTTCCGTTGATTGCCTCTAGACTACTTTATTGGGATTGTAGGGAGTTGGTTGAAAAGGTTAAGAACAGAATCTATGATTGGAAGAATAAGTTCCTTTCTTTGGTGCGTAATTGGTGTTCCTGGTGCTTTACGTCATACTAAACTCGTTTAGGGTTTGGTTTCATTGCTGGGATTCTGATTCGTTTCGGTGTGACCTGTTGGACGTAAGTGCTAAACAAATTCCTTGGAGTTTGATACCTTCGGTGTGCAAGTTTCAGTTTGCAAGTTACCTGTTATTAGGGTTTGTAAGTGTCCATTTGTGGCTGTTTTTTTATTGATGTAAGTCAAGTCGTGTGTAAGCGGGTATTGAGAGAGATGGAATCAGGGTTTTTGAATGGTAAAAAGTCTACTAAGGCTAGTGGGTTGGCTGCTAAGGTTTGCAATATTGATGGAAAGGTAATTGTTAATGAGAAACAGCCATTGAAATCTATATTGAAAGGTGCAGGTTTCGGTGGAATGACGGGGAGTTTTTCTTTGCCTAGTGATCATGGGTCTTGCTCTACGAGACCAAGTGTTACTCGTGGAGATTCGGATTCAAACATTGTTATACGTGGAAGTGTAATTTTTTCTAGTCCTAAATCAAATGTTCCTTTGAATACTAAAGTTGTCGAACCTAATTTTGTGGGGGCTGCAATTGGTGGTACGTCTAAGGATAGTGGTGATAGACTAGATGATGGGTTTAAGATTGGTGGTGCTAACGTTGATATTCCCTTAGCCGTTGTTGATGATATGCATTCTAAATTTGATAATACTATATGCGTCTATTTCCTTGGGCAACAATTAGCTTTTCCTATTGTTGCTAATTATGTTAAGCATGCGTGGGATAAGTTTGGCTTCGAGTGTGTAATGATGCGTAGTGATTTCTTCCTTTTCAAATTTAAGACTCAAGAGGGTATGAATAAGGTGCTTGAGGGTGGTCCTTGGTTTATCAAGTTGAATCCTATGTTCTTGAAGCTTTGGGTTCCTAATACAAGGTTGGAGAGGGAGAAGATTACTAAGGTACCGATATGGATTCTTATTCATAATGTACATGCAATTGTGTACTCTGAAGTCGGTATTGGTTTAATTGCACAACAGCTTGGTCGTGTTATAAGAATGGACGAGGGTACTAGAGCTATGTGTAGTAATCCTTGTGGTCGTTATTCTTATGCACGTGTTCTAAATGAAATATATGCTGATAAGGCTGTTCTGGAATCAATTGATGTTGCTATACCTTTGCCTATGGGTAAGGGTCATTATATGGAAGTTCTTGAAGTCGAATACGAATGGTGGCCATCTCGACGTTCTAAATGTAACATTTTTAACCATGAGGACAATTCTTGCCCTCTTAGGAAAAGACAGGCTACTAGTGGTTCGTGTTCGGCTAATAATGATGTTGATGCTACTCGGGGAGTTCACTCGGTTAAGGTTGGGAATAAGGATGCCAAAGTCAATCATAGGCCTAGGTTCTTCAAACCAAAGTCCAGTGTATTGTATCAACCTGCCACTAAGAAGAATGTCATTGATACTCCAAGTACCTTAGATACTGCTCCGTTAGATCAGCCTTCTAAAGATGGTTCGAATGGCATTTCTTCTAGTATTATAAAGGGTGATGATTGTCCAAGTATGGGGGAGGTAACGGTACCTAATATTATTGAGCAGACGGTCCTTTGTGTGTGAAGTCTCTTCTAGTGAAGTACCTATGGAAATTGGCAAGGGTTGCTTGTGGAAGCAATTTGCAAGTACTCATGGTGTTTCTACACATCAGGAGAGTTCATCTTTTGCGGATGATGATGAAGTTTACATTCATGAGGGTCTACCTGGTCTTTGGATTTCTGGATGATTTGGAGTCTTATGATGGTTATGAGTATATGCCGTATGGGTATGATGTTCGTCTCAAGGGTCGTCATAGGTAGTATGTTTTCATTATGATAGTTATAATGATGGCTTATCATTCTTATATAGTTGTTTGGTTTATTCTTTGTTTTAGTATGTAAGTGTCCTTATGGACTGAGATGAGGGAGTAACCCTCATCCTTTGTACTTCAATGTTTTTTGGCGTAATAATATTTACCGGGGAAACCCTTTACCCAAGAAAACACACTCACTATGGGCGAATTTGGGGTTTTAGCATTTGTATTTTCTAGCTTTTGTAACGCTTAGTGGCTTGTCACTAGCAAGTTTCATTGGTTGTTCAAGCTCAGCTTGAGGTTAATCTGGCACGTCAGCCACATTCCATTTTACTTATTTGGTTCATTTTTTAATATATTTTACCAGGGTGAATCCCTTTTACCCAAAAATTTGGGGATTAGGGTTTCATACGTATTCCACTGTTCATCTATACTCCTAAATCCATTTAAATTCCTTAAAATTAATCTTAAATCATACATACAGTTACTGTAGATCTTTGTCTTTTCCTTCATTAATTCTCAATCCGCCTTATTTTTTATTTGTATATCTATTATAATAAACCAATTCCACTATGTAACGTTCACTTTCAATCTCTCATTAGATCATTGGATTTAGCATGATTCTCCTTCATTAATTCATCATGGCTGAGTCTAATCCTGATTCTAAACCTAGTCCGTCCTCTAATAGGACAGATTCATCATTAAAACCTAAAAAAACAACTAGAACTATGAATCCTTTGAGTAAATCTGCTATGAAACATGCTAATATGCTATCTAAAACACCTTGAAACACTTTCAAGAAGGTTGATTCAAGGTCTATTTCAAAGGGGAATGGTGATGTGGTGGATATGGAGGATTTTATTTTGGGTAAAGGGGAGTAATACTGCACCCTGGTAAAGTATATTAACCAAAAACATTGAAGTACAACGGATGAGAGTGAGTCCCTCATCTCAGTCCCTTAGGACACTTACAGACTCTCATATAAGAATGATACGCCATTCTTATAACTTACAAAATATAAAGAACAACCTATAATGACAATACAAGTGAATATAAATATGGAATAAACACGATTCACTAAGGTAACACCAAAACAATAGTCATCATAGAACTTCAAGCCAACTTCCATGCGATTGAGGAACGCACCCATATCATAAAAGTGCAAACGACCATCCCACATTCATAGATCATCAAACTTGAATTCAGTTAACAAATAGCACACAACGGTTGGTGAGAGACTCTAAAACCACGGATAGAGCAGCAAGCAAAAACTAGCTCCAAAGGTGTATGTTTAGATGCAAAACCAAAATCAAGAAAAGTAACCAAAGAATAAGAGAAAGCCAACGCACTTCCACAATGGCAACATCAATCCAGCATCATAAGTTCCATAGTAGCAGCTTCTATCCATCAAAACTTGGCGATCATAATATAGCATATCATCAAAATTCAGCTCAATGGACAAGAACACCACTAACCATACAATATTCCTAAATCATTAGGAACCATCACGTATATACCAAGCAGTAGACCACGTAATAAAATATTCAGCAACAGATCTTCATTGGTAATGATACACTAGGGTTTTTGAATAAGTTGCCCAAAAAACTTAACTTACAATAGATAAGCAGGCGCACCCTTCCACAACTTATTATCAAACCGAATTAGCAGCAGCAGCAAAGAGCACCACATACCCTAACGTCCCAATATGCAATCAACCATCCTAACCAATCATATGAATAAGATAAGCAACACCAACATGATGACCAATTATGTATAAACAAAGGGTTGCCCAAACCCTAACGTACAGCAAAAACGATCACCAGACCCATAAAATATTAGATTGGAACAAATCAGTGATCATGTGAATAGGGTTTTGAACAAGATCCCCAAACTTGACTTCCATCTCTCACAACCCACAATCATAAACTTCCATTTAGTAAGAACCCAAAATCAACAACCCATCCAAACAACATGGATAACGTGCAGCGTAAGCTTGAACAATCATCAAAAACCCTAAACAGGGTTTACACTCAAGATGGATCGTAAACAAAATCCTTAACAGAATTCTGTTATAGCATTATGCATCATAGAAAACGTCCACACATATCCCTAAGTCGGCCAAGAAACCAAGAAACCAATAAGGTTTTATAATAAATACCATAACCGACATAAGGAACCCATCAGATCGTATAATGAAAAAAAATCGATTAAACTGACATGAATAATTAAGTAAAATAATCAGCAACAAATCACTATCAAGAGTCAATCAAAACTGAATAATACGAAACCCTAAAACTAGGATTTCATTCTTAAAGAAACCCTAAACGATCAGACAGTTAGGGAGAGGTTTCGATTGCCCAAAGTAATCGACTAAATATTTATAATGATAAAATTTGAACAGCAAATCAAAAGATGATTATCATGCAAAACCCTAAAAAAAACTTGGCAGTAGATATCGTTTATTACGGTTTCTTGCGATAAGAACTAGGTACGAATTACGAACACACTACTCCTGGGAATACACAACATAAAATGATTGCATACCATAGAGGTAGAGATGTGTTTTAGAGGTCGATTTAGGCCGGAAAATATGATGGAGATGGTGGCCGGAATTCGCCCCTAGTGAGAGAGACTTTTTAGGTTTTAGCCTTTTATCCGTACCTTCAAACGGAATACCACCATTATCACGAGTATCATCATGGGTCCTAGATGTAGAAGCCTCCTCATTCGGATATGGAGGATTTGGTGTATGAGGAAGGGGCTTTTGAATCTGTGGAGGGGAGTGAAGATTTGGGAGGATCTTGTTTGGGTATGGAGGATGTGGGTAGTGTTGGTGATGGTTCTGAAGCTGGTAAGGAATTTTGTGTTAATGATAATAATTCTATTAGTTGTGAGGATAGTCATAGGGATATTATTGATGAAATTGCTGCTAGTTTGAATAGTGGTGTTAGATCTGATAGTACTAAATCTGATAGTGCTAAGGATAGTGTAAATGTTCTTAAGGTTAATATTAGTATGCTTGAAATGCATGTTCCTGTTAAAGATAATCCCATTTTGAATCCTCAGAATGGGACTAGTAAGCCTAAAAGTCCTACTAAGGTTAGTTTTAGGGATGTTAGGGTGCCAGGGATGTTTAAACTAAATGGGAATGCTAGTGACTTAGCTAAAGGGGTTGGTGTTGTTAGCAATTTTGAAACTGGTGAGCCGAGTAGTGTTAAAGATAGTGTGATGAAGGATAATGGTTTTGAGAAGAGTAATAGATCTTTTGTTGTTATTGTAGCTAGAAGTTTTGGTAGAAATGGGAATAATAAGCTCCATTTTGTCCCTCCTTCTATTATAGGTGACGGTCGGGAAGTGGCTAGGATGGATCCCGTGTTGGAAGAAGGGTGTAAGAGATGGGTTAATACTGTGGTTGGTTTTTTTTTGGGTACCGTATGAATCACAAGAATTTGGTTTTTCACTTGAAGCGTATGTGGAGGTTATATCAGTTGGAGGATGTGATCAAGAACGAAAATGGAATGTTCTTTTTTAATTTTGAAGTCTAAGGATGGTATGGAGTTGGTTATTGATAATGGCCCTTGGTTAGTTGATAAAATGCCTCTTTTTGTGAAAAAGTGGGAGCCGGGGCTTTGTATGTCTAAACCTGAAGTGAATAAAGTTCCAGTTTGGGTAAACATTCATGACATTCCTTTGGAGGCTTGGAATGTTGAAGGCATTAGCAGAATATTTTGTAGAATAGGTGTCCCGATTATCATGGATAGAATGACGAATTCCATTTGTGAGAAGCCGTATGGTAGGGCATCCTTTTCTAGATTTCTACTTGAAATTGATGCTAGTAAGTCTTTAGTTGATACTGTGGAACTTTGGTATAAAATTTGGGTAAGGTGTTAAAGTTGTGGCTTGAGCATACTTGGGTCTCGCCACGGTGAGAGGAGTGTAATGTTTTTGGGCATTACTTGAGTGATTGTGCTAGGAAGGTGAATACTATTAGTGGGGTTAACAAGAAAAGAGAGCCTGTGAGGGCTGCTGATATGAATAATGAAAACAAAAATGGTGGGGGTATTAATGGTGACGTTGAAGAAGGTTGGCAAACCCATTTGTTAACCGTAGGAATTATAGGGGTACTGGGGCTAATACACGGCAGGGTAGTTTTGGTGGCTATAATGTTAGAAGAGGAGTTAATGTTAACAAGGCGGGTTATAACAATTCTGGTAATACTAGTGTGTTGATATGTGCTTAAACACATACCTTTTCATTATCAAAACTGACCCAAAATAACCAAGAAAGAGCCGTTTATTGCTAACATTTGCGTGTTTCTTGAGTTTTTGCTTGTGCAGGTACGGATATGTAAAAACACTCAAAAAGAAACCATATCATACAAAAATCCGAGCACAAGAGATTAAAAGAGCTTAAGTTGAGCCGGAAGGTCAGAATTTTGCATTTGTGAAGATTTCTACTCTCTAAGGATGATTTGTGAAGATTTGATCAAAGTTTGAAGAAATGTCAGAAACAGTCCTTCAACTTTCAGAAAATGGCAGAAATGACCCCTCAAGTTTCAAAAATTGCAAATTCAGTCCCTTGATTATTTGAAGAATGTCAACAATGGCCCTTGGAAGAAATTTTCAGAATTACAAGATTGGTCCTTGGATTTTCAGCTTATACATTCTTGGTCCCTAAGTTAATATATGGATTACATTACTAGTCCTAGTCCAAGACCATCTTTTATTAAACCTTGGCCCAAAACCAGCCCATGATTATTAACCAACCAGTCCACCCAAGCCATACCCGTATCTCACTTAAACCCGGTTTACCCAACCCATGACCCGGACAAACCAAACAACTATTAAATAAACCAAACCGCCAAAAATCACCCCCAATTTACCCAACCCAGTCTTACATGAACCCTAAATTACCCATGCGTCAAATTGGCTAAATTAACCACAATTAAGGGCATATTTGTACAATCAGCACAACCACGACATGTGCCTTGGTGCAGTCACCGATCCGTGTGTGACTCTCCTCCGATTGGCTACTCATGCGTGGTAATCATGATCCAATGGTGGATATTCTTTGGGATGATGTATAAGGATGATCCAAGGGAAGAAGCGGCTCAAAAGAAACACACATTTACCTTTCCAGAACCTTCTGAAGACCTCAAGAGCTCAAGCAGTTGCTATAAATACCCTTCATCTCACATATTGTAAAGGGAGTAGTGTAGGAGTAGAATAGAGTAGTTTCTGAGTAATTCCTTAGTTTATTATTGTTGTTTTCATTTAGTTAATTCAGTATTTTAAATTACACTTGTACTCCAATTTCCTCATTAATAAAATCAATTTTAATCTCATTCTTGTTTTATGCTTTCATACTCTTATTTGCTTAATTACCATTTTAGCTTTTTGTTAAGGATTTTTCAGCTTAAAATCTCATTAAAAGCAGAAATTATAAAAAATGAAAAACTCTTTTTGAAGGTTGTTTTTAGATATAGTTTTTGTCTCATAAGCTCTAATAAGCTCTCTTTTAGCCTAATTAGTTGCATTCTAAGGTTTTACTCGTTTACTCTCAAATTACTTTTGGTCAAATAAAGTCAATGATGCAGTTTCATGAGTAAAATGGTCTGAATTCTGATTTGGTAGTGGATTTGAGTTGATTCTCAGTTGGCTATGGATTAGTATAAGTTAGGATAGTGGTACCTTTTGATCTCAATTGAGCATGTTATTGTAGCAGGACATCATGTAAGTCCATCAACATTACAATTCTTTATTATAATCTGCATAATCTGCTAGTATTCAATTCTGAGGTTATCCATTGTTTAGAGCATTTCATTTAGGTTTACTTTGGTAAATTGGATTTAGATTAGGAGATAGCTTAGCTTGATAGAGTAATTTAGTCATTTTAGTTGCTTATCGGTTCAATCAAGGGTGTTTGGGTCGATAGTTGAACACGAGATAGAGGGTGAATTAGTGGTGGATTATGGCAACACTAGTCTCAGTTAGGATGATCTAGTCTATCTCAATCATTATTACGCACCTTAGAACTCGAGAAAGTCAAAAATCACAATTAATCTGTCTTAGTGTTCTTATCAGTTGGCATTTTAAGATCATTAGCTTGATTTAGGTTTAGATGGTAGTATAGTTGCTTATTATACTTTTATCTTAGCTCATAACTTCATAATTAGTTCATAAGTTGATCTTAAATTTCACTTTAGTCAAACTTCCATAGCTTTTCAAAAGTCAAAAGTTGATAAACCGCTTTTACATAAACTTTGTAGATTTTTAATAAGCACATTTCTGGATCAAATCTCTTGAAATTTTGGAATTAACAAGCCTGGTTGGTAGATTTCATAAGTATATTTTTAGTTGATTTTTGTGAATTTTTAAACCGGTGAAATCATTGCTTAAACACAGTGGAGTTGTTCAAAAGGTGCCACTGTGCACATTAGTTTTAGCTAAGCGAGGTTTATGCAGAGTTCCTTGTGGTTTCATTTTAGATTGTTACAGGCTCATATTTGGTCTAGCTAGTCTCTAGTTGGTGGTCTACTGATCTCCACTTTTGGATTCTAGTTCGGCTTTCTTGATAAGCTGGTTCATTAGCTAAAAGGGTTAATATACAAAAAAGTTAGTGACTTAGATAACCGGTTACGTAAAGTATAGTAACCTAGATGACAGAAGATAAACATTAGTGACTTAGGACAAATTTTTTTGAAAGTTTAGTAACTTTTTTGTATATTAACCCTAGCTAAAACATAGTACCCTAGGATTGTTTGGTAGTAAAGCTTATTTTTCATCATATTTGCATAGCTGGTTAATCTTAGGTGTAGAGTAGTTGCTTTTAGTTGATTTTAGGTAGTTTTAGTATATCATAGGTTCGAAATCGGTTGGTGCACTTAGGTAGCTTATAGCTTATTTTCAAGTGCTTAATCAATAGCATTTTCATAGCACTCGATTTCCATAACACTAGCATAGCTTTTATCATTTTTCCTAGTTTCCTAGTAATATTTTAGAATTTCCCTGAATTTTTCATAATTTTTAGTTACTGTTTACTATTTTTCTTGATTTAATTAGGTTTTTAAGGTTTTAAGTACTTTTTAATACAATTAAATCGAGAAAAGGTTCCAAAAAAAATAATTTTTCAATTTTCCTAGATTAAGAAAATTATAAAAAGCAAAAAAATAATTTTTCCATATTTTTCCTATTTTAATTTGTAATTTTTAGCATTAAAATTCGTTTTAAATAGTTTTTAATTCATAGAAAATAGAAAATAGTTCAGAAAAATACAATTCCAGTTTTGAAAAGTCTTTTGAGTTATTTTAGATTTTTTAAAAATAGTTTCATAATTTTCACTTTTATTTTTATAATTTTTAGTATTTTAAATTTGTTTTATTAGTTTAAAATTAGTTTTTAATTCAAATAAATTCCAGAAAAATCATAAAAATTAGTTTTAATTCTTAGATAATTTTCTAATATCATTTTTAGTTAGAAAGTAATTTTGGATTATTTTTAGGATTTAGATTAGACGTAGTTGCTTTTATTTACGTTTCGTTTTAATCGCGTATTTAGGATTCCCCGTAGTGTAATTTCCCTTTTATGCGTCCCTTGCCCCGTAGTTTAGAAAACTTCATATTATCCTTTTTCACCATTCAAATCACAAAAATCAGGACGTGAGTTGGAAATTCCATTCAACCCTCGTTCGGAACGATCTCGGTGCTCAAACCTAACACGTTTGAGTTACCCGTATACTACACTCCTCTCTTATTATTGGTTTCCCCGACGAACCAGTAATGTGGGTACAAAGGAGGCTGATAAGAAGAAGGATCCTGTTATTAGTGGTAATGTCAGAAAGGTGGATGAGAGTATGGTGATAAATGATAATGGGGAATCTGCTAACAAGTGCAAGGGTAAGGTTGGTTAGGGTGTTATTAATAATAAAGGCAATGGTAATAATGGTAATATTGAAATTAAGAAGAATGGACCGAAAAAGAATCTGGGTAATAGGAATGGTAACAAGAATGTTAATGGTAGCAAAAGTGGTGATGGTAATAGTTCCAAAGATGGGTTGGGGGCTAAGAATGTTAGTACTAAGAATCGTTTTGATGTTTTAAGTGAAGATAATAGCAATGAGAACTCTGAGTTGTGGAAGGAAGTGAAGTCTCAAGTGGATAAGGCTTGTGATTCTGGTGTCCCGATTTTGGAGAGTGTTGTTAAGGGTTGGTCAGATGATATGGTTAAGTTTTACACGGAAAAATGGAATAATAGAGTTCTGAGATCAGGCTCACCCGAACAGCATTTGGAATGGAAGATAAGGAATCTGTCCAATAACATTATTCAGCTTAACCGGAACCTTAATAAAAATGCTAAGGTTAATGTTGATAAGTTGTTGCAGAATTCTGTCTTGACAGCTCAAGATAAAAGTGACATTTCATTTAACAAGTTTTATGATGAAGCTTATCGGGTTGAGATAGCTAAAGTGGAGACGTTGAATAAGGAGAGAAGTTTAACTAAAGTTGATCTGTTTATTCTATCTAACAAGCCTTTTGATAATGATCATAAAGAAGCATGGACTGATGAAATGCTAGAATATTATAGGAGCAGATGTGACTCTAAAAGTGATCGTATTAATGGTCATGTTTATGAAATATCTGGCTCATAATCTGTTGATGAAGTGGAAGAGGTCACAACTGATTCTGCTTTTTTCATGACACAGAATGAGATTTCTAATCACATGGATAGTTCTATGGCATGTTCCGGTGGTGGCTTTGCATCACACTCTTCAACTATTCAATGATGATGAAAATTGGTGCTTGGAATGTTCGTGGTCTGTCTCAAACAACCCGTCAAGATTAAGTGATTTCCCTCATTAGAGAGGAACGTCTTAGTATGTGTGTTGTGCTTGCGACTCATCTTAGAAAAAAGTTTGTTAAGTCTGCTGGGGATCATACTTTTGGGAACTGGAATTGGTTGTCCAATATTGGGGATTGTAGAAGTGTGTGTAGGATAATGGTTGGGTGGGACTCAAATGTTGTTGGTGCTAATCTGATTTCCCATTTTGATCAAGCTATGCATTTTGAAGTCAATTTTGTTCATGATCACAGGAAACAATTTGTCTCTTTTATTTATGCTAAGAATAAAGGGAGTGAAAGAGAGGCTTTATGGAAGAACTTGATTAAGCATAGCAGTCATGTTAAGGATGAGCCTTGGATCCTTGTGGGTGATTTCAATGTGGCGTTAAATATTGATGATTGCTCGGAATTTACTGCTGCCAAAGATAACGATATTGAAGATTTTCGAACTTGTGTAGAGTGTTTGGAGCTTGACGATATTTCCAGCAGCGAAGGTATGTTCCATACTTGGATTTAAAAGCATGAGGATCCCGGAACTGGTATTTTAAAGAAACTTGATAGCGCCATGGGTAATGGTAATTTTATGTCTTCATTTGATAACTGCTTTGCGGAATTCCTTCCATTTGTTACTTCGGACCATGTCCTGTTATTCTGGTGTACCCATTGGCTAAAGCTTCTAAACCTAGGTCCTTTTGTTTTGTCAATTTTCTTGCTGATAAGGACTCCTTTATCCCTACTATTAAGAAGAATTGGGGTATGGATGTTCAGGGTTTTCGTATGTTTATTTTGGCAAAAAGGTTGAAAAACATGAAGAGGCATCTGAGGAATATGAATAGGAGGAATGGTAATGTGTTCAGTAAGGTTAAAATGCTTAGAGTGGAGCTCAAAAGAGTTCCAGAAAGTTTAGATAAAGACCCTAACAATAGCAGTCTTAGGGAAGAGGAGATTATCTATTGCAATGCGTATAAGGAGGCGGTGTTAGATGAGGAAAGTATCCTTAGGCAAAAGACGAAGATTCAGTGGTTCAAAGATGGGGATCATAACACTTCTTATTTTCATAATTTGCTCAAAAGTAGATCAAGTAAATGCAGGATTCAAGTGGTGTGTGATGAACAGGGCAATAAATTTTAGGGTGGTGAGGTACCGGGGTGCTTTGTCAATCATTTCAAATTTTTTTAGGATTGGAGGATGCAGTCTTTCCGATTGTGGACTGTGAGGATCTTTTCACCAAAGATTTGGATCCAAGTGTTGCTGACAGCATTGTTAGAACGGTTACTGATGTTAAAATTAAGGAGGCAATGTTTAGTATTGATGTGGACAAAACTGCTGGCCCGGATGGTTATACTTCCAGGTTCTTTAAAGTTGCATGGAGCATTGTGGGAGGTGATGTTTGTCTTTGCAGTTTGAGAGTTTTTTTATTTCTGGGAAGTTGCTTGGGGAATTCAATGCAAATCTCATTTCTCTCATTCCCAAGATTCAAATTCCATCTTCAAAAGGCTTATGACACGATGGACTGGCGATTCTTAAGGAATGGGCTAATTGGTTTCGGTCTTCACGTGCGTATGGTTGATTGGATTATGGAATGTGTTACGTCTACATCATTTTCTATCAGTATTAATGGTGCGTTACATGGTTATTTTAAGGGTAAGCGGGGTTTGAGGCAAGTCGATCCCTTGTCTCCTTATCTCTTTACCCTTGTTATGGAGATTCTCACGCTCATGTTACATAGTCAGGTTCATTTATTGGATTCATTTACTTTTCATAACAAATGTTCTAAATTGAATATTATTAATTTGTGTTTTGCTGATGATTTGTTTTTGTTTGCCCATGGTGATGTCCATTCGGCCCAAGTTATCATGGATGCTTTGGAGGAGTTTAAGATTGTTTCTAGTCTTACGCTGAGTTTGCCTAAAAGTACTGCCTATTTCTATAATGTTCCTAATCGTATCAAGATTGCTATTCTTCAGGTCCTTCCATTTGATGAGGGGTCTCTTCCAGTTAAGTATCTTGGTGTGCCTCTTATTACTACTAGGCTTATTTTTAGAGACTATAAGGAATTGGTTGAGAGATTATCTAATCGGATCAAGGATTGGAGGAACAAATCGCTTTCGTTTTCTGGTCGGTTAGAAATAATTCAATAGGTGCTTTCTTCTGTGCATATTTATTGGGCATCGGTTTTTATTCTTCCTGCTCGTATTGTTCATGATCTTGAACAACTTATGAGAGGGTTTTTGTGGTGTCATGGTGAGCCGCGTAAAGGTAAGTCGAAAGTTGCTTGGGAATTTGTGTGTTTACCTAGGCAAGAAGGGGGTCTTGGTATTAGAAGGTTGGATTCTTTTAATTCGGCTCTGATTTCTTCGTATATTTGGAGCATTCTTACGGGGAAGGAATCTCTTTGGGTTAAATGGATTCATGTATATAAGCTTAGAGATCGTAACTTTTGGGATATTCCGTGTCGTGGTAATATGACATGGAGTTGGCGGAAGATATTGCAGGTTCGTCCGCTTATTCGAAGATTCATATGGTGTACTATAGGTAATGGTGCTAAGGCTTCTGCTTGGTTTGATTCTTGGTGTGATGTGAGTCCCTTGGCGTCTATTGTTTCTTCTCGGGATATTTTTCGAGCCGGTTTTTCTCTTGGGGCTTCTATTAATGATATTGTCTCAGAAGAAGGGTGGACTTGGCCCATTCAGTGGGTTAGTCGTTATCCTTCTCTTCCTTCGATCCCGGTTCCTCATTTGGTTAATCATACGGAGGATAGATTGTCTTGGCGTGCTAGTGATGGTACTTTAAAGCATTTCTCAGTCTCTACGGCTTGGGATTCCATTAGACCTCGGGGCTCTACAGTTGATTGGTTTCATGTTGTTTGGTTCTCCCAGAGGATTCCTAGACAAGCTTTTCATCTTTGGTTGCTTATTAAGAGAAGGTTAAAGACGCAGGACATGTTGAGACATCAGGATGATATTATGTTGCAATGTCCGCTTTGTGACTTGCAACCGGACTCTCATGATCACCTTTTCTTTGAGTGTTTGTTTCCTTTTCAAGTCTGGGATTCGTTGAAGGTGTTTGCTGGAGTTGGTTCTATTCCTTCTTTGCTGGATGCTATTGTTCACTTTCTTATTAGTACGACGAAATCTATATCTGCTAGGAGTGTTGTTTCGAAGCTTCTGTTTGCGGTTGCTACTTACATTATTTGGAAAGAAAGAAACAACAGGATTTTCAAGGCACAAAAAAGATCCCAAGCCCAAGTTTTTGATCTTATCAAGTCCACGATTAGTCTCAAGCTTCTCTCGTGCAGATTTAAGAAGACGATGAAAGTGGAAGATCTGTTGTGCGTGTGGCAGTTGCCTTTGTCTCTTATGCATTCATGCTGTGATCTTCTGAGTGTTGGGTTCTGATGAATGATGTGATCTCTTTGGAAGTTTCCTTTGGTTGTTTGGATTTTTCGTTGGAGATCCACTTGAGAGTTGTACTCTTTTTTCCCCCTTCTAGGGTTTTCCCACTGGGTTTCTACCTAGAGAGGTTTTTAAGGAGGCTGTCTCATTTGGTTCATCAATCTCCTTCGATTCATGTTTCATGCGGTGGTTGTTTCCTATTGGTGACTTAGTTTTTGTATGGTGATTTTTCGTTTCGCTTTGTGGCATGTCAAAAGCGTTTAGTGTGTAGTGGTTGTTCAAGCTTTAGATTGAGGTTAATGTGGTATCTCTGCCACATTCCAGTGTACTTCATTTGTTTGTGATTAATATATTTTACCAGGGTGAAGCCCTTTTACCCAAAAAAGATTCAAGTTCCGTTGAAAGTTTCGGATTTCAGACCCATTGCATGTGGTAATGTAGTATACAAATGCATTAGCAAAGTTATCACAAATAGGATCAAGGAAGGGCTTAGTAGCTTGATTGATTGCAACCAAAGAGCTTTTATTCTCGGAAGACAAATCAGCGATAATATTTTATTGGCTCAGGAGTTTATGAAGGGGTATCGTTGGAAACGTACTACAAGAAAATGTGCGTTCAAGGTTGATATTCAGAAGGCTTACGATACCGTTAACTGGGATTTCTTGAAGACTATTCTTATCCGGTTTGGTTTTCACTGCTCCATGGGTTTTTTAAGAGCAAAAGATGTCTGGGGAGGGTGACCCTATGTCGCCTTACCTCTTTACTATTGTTATGGAAGTTTTTAACTTGATGGTTAAGAGACAAATTAGGAGGGATGATATATTTCGTTATCACTGGGGGTGTAAGAAACTCATGTTGACTCATTTATGTTTTGCGGATGACCTTTTATTACTTTGTCATGGTGATGAAATTTCTGCTTGTATTTTGGGAAGGGCCTTAGATGAGTTTACTCTATGCTCTGGTTTATTCCCTAGTTTACCTAAGTGTGCTACTTTTTTTGGGAGTGTTCCTGATGTGGTTAACTATAGAATTCTCATGGCCATTCCGTTTAGTATTGGGCAGCTCCCTATCAAATATTTAGGTATTTCCCTAATGCGGTAAGAGAATTAGCAATAATGATTGTAGAATA
Organism: Chrysanthemum makinoi; assembly: GCA_910596185.1. Classification (NCBI taxonomy): domain Eukaryota; kingdom Viridiplantae; phylum Streptophyta; class Magnoliopsida; order Asterales; family Asteraceae; genus Chrysanthemum; species Chrysanthemum makinoi. The sequence continues at coordinate 65,770,925 of OU343219.1, forward strand.
TTGCTTGAAAAGGTTAAAAGTAGAATTCAGAATTGGAGGAATAAGACTTTTTCAATTGCGGGAAGACTCCAACTTGTGTCCTCTGTTCTGTCCTCTCTTTATGTGTATTGGGCATCCATGTTTTTACTTCCTGTTCATGTTTGTGATAGCATCTACAAGGTCCTTAAGATATTCTTGTGGTCTAGTGGTGATGATGGTAGTGGAATTGCTAGTGTTGCCTGGAAGGATGTGTGTAAGCCCAAAAGTCAAGGTGGCCTTGGTCTTAAGCCCCTTAGGCTTATGAATGAGGCGTTAATGACTAAGCATCTTTGGAATGTCATCAGCAAGAAAGACTCGTTGTGGGTTAAGTGGGTTCATTTGTATAGGATTAAAGATAGGAATATTTGGTTCAATGTCAGTTCTGAACATGGTGCGTGGATTTGGAATCAGATTTTAGAGCTTAGGGATAAGATACGTGCATTTGTTGTTTATAAATTAGGTAATGGTAGGATTTGTTCCATGTGGTTTGATAAGTGGCACACTAATGGTCCGTTATGTAAACTTGTCACTCATAGTTTCTTAAGTGAGCGTGGTATTGATGTTAATGATAAGGTTGTTGATTGGATTGATGCTAATGGGTGGAAATGGCCACTTGAATGGAACACTTTTTTTGGTGAAGTTTTGAATGTCCCGGTGCCTATTTTATTAGTTGACTGTGATGATAAGGTCTTATGGGTTAATAAGGAGAATAAGGACGTTGTATTTAGTGTCAAGGAAGCATCGAAAGCTTTAAGGATTGATAGTCCTAAAGTCATCTGGATAAGCATGTCTGGTTCAGCCAATGCATCCCTAGGCATGCTTTCATTCTTTGGATGGCGATGAGAGGTAGGCTTAAAACCACTGATAGGATCTTCAAATGGTTTAACGTTTCTGGCACTTTGTGCCCTTTGTGTAAAAATGATGATGAGAGTCATAGCCACCTGTTTTTCAAATGTCAGTTTTCTAAGATTGTTTTTTTTTTGGTAAAAGGGATTTTTCACCCTGGTAAAATTCATTACAGCAAAAACATTGAAGTACAAAGGATGAGGGTGACTCCCTCATCTCAGTCCTTTAGAACACTTACAAGCAACTAAATATAAGAATGACATGGCATTCTTATAAGTTACAAAAATAAAACTTTCAACCTACAATGACTATAAAAGTGAATCTAAACATGAAATTAAAAGCTTGCTTCACTAAGGTAGCACCAAAAGCATAGTTTTCCTAGAACTTCTTTTTGGGTAAAGGGTTTTACCCTGGTAAATATATAACCAAAAAATAAAGTTAAGTACAAATGGAATGTGGCTGAATTACCACATTAACCTCAAGCGAAAAGCTTGAAAAACTAGTGTTTATGACATGCCATAAACACAATGACCCTAGCTATATTACATCACCTTACTAGGCATAAACAAGAAAAAACTTGTAGCAAGCGAGCATCCCGCATCCAGCCACTGCACGAAGGGGGCACGTAGACCCAGGAAGTCTGCCTCCTTAAAAACCCTTTCCAAGAAAAAAACAAAAGGGAAAAACCTTGGAGTAGGGAAAAAGAGTACAACCCTTACCTGACACTCCCTTCGTGTGTAATACAAACACTTGGAATCTTCCATTTATCAAGAATCAAACGAGCTTGCGAGGTTCGCTTCTTGAACTTGAATGTAACCAGCTTCAACCAAACAGTGGAGACAATAATTTTAACCAATTCAGCAACAGTAGACTTCTTATGCTTGAAAATTCTTGCATTGCGCTCCATCCAGATGTAATATGTAGTAGCAGCGAGCAGTAACCGAGAAATGATGCTACTAACCAACCACCCCTTTGATATAAGAATAAGGAATGTAATAACACTCTCCAAAGAAGGTGGGACCGCACCCATTTCAGATAAAACCCGAACCTGAAACCAAAACTGCATAGAAAACTGGCACTCAAAAAATAAGTGAGAGTGAGAATCCGGAACCAATTCACAAAGCGGGCATCTAAGCAAGTCCAAGTCAACATAAGGACCAGCATCCCATTGCCGCATCCTATCCTGAGTCTTCAGCTTCTGCTTAATAACAAGCCACAGATGTATAGCATGCCTCGGGATACAATGAGAAAACCAAGGAACATGACACCAGTCAACCAAATCAGCCCTTAGGTGCAGAGATTCCCACGCCCATAAACTGAAAACCGACTAAAATTACCATCCAAATTGTACCATAATAATCCATCATCAGTATTATTAAGATTAGGAACTGGGAGAGTAGCTAACAATGGAAACCTAGATAACCATTCAAAAGGCCATCGCCAAACACCATTAACTATCACATCACAAACCGAGTCAGATAAATTAAACCTTGCCCAATCCTAGAACTTCAAATCAACTTCCATGCGATCCAGAAAAGCACCCATCATCATACGACACATTTGACATCCACATAGAACCTGAATTTACACAAATAAGCCGTAAACAAATGGCTAGCCGAATGTGGCAACATCACCAGCATCATGCAAATAGGTGAACAACCCAAACCCAGTAAGACGGACATAAGACCAAAAAATAGAACGAGTAGTACAGGTCTATGAACACGTCGAAGGTTTTTGAACAAGAATACCCCCAAACTTGACTTCCATCTCGTACAACGATGCAACCAAACACCAACTGCATCAACCAAATAGCATCAGGTGGTACAAGCATCATCATCCAAATGTAATCATGTGTATTTAAAAATAGCAAAGAAACAAAAACAAACCTTGAGTAATTAAGGTTAAACGCCCAGAAATTCGCATCCTCCCTATAACCACAATCACAACATCCAACTCTCAACAGCAGCAAAAGCCATAATATGGACAAAACCTTGATTGGAAGTAAATATAGCTACTGTGAAGAACAAACAGCATACAAACCTAGGGTTAACGACGAACCCTAAACTCCAAACACAAAATATTCCAAGATCCGCATTATAGACATAGATCTAGGAAACAAAATAAGTATTATACGACCCCTCCAATAACATAATCTGCATATCCAAACACAAAATATTCAATGAATTCTGAAACCCTAACAAACCGATTATCTCTCTGGAGAAACCGATTCTTTATCCCTAACATCTTAACGATCGCTCCTACTTTAATTCTTGTGTTCTTTAATCTGTTATAGTTAGCTTATCACTCGTGGTTGGTTAATTATCAGGTTGCTCGATTGGAGTTTTAATGTGTTCCTTCATTTTTTCTTAGGGTTTATAAGTATCTCATAACTACTGAATCTTTTGATACCATGAGGGGTGTTGGTTAGATGTTATATTCTGGTCATTAACGCATGTCTTAATGTTGTTAGGACAATCAAATGGAAGGTTGACGTTGTTTCTTCGTTATTTTCTGGTGGTTTTTTCTGGTTTATCGTTTTAGGGTTGTGTGTTATTCATTTAAGGTTTTGTTCTCATCATTTTCTTTTTGCTAATTAATATGGAGAACAATGGTGATGGTACTGTGGATTCGGAAGCGTTAAAGGCTCGTATGCAGCGGTTTAAGGATATGGAAGCTAGTAACTTGGGAGCTCCGAGCCAATCCAGATTAGCGACTAGGGTTTTGCGCAAGCCTAGTCTAGTTTTGAGTGGTAATAACGAACCAGGTAATGATTCTTGGTCTGTTTCTAATGGTGATCGACTACCTACACATGTTAAACCTAAAGATACTATCGATTCCACTACATTAGAAGCTGGTATAACAAGTGTTGATGGTAAAATTCTGGATGACACTTCATTTTGGGACATGGGTGCTGCTGGTGGCATGACTACATTAAACTTACAAGAATACCCAATGCTTGATGATAATTTTCGGTCTAAACAAACTACTATTCCTGTGTCGGGGTCGTCTAGCGAGCATGGTGTTACGGACATTGCTAAGGATGCTAACTTACATTCTGGAGATAACGTTTGTGTTGGTAGTCAAGCTGGACGTATGCATGGGGTACAAACGAGAGTTTCTTTATCAACTTTGGATAAATCTAAGGGTGCTATGCCTATCATCCAAACTGCGGAGGTTAATGCACCAACTAAGTCTTATGTTGGTGCTACTAGTGGTGCGAATTCGACAAATGTTAAAGGTAAATCTAACTTTCGTGCACTAAAGGTTGATAATGTTTTTACATGTGTTGATGTGTCCATACCACGTAAAGTTGTTGAAACTATTAGTACTAAATTTGAACACACTCTTTACAGGTATTTTATTGGAAAGCATATTTCTTTTCCAGTAGTCGAATACTTTGTTCGTAAAAATTGGGCCAAGTATGGGTTAAAACGTATTATGATGAATGCAAACGGTTTCTTTTTCTTTAAGTTTGATTCCCAGGTTGGTTTGGATGCTGTTTTAGAGGGAGGGCCGTGGATGATTAAAAATAACCCCATTATACTTAAAAAATGGACTATGAGTACTAACTTGACGAAAGATGAGTTAACCCGAATCCCGGTTTGGGTTAAATTGCTTGATGTTCCATTACAGGTGTTTAATGAGGATGGTATTAGTATTATTGCTACGCACATTGGTAAGCCTATTATGCTTGATTCCTACACTAGCTCTATGTGTATTGATTCTTGGGGTAGGAGTAGTTTTGCTCGTTGCTTAATTGAGATTGATTCGTGTGTTCCCCTTAAGGAATCATCCTGTAGGAGTCCCTTATATGGATAGTCTTGGCTTTTAGTCGCAACCATTAGGGTGGAATATGAATGGAAATCCCCGCGATGTGATACTTGTTTGATTTTTGGCCATTCTGCTGATACTTGTCCTAAAAAAGTGGTTCCACCTGTTGTGGAGGTTAATAATGACGGGTTTCAACAAGTTGGTAAAAAGGGTAAAACTAAAAGTAAGGAAAAGAAAACTGGGAATCGGTTTAATGGGGTGCCTGTTGGTAGGAATATGCAATATAGGCCTAAAGCTGTCACTAATCCATCCACTAGCACAACCTCTCAAGGGGAACCTAGTACTAGCTCGGGTCCTCCCCCGAATCCGGTAGGTGTGGTAAATTCGACTAAACCTAACAAGGATAGCCAATATTCTCGGAATGTAACTCATAATAATAGTTATCCCACACCTAAGGTAAGTAACCCAATTTTGGCTGCTAATATGCCAATTGGTTCTTTGGCTACTAATGATGATGTTGATAAGATTACAGATTTGGCAGATGATGATGAGGTTGAGAATGTATTTGATGAGTCAGGTAATTTGTTTGATAAACCGGGGGCAAGCACTCCTGTTCTAAATGTTCCTGATGTTTAGTATCGCCTCTTGGAATATAAGGGGTTTGAACCACTCCCCTAAACAAAAAGAGGTTAGACAGGTAGTTAATGAAAATAATCTTAGTGTATGTGCGGTGTTGGAATCTCATGTGGATGCTTCTGTGGTGTATGATACTTGTCGTAAGGTGTGCCGTCGTTGGAAGTGGACGTCCAATGGTAGTCTTTGTGATAAGGGGTCCGTATATCCTTGGTCGGAATGATGAAATTGTTGATGTTATGATTATGTCTCAAACTAACCAAGTTATGCATGTACAGGTTAATATTTATGCGGATAGCAAAACCATTTTTTGTTCCTTTGTGTATGCAGATAATTATTATGTGAATCGTCGTGCACTTTGGACCAACCTTGTGTGCCATGCTGGTTTTATGCGTAGTAGGCCTTGGGTCTTGTTGGAGGATTTTAATGCGGCGCTTAATTTGGAAGATCATTCATGTGGTAGTTACACTCTTGATATTTCTATGCGCGAATTTAAAGATTGTGTTCAAAGGATGGAAGTTGAGGATGTTAATAGCACCGGTCTTCGCTTTACATGGAATCAAAAACCTAAAGGCTCATATGGTACATTGAAGAAAATTGATAGGGTGATGGGTAATTTTCGTTTATGATTCTTTTCCAGATTCTTGTGCTATCTTCCAACCTTATCGCATTTCGGATCATTCTCTGTGTGTTCTTAGTATTCCTCAGGTAACTATGCTTAAGCCTAAACCTTTCAAGTTCGCTAATTTTTGGGTTCATAAAGAAGGGTTTCTTGATACGGTTAATGCGGGGTGGAATCTTAATGTTCATGGTTGTGCTATGTGTCTCGTTGTTAAACGTTTAAAGGGGCTTAAATCCCCATTTTGTAAGCTTTTGCACAATCAAGGTAATCTTCATGAGGGGGTTGATAGGATTCGTAAGGAGTTAGATGAGGTCCAAAAGGCTATTGATAAGGATCCATCTAATTCAGCCATTCGGGATGAGCATGCTCACTATCTTCTTGCGTCTAAGGAGGCTACATTAGATGAAGAATGTTTCTTAAAGAAAAAATATAAAGTTCAGTAGCTTCATTCAGGTGACTCTAATACGGCCTATTTTCATAATATTGTTAAAACCAAATGTGCCCGTAATCGAATCAAATTGGTTAGAGATTCGAACAATGTCTTGTATGAAGGTAATCAGGTTGCAGGTGCTTTTGTTACACATTATGAACAGTTTCTTGGTATTGAAGGGGATTGTAGCAACTTTAATGATTATGATATATTCTCAAATGTTCTTCCACACCAATTGGCAGATTTGATGGTTCGTCCATTACGGAACTGATATTAGGGAGGCGTTGTTTTCTATGGGGGATGATAAAGCTCCTGGCCCTGATGGCTACACTGCTGATTTCTTTAAGAAAGCCTGGGATGTTGTGGGTGCTGAGGTTACATGTGTTATCTGGGATTTCTTCATTAATGGTAAGCTTCTTAAGCAAATCAATCATACCATTATATCCTTGATCCCAAAAGTGTCTACCCCTTCTAAGATTAATGATTATAGGCCTATTTCTTGTTGTAATGTCCTTTATAAATGCATTAGGAAATCTATTTCTAATCGTATTAAGGAGGGCCTTGGTGTGTTGGTCAGTATTAATCAATTTGCGTTTGTTCCTGGCCATCGTATATCGGATAATATATTACTTACCCAAGAGCTTATGCGGAATTATCATAGAGGGAGAGGTCCGCCTAGGTGTGCATTTAAAGTTGATATTCAGAAGGCATATGATACACGTGGATTGGGCATTTCTTAAGGTGATTCGATTGGTTTTGGTTTTCACTCCACAATGGTTGACTGGATCATGGTATGTATCTCATCTACATCCTATTCTAAATGTGTTAACGGAGATCCTCATGGCTGGTTTCGAGGTTAGCGGGGTCTTAGGCAAGGTGATCCATTATCTCCTTACTTATTTACGTTGGTTATGGAGGTGCTAACTCTTATTTTGCAGAAAAAGGTTTCTAATGCGGATTTTCGGTTTCATCATTTGTGTGAACAACAGAGAATTATTAACCTTTGTTTTGCAGATGACCTCTTCTTATTTTCTAGCGGTCATCCTGATTTTGTTAATGTCATTATGCATGCTTTGGAGGATTTCAAAAATGTTTCAGGTGTTGTTCCAAGTATACCTAAAAGCACAGCTTTCTTTTGTAATGTTCCTAATGCTCTGAAAGCTGCTATTCTCTAGTCCATGCCATTTTCAGAAGGTTCGCTCCCTGTCAGGTATCTTGGGGTTCCTCTTATATCCTCTAGACTACTTTATAGGGATTGTAAGATTCTCGTGGAAAAGTTGGAAGGCCGTGTGAATGATTGGCGTAATAAGTTTTTATCTCTTGCGGGTCAGCTTCAGTTGGTCAGGTCTGTGCTATCGTCGATGCATTTATATTAGGCTTCTGTCTTTATTCTTCCTACCCGTATTATTCATGAATTAGAACAGCTTATGTGGGGTTTCCTTTGGTGTCAAGGCGAAATGAAACGGGGTAAGGCCAAAGTTGCTTCGGAATCTGTTTGTAAGCCTAAGCAAGAAGGAGGTCTTGGTATTCGTAGATTGGATGATTTTAACATTGCTCTTATGACTACGCATATTTGGAGTATTTTGACACATAAAGAGTCCTTATGGGTTCAGTGGATTCACTCTTATAAACTTCGTGGGAGAAGCTTTTGGGATGTCCCTTGCTTGAGTGACGTTAGTTGGGGATGGCGCAAGCTTCTTGCAATTAGACCCAAGGTCCGTCCTCTCATCTGGAATAAGATTAATAATGGTAAGGCTACCTCCGTTTGGTTTGATATGTGGTGTAAGTTAAGCCCTATTCGTGACTCGCTTACTGTTAGGGATATTACTCGTCTTTGGGTTACAGTTATCAGATTTGCTTTATGATGTGATTGATAATGGTGTTTGGAGATGGCCTCCTGATTGGTCATCTAGGTTTCACTTGTTAGTTGCGATCCCGGTTCCTCATCTCAATGATACTAAAGATGGAGTACTATGGCGCAATTCGGATGGTCATCTTAATCGTTTCTCAGTTTTTGGTGCTTGGGACTCATTACGTATAAGGGCTGACTTGGTGGAGTGGTATCATATTCCTTGGTTTTCTCATTGTATCCCGAGGCACGCTATACATTTATGGCTTGTTATTAAGCAGAAGTTGAAGACTCGGGATAGGATGCGACAATGGGATGTTGGACCTACTGTTGATATGGACTCGCTTAGATGCCCGTTATGTGACTTGGTCCCGGACTCTCACCCTCACTTAGTTTTTGAGTGCCAGTTTTCTATGCAGGTTTGGTTGTAGGTTCGGGTTTTATCTGGAATGGATGCGGTCCCACCTTCCTTGGATAATGCAATTAATTACCTTATTCCTACATCAAAGGGGCGTTCGGTTAGTAGCATTATCTCTCGGTTATTGCTAGCTGCTTCTACGTATTACATTTGGATGGATCGAAATTCTAGAATCTTTAAACAAAAGAAGTCTACTGTTGCTGAAGTGGTCTAACTTATTGTATCTACCGTTCGGTTGAAGCTGGTTACCTTCAAGTTTAAGAAGATAACCTCGCGTGCTCGTCTGATTCTCGATAAATGGAAGATTCCAAGTATTTGTATTATACACGAAGGGGGGTTCCAGGTAAGGGCTATACTCTTTTTCCCTACTCCAAGGTTTTTCCCTTTGGGTTTTTCTTGGAAAGGGTTTTTAAGAAGATAACCTCGCGTGCTCGTCTGATTCTCAATAAATGGAAGATTCCAAGTATTTGTATTATACACGAAGGGGGTGCCAGGTAAGGGCTATACTCTTTTTCCGTACTCCAAGGTTTTTCCCTTTTGGTTTTTCTTGGAAAGGGTTTTTAAGGAGGCAGACTTCCTGGGTCCTCTTGCCCCCTTCGTGCAATGGCTGGATGCCGGATGCTCGCTTGTTACAAGTTTTTTCTTGTTTTATGCCTGGTTAGTTGATGTAATCTAGCTAGGTTTATTGTTTTTATGGCATATCATAAACACTAGTTCATTAAGCTTTTCGCTTGAGGTTAATGTGGTACTTCTGCCACATTCCATTTGTACTTAACATTTTTTGCTTATATATTTACCGGGGTAAAACCCTTTACCCAAAAAAAAAAAAAATACCTGCTCACAATAAACATTAAAATAGGGTTTAACGAAAACCTAACTTACACAATACACATCCATCTCGATCCGCACACGTATAAACCCTACCATCCAGATCGATCAACACACAAGCCTTTCTCTCTCTATAACCCACGTACAAATCACCCAGCATCCATACAGGAACATACCGTCGGCATAAACCCTAAGAAGGGATTACTCATAAATCGCTAGTACCAAAACCCAATGGTTTCGTTTATGCATTGAAGGATAGCCGAACACCACCAAGAAAAGCGAAAGATATAACAATGAAAGACGAGCAGATGTAGATAAACAGACTACCGAAACCCTAGCAAACATGATAGCACTAAAAACGTTAGAGATCGAATTAACCAACAATAAATGTTATAGGAAAAAAAGATCTAAAAATGAATTAAATGCAACCGATTGAAAATTTAAGGATATATAGTGTTTTGGTAGATCCAGCAAGCCCCTATTCGTGAAAAACACTTCCCTATATAACCGATTGCATACCAATGAACGAATCAAAGATTGTTTAAGGGTAGAGAGGCGATTATAGAAGAGAAGGTGACCAGAATATTATGGGTATAGAGGCTGTCGGAATTCGCCCCTAGAGAGAGAAAAAATTAGGGTTTGGTTTTACATAAGGGATTTTCTAAGATTGTTTGGGAAAACCTTAAACCGTTATGTAGATTGGATGATGTTTCTTGTGTTTGGGCTGAGATTGTCTCGGGAATATCGGTTAAATCTGCAAATAGTTCTATTTGGAGCGTTATCCAGAGGTTAGTGTTTAGTGCTGCGGTTTATTTTAGATGGCAAGAAAGAAACATTAGGATATTCCAAAATGATTTTTGAACTGATGAGACTGTGTTTAAAATAATTCTTGATAATGTTAGACATAAACTTATGGGTTTGAATATCAAGCGCTCGTTGGAAGTGGAGAAAGTCGCTAAAATTTGGAAAATCCATGTGAAAGGCAGTCATGGTGATGTGAGTATGGGTCAAAATGGTGATGTAAATGGTGTTACGTAGTCCTGGTTTTGGTCTTATTCTGCACAGTTTCTTATCTAGTTGGGTGCAGAATATTTTGTGCTGGTGCTTTGGTTTTGATGTTTGTTGGATTCTATGCAACTGGCTATGCACTACAGATTGTAAGTCTAAGCTCTGCGCTGGTCTGCTACTTGGAGGTATGTGGTTTGGTAGACTATGCACTACAGAGTTTACACTTTTTCCCAGTCCAATTTTTTTCCATAGGGTTTTTATTTGGCTAGGTTTTTTTACGAGACAGGGTCCAAGAGTGATTGGTTAATTTTGATGATTCACTCTTCTTCATTTCTGCATTTGAAGATATGGATTGCTGGGTTTCTATGGCATTCTCAGGATTCAAGCTTCAGGGAGGAATCATGCTGCATTGTGATGCTTGTTATAAATATGCAATTTTCCTTTCTTTAGTTTTAGCAACTCAGCTTTCTATGTGCTATATTCATATGGTGATGTTTGGTAGTTATTTGGTTGGTCCCTTGTAACTATCCATGTATTCAGAATATGGGTATGGCATTAGATAAAGCTTTCCTTCTTTCTAGGACTAAGGTTAGGGTTGCATCTTTTTGGTCATCTATTTCCTTTTGGTTATTATTAATCTTTGTTAACCGTTTGAGTTTGTATATGGATTTGGCTATTTTTTTGTATGGTTCCTCGCTTTCCTAGGCAAGAAATGGATTGTTTAGGGGTTGTCCTAACAGTTTCATTTTCTTGTGCTATGTCTTGTATATAAATTTTTCATTTTATTTAATGTATTTTACCTTTGTAAATTAAAAAAAAAAAAAAAAAAAACGAAAAAACCGTATTCACTATGGGCGAATTTGGGTAAACGGGATTCACCCTGGGAAAATATATTAAAAAATAACCAAATAAGTACAATGGAATATGGCTGACGTGCCACATTAACCTCAAGCTAAGCTTGAACAACCAATGAAAATCGCTAGTGACAGGCCACTAAGCGTTACACAAACTAGAAAATACAAACGCTAAAACCCCAACAAGGAACATCCATCTAAGAACACATGAATGACTCCACCTATCCGCCCACCTCCTCGAAGGAGATTGGTGAATCAGATGAGCCTGCCTCCTTAACAACCCTTTCCAAGAAAAAACCCAATGGGAAAACCTTGGAGTAGGGAAAAAGTACAACACTCACTGAATCTCCAACGAAAAACCATGACCTCCAATAGCATAAGCCAACGAAAACCCTCTATCAACCATCAACCCGAGCCAATAATCAGAGCTGAAATCCCCCATTAGGAATGTAAAAGAGAAAGAGACAGCTATCAAACCCGCATGGTCTCTAGTATTCAACGTCTTCTTGAATTTGCATGTTAGAAGCTTGAGCCGTAGACTTGATAATATCAATAACTTGAACTTAGATCTTCTTTCTTTAAAAATCCTGTTGTTCCTTTCTTGCCAAATGTAATACTAAGAAGCCGCAAAAAGAAGCTTGGAGACAACACTTTTAACCGACCGAGACTTCGAAATAGGAATAAGAAAGAGAGTCACATCCTCCAACGAATCCGAATATCGAAAACCGCAAACATCTTCAAAGAAAACCAAACCTGAAACGAGAACACACAATCAAAGAATAGATTATCATGATAATCAGGTTGAGTCCTGCAAAGAGAGCACACCAACAAAGCATTTGGATCATGAGGGCCATCATGATATCTCAACATGTCTTGAGTCCGAAGATGTCTTTTCATAACAAGCCATAGATGGAATGCATGCCTCAGAATATGGTGAGAAAAGCAAACAAGATGATACCAATCCAAATCAAGACCCCTAGGACGAATAGAATCCCATGCAAGAGATACCGAAAATGGCTTCATAGAATCAGCATTACGCCAAAAAATCTTATCCTCCATATGTTCTATCAAAGTAGGGACCGTAATAGAAATAATACCCGGATACCGATTCCCCCAATTACTAGGCTAAGACCACGAATTCCCATTAATCACATCCAGAACAGTAGAACTAGTAGAGAAGCCCGCACCATGATTGTCTCTAAACGAAACAACCAGCGACAAAGGACCCTCCTGACACCACTGATCAAACCAAGAAGAAGCCGACCTCCCGTTACCAAGCTTGTACCAAAAGAAACTACAAGCAGTCTAAGCTGAAGGATCTTCCGCCAACTCCAAGTCATATTACCCCGACAAGGAGTATCCCAAAAGTTACGCCCCCTCAACCTATACATATGAATCCACTTAACCCAAAGGGAATCCTTACAAGTAAATAAACGCCAAATATGAGAAGCAATGAGGGCACTATTAAATGAAACAATCCTCCGAATACCAAGACCGCCCTCATGCTTGGGCAAACAAACAACATCCCACGCAACCTTAGACTTACCTCTAGAGCCATCAACATAATACCATAAAAATCCTCTCATAAGCTGCTCAAGGTCATGAATAATACTAGCTGGGAGAATAAATATAGATGCCTAATAAATATGCATAGATGACAAAACCGGCTGAATAAGCTGTAAACGACAAGCGAAAGACAACGATTTGTTGCGCCAATCCTTGATACGATTCGATAACCTCTCCACTAATTCCTTGCAATCCCTAAAGATCAACCGCGTAGTAATCAAAGGAACCCTAGGTACTTAACAGGCAAAACCCCTTTAGCGAAAGGAAGAATCTGAAGAATAGCAATTTTAACATGATTAAGCACATTACAGAAATAAGCCGTGCTTTTAGGCAGACTAGGAGTAAGACCAGAAGCATGCTTAAATTCTTCCAACGCCTCCATAATAACCCCGGCCGAATTCGCATCACCATGAGCGAACAAAAACAAATCATCTGCAAAACAAAGATTAATAATACGTAATTGAGAGCATTTATGATGATAATTAAATAACCCAGAATCTCTAACCCTCCGCTTGAGCATAAGCGATATCACTTCCATAACCAGCGTAAACAAATAAGGAGATAACGGATCCCCTTGCTTCAGCCCCCGCTTACCCTTAAAATAGCCATGCAGAATACCATTCACACTAATCGAAAAAGAGGTGGTAGACACACATTCCATGATCCAATGCACCATACGCGAGTGAAACCAAAAACTGATCAAAATATTACGCAAAAACTGCCAATCAACAGTATCGTAAGCCTTCTTAATGTCCACTTTGAAAGCACACCTAGCAGGGCCACGATCAAGGTGATAATTATGCATGAGCTCCTGAGTAAGCAAAATATTATCCAAAATCTGTCTACCAGGAACTAAAGCAGATTGGTTCGACCCAACCAAAGTAGTAAGACTGTCCTTGATACGATTGGCAATAATCTTACTAATGCACTTAAACAACACATTGCAATAAGATATAGGCCTAAAATCATTATTCCGAGTAGGAGAATTAACTTTAGGAAGGAGGGCAATAATAGTATGGTTAACCTCTTTTAAAAGCTTACCATGAACGAAGAATTCCTGAACCGCCCTAATAATATCATCAGCAATAATATCCCAAGCCCCCATAAAGAACGCTGCAGAAAAACCATTCGGACCAGGAGATTTATCATCGCCCATAGAAAAAATAGCATCTCTAATCTCCTTAGGAGTAACATCACGAACCATGTCCAATGCAACATGAGGATCGAGAGTGGAAGAGAAGAGGTTACTATCAACAAACGAAACATATAACCCCTCTTGACCAAGAAACGATGAAAAGTGACTAAAAAAAGCATTAGGAACCTGGTTACCCACGTACATAACTCCATTACCATCACTAATAGAATCAATCCGACTCCTCGCCTTTCTACTTTTAACCACTTTGTGGAAATATGCAGAATTCGAATCCCCCACCCGAAGCCAATCAACTTTAGCCTTTTGCTTAAGAAAATGATCTTCAGTCAGAATAGCTTCATTATAAGCGTTAAGATAACATGCCTCTTCCTCACGAATATCAGAATTGAACGGGTCCAGGTCAAGAGCATGTTGAACAGTATCCAATTCCTGGCAAAGTTTAACGACTCTCTCATGAATATTACCCTCATTAAAAAGCAATCTCCGAAGCGGCTTCTTAAGAGATTTTAGCTTATTCACCACTTGAAACATGTGAAAGCCGCTAAACAGCTTACACCAATATTCCTGAACCTGTAATTTAAACCTGGAATGCTGCACAAGGATATTAGAAAACTTAAAGGGCCTAGGTTTAAACTTAAAAGAAGTGGGAATATTAAGAATAGCAGGAGAGTGGTCAGAAATACGGTATGGCTGAAATATACCATGAGCGCCAACAAAAGAATCCATAAAGCCAATATTGGCCATAATGCGATCAATCTTCTTCAAAGTACCATCAAACCCTTTAGGTTTCTGATTCCACGTAAATTGCAACCCGGTCCGATTAATATCAGAAACCCCGATATCATCAACACACACCTTAAACTCCCGCATAGCAATATCAATACTCGAGGACCCCTCTGCTTTATCTTCCAAATTTAAAGCCGAATTGAAATCTCCTAGAATACACCAGGGGTGACGATGAACAACCTGCTTGTGGGCACCAAGATTATCCCAAAGAGGCCTCATATGCGTGTACCTGTTATGAGCATAAACAAAAGAACAAAAAAGCTCCTTTTTATCCTCCTTGAACCGAACAAAGGTGTAAATAACTTGGTCATAAAAGCACATTCAGATCAACTTCATCCATATTCCAACCTAAAATGATACGGGACCCTTTATCACACAAATGACCGTTAGAAGTCCAATCCCACCTATGAAAAACCTTAGCACATAAAATCTGAAGACGGTTGTTAGAAACATGAGATTCCAAAATAGCACAAATAGAAAGCTTATTCTCACCAATAACCTGACGAACCTCCTTTTGTTTAGGGGATTGGTTCATACCCCTTATATTCCATGAGGCAATACTATACATGAGGAACCTCCCGGATGAAGTGCTTCCTTAAGATTAATCTTCTTAGTGCTCGGCTTATCAAACATATCCATGGCCTCATCAACTTCACTATCACTATCCAACGTATACGTACCCTGGTCTTTAAACATACTAGAAGCAATGTCACCCGTCTCGAATGGATCCTCACCACTAAGAGCGCCAAAGGAATTTTTCAATGAGACTAAATGAGATGGAACATTACCTTTACTGATCGTCGCGTTAGTAGATACACTAGGGACACTCGTACCATTTTTCCTTTCATTGCCCGGATCACTAGTAGAAACATCCTTATTACTACCATTACCTAAATCGTTAGGAGAAGGATGAAGACTAGATGAAGTAGTACTAATATCAGGTTGTGAACCCACGTTAAGACCACTCAAAGAAGATGGCCCCCCGCCTTTCTTAGGCTCCCATCGATAATGAAAAGCAACCTTTGGTTTAGTAAGCCGAAGACCATCAATATGCTTTTCCTTAGAAGGTTGCTTACCTTTACCCTTACGCTTGTTGACTTCCACAAATCCATCATCATCAACAACTTGTTTCACATCAGTAGCAATGTTCTTAGGACACACATCATCAGTATGATCAAAAATCTTACAAGTTTCACATCTTGGTGGCTTCCATTCATATTCGACATCAACATGCTTCAAAGAATGCCCCTTCGCATTAGGAAAAGGAATAGCCACCACCAAAGAATCCAATAATGCATTAAAAGAAGAAACTTCCACAAGAGCACGAGCATATGAATTTCTACCCCATGACTTTAGACACATGGTGCTAGTATAGGAATCCAACATAATTGGACGACCTATTTGTCTTTGTAATCAAGCTCGGCCCAATCTCCGAATAAGCCACAATAGGAACATTATGTAACTTGACCCAAACTGGAACCGATGTAATCTCATCCTTTTTAAGCTTAGAGTTAGGAGTCCAAATATTCAAAATGATAGGAACAAGACGGATTAACCACGGACCAAATTCTAAGACTTGATCCATACCCTCTTTGGTTGCGAACTGAAACAAGAAAAATCCATTATACAACATAACCCGTTCCAAACCAAATTTTGCCCAAGTGTTCTTCACATAATTCTCCACTATCGGAAATGCAAGTCGCTTCCCAATAAAATAGCCATAAAGCGTATTAGTGAACCTAGATGAAACCTCATAAACCGCTTCTATTGGAATTGTGACGTTCGCCCCTAAAACACAATTCTCATTACGCATTTCAACAATGTTAATAGCCTTAGGAACACTTCGAGATTTAAACATGGCAGCATATGGTGTTTTTAAAGGCTCAATATGCATAGAATTTGACGAATCAGTAGCAAGGGTAGTATTAGAAGGCTTACAAGCATGCGCATTAGCTTGTGTTTTAGGTGATGCCCCACAAGAATCTTTCAAATTCCCATCATGTTTAGTTCCATACGCATTAATATTGCATGTATTATCAACACTAGGCTCCACATTAGTTTTAATATTAGATAAATCCTCATGCACACCTTTTGCCATACCAACATTGATACTAGGATCAGACCCTAGTACATTACTATCGAATGAATTTGGTGATTCATGAACCAATGAGTCAACATGTTGCCCTTTCTTATTCCCCAAAGACCTACCATCAGCCCCCTCCTCAATCGAATTATTCAGCATATGGTCATCATTAGCAGAAGAGAGAGAAAATTTTTCAGAAATCTTACCTTGATTCGAAGAGGGATTAGCACCAACAGGTTGCGTATTACGATGAGCCTTCTTAAGAATAGACTTACGAATAGGCGCATCCCCTAGCAAATCATAAACTTTTCTACCTCCAGCAGCAAGACCAGAAGTTTTCACGCTATTATTATCCATAACAAATGCTGAAACCAAACCAAAAAATGAAAGAAATGTAGAAAACCCTAAAACGACACTACCCAACAGCAACAGCTCAAACAAATCTAATAAACGAAACCCTAAATGGGTGACATTACCCCATAGTAATCAGAACCTCACATAATTAATGGAATTAAAAGTGCAACAAATTAAATGATAGGCGAAACCCTAATAATCCAAGAAAACTAAACCCTAACTTGAATGAAAACGGCAAACCAATAAAACTACTAAAGGGTCCGAATTATTCCATAATAGAAGATCTTAATACTATGGGCGAATTTGGGGATTAGGGTTTCATACGTATTCCACTATTCATCTATACTCCTAGATCCATTTTAATTCCTTAAAATTAATCTTAAATCATACATATAGTTACTGTAGATCTTTGTCTTTTCCATCATTAATTCTCAATCCGCCTTATTTTTTATTTGTATTTCTGTTATAATAAACCAATTCCACTGTGTAACATTCACTTTAAATCTCTCATTAGATCATGGCTGAGTCTAATCCTGATTCTAAACCTAATCCGTCCTCTAATAGGACAGATTCATCATTGAAACCTAAAAAAACAACTAGAACTATGAATCCTTTGAGTAAATCTGCTATGAAACATGCTAATATGCTATCTAAAACACCTTGAAACACTTTCAAGAAGGTTGATTTAAGGTCTATTTCAAAGGGGAATAGTGATGTGGTAGATATGGAGGATTTGGTGTATGAGGAAGGGGCTTCTAAATCTGTGGAAGGGAGTGATGATTTGGGAGGATCTTGTTTGGGTACGGAGGATGTGGGTAGTGTTGGTGATGGTTCTGAAGCTGGTAAGGAATTTTGTTTTAATGATAATAATTCTGTTAGTTATGAGGATAGTCGTAGGGATATTATTGATGAAATTGCTGCTAGTTTGAGTAGTGGTGTTAGGTCTGATAGTAATAAATCTAATAAATATGCATAGACGACAAAACCGACTGAAATAGCTGTAAACGACAAGCAAAAGACAACGATTTGTTGCGCCAATCCTTGATACGATTCGATAACCTCTCCACTAATTCCTTGCAATCCCTAAAGATCAACCGCGTAGTAATAAAAGGAACCCTAGGTACTTAACAGGCAAAATCCTTTTAGCGAAAGCAGAATCGAAGAATAGCAATTTTAACATGATTAAGCACATTACGAAATAAGCGTGCTTTTAGGCGACTAGGAGTAAGACCAGAAGCATGCTTAAGTTCTTTCAACGCCTCCATAATAACCCCGGCCGAATTCGCATCACCATGAGCGAACAAAAACAAATCATCTACAAAACAAAGATTAATAATACGTAATTGAGAGCATTTATGATGATAAGTAAATAACCCGGAATCTCTAACCCTCCGCTTGAGCATAAGCGATATCACTTCCATAACCAGCGTAAACAAATAAGGAGATAACGGATCCCCTTGCTTCAGCCCCCGCTTACCCTTAAAATAGCCATGCAGAATACCATTCACACTAATCGAAAAAGAGGTGGTAGACACACATTCCATGATCCAATGCACCATACGCGAGTGAAACCAAAAACTGATCAAAATATTACGCAAAAACTGCCAATCAACAGTATCGTAAGCCTTTTGAATGTCCACTTTGAAAGCACACCTAGCAGGGCCACGATCATGGTGATAATTATGCATGAGCTCCTGAGTAAGCAAAATATTATCCAAAATCTGTCTACCAGGAACAAAAGCAGATTGGTTTGACCCAACCAAAGTAGTAAGACTATCCTTGATACGATTGGCAATAATCTTACTAATGCACTTAAACAACACATTGCAATAAGATATAGGCCTAAAATCATTATTCCGAGTAGGAGAATTAACTTTAGGAAGGAGGGAAATAATAGTATGGTTAACCTCTTTTAAAAGCTTACCATGAACGAAGAATTCCTGAACCGCCCTAATAATATCATCAGCAATAATATCCCAAGCCCCCATAAAGAACGCTGCAAAAAAACCATTCGGACCAGGAGATTTATCATCGCCCATAGAAAAAATAGCATCTCTAATCTCCTTAGGAGTAACATCACGAACCATGTCCAATGCAACATGAGGATCGAGAGTGGAAGAGAAGAGGTTACTATCAACAAACGAAACATATAACCCCTCTTGACCAAGAAACGATGAAAAGTGACTAAAAAAGCATTAGGAACACGGTTACCCACGTACATAACTCCATTACCATCACTAATAGAATCAATCCGACTCCTCGCCTTTCTACTTTTAACCACTTTGTGGAAATATGCAGAATTCGAATCCCCATGAAGCCAATCAACTTTAGCCTTTTGCTTAAGAAAATGCTCTTCATCGAATAACTTCATTATAAGCGTTAAGATAACATGCCTCTTCCTCACGAATATCAGAATTGAACGGGTCCAGGTCAAGAGCATGTTGAACAGTATCCAATTCCTGGCAAAGTTTAACGACTCTCTCATGAATATTACCCTCATTAAAAAGCAATCTCCGAAGCGGCTTCTTAAGAGATTTTAGCTTATTCACCACTTGAAACATGTGAAAGCCACTAAACAGCTTACACCAATATTCCTGAACATGTAGTTTAAACCTGGAATGCTACACAAGGATATTAGAAACTGAAAGGGCCTAGGTTTAAACTTAAAAGAAGTGGGAATATTAAGAATAGCATGAGAGTGGTCAGAAATACGGTATGGCTGAAATATACCATGAGCGCAAACAAAAGAATCCATAAAGCCAAGATTGGCCATAATGCGATCAATCTTCTTCAAAGTACCATCCAACCCTTTAGGTTTCTGATTCCACGTAAATTGCAACCCGGTCCGATTAATATCAGAAACCCCGATATCATCAACACACTCCTTAAACTCCCGCATAGCAATATCAATACTCGAGGACCCCTCTGCTTTATCTTCCAAATTCAAAGCCGAATTGAAATCTCCAAGAATACACCAGGGGTGACGATGAACAACCTGCTTGTGGGCACCAAGATTATCCCAAAGAGGCCTCCTATGCGTGTACCTGTTATGAGCATAAACAAAAGAACAAAAAAGATCCTTTTTATCCTCCTTGAACCGAACAAAGGTGTAAATAACTTGGTCTGTCATGCAAAGCACATTCAGATCAACTTCATCCATATTCCAACCTAAAATGATACGGGACCCTTTATCACACAAATGACCGTTAGAAGTCCAATCCCACCTATGAAAAACCTTAGCACATAAAATCTGAAGACGGTTGTTAGAAACATGAGATTCCAAAATAGCACAAATAGAAAGCTTATTCTCACCAATAACCTGACGAACCTCCTTTTGTTTAGGGGATTGGTTCATACCCCTTATATTCCATGAGGCAATACTATACATGAGGAACCTCGCCAGAGGAAGTGCTTGCTTCCTTAAGATTAATCTTCTTAGTGCTCGGCTTATCAAACATATCCATGGCCTCATCAACTTCACTATCACTATCCAACGTATACGTACCCTGGTCTTTAAACATACTAGAAGCAATGTCACCCGTCTCGAATGGATCCTCACCACTAAGAGCCGCAAAGGAATTTTTCAATGAGACTAAATGAGATGGAACATTACCTTTACTGATCGTGGCGTTAGTAGATACACTAGGGACACTCGTACCATTTTTCCTTTCATTGCCCGGATCACTAGTAGAAACACCTTATTACTACCATTTCCTAAATCGTTAGGAGAAGGATGAAGTCTAGTTGAAGTAGTACTAATATCAGGTTGTGAACCCACGTTAAGACCACTCAAAGAAGATGGCCCCCCGCCTTTCTTAGGCTCCCATCGATAATGAAAAGCAACCTTTGGTTTAGTAAGCCGAAGACCATCAATATGCTTTTCCTTAGAAGGTTGCTTACCTTTACCCTTACGCTTGTTGACTTCCACAAATCCATCATCATCAACAACTTGTTTCACATCAGTAGCAATGTTCTTAGGACACACATCATCAGTATGATCAAAAATCTTACAAGTTTCACATCTTGGTGGCTTCCATTCATATTCGACATCAACATGCTTCAAAGAATGCCCCTTCGCATTAGGAAAAGGAATAGCCACCACCAAAGAATCCAATAATGCATTAAAAGAAGAAACTTCCACAAGAGCACGAGCATATGAATTTCTACCCCATGACTTTAGACACATGGTGCTAGTATAGGAATCCAACATAATTGGACGACCTATTTGTGCTGTAATCAAGCTCAGCCCAATCTCCGAATAAGCCACAATAGGAACATTATGTAACTTGACCCAAAATGGAACCGATGTAATCTCATCCTTTTTAAGCTTAGAGTTAGGAGTCCAAATATTCAAAATGATAGGAACAAGACGGATTAACCACGGACCAAATTATAAGACTTGATCCATACCCTCTTTGGTTGCGAACTGAAACAAGAAAAATCCATTATTCAACATAACCCGTTCCAAACCAAATTTTGCCCAAGTGTTCTTCACATAATTCTCCACTATCGGAAATGCAAGTCGCTTCCCAATAAAATAGCCATAAAGCGTATTAGTGAACCTAGATGAAACCTCATAAACCGCTTCTATTGGAATTGTGACGTTCGCCCCTAAAACACAATTCTCATTACGCATTTCAACAATGTTAATAGCCTTAGGAACACTTCGAGATTTAAACATGGCAGTATATGGTGTTTTTAAAGGCTCAATATGCATAGAATTTGAAGAATTAGTAGCAAGGGTAGTATTAGAAGGCTTACAAGCATGCGCATTAGCTTGTGTTTTAGGTGATGCCCCACAAGAATCTTTCAAATTCATACTGTTAGTTCCATACGCATTAATATTGCATGTCATATCAACACTAGGCTCCACATTAGTTTCAATATTAGATAAATCCTCATGCACACCTTTTGCCATACCAACATTGATACTAGGATCAGACCCTAGTACATTACTATCGAATGAATTTGGTGATTCATGAACCAACGAGTCAACATGTTGCCCTTTCTTATTCCCCAAATACCTACCATCAGCCCCCTTCTCAATCAAATTATTCAGCATATGGTCATCATTAGCAGAAGAGAGAGAAAATTTTTCAGAAATCTTACCTTGATTCGAAGAGGGATTGGCACCAACAGGTTGCGTATTACGATGAGCCTTCTTAAGAATAGACTTAAGAATAGGCGCATCCCCTAGCAAATCAGAAACTTTTCTACCTCCAGCAGCAAGACCAGAAGTTTTCACGCTATTATTATCCATAACAAATGCTGAAACCAAACCAAAAAATGAAAGAAATGTAGAAAACCCTAAAACGACACTACCCAACAGCAACAGCTCAAACAAATCTAATAAACGAAACCCTAAATGGGTGACATTACCCCATAGTAATCAGAACCTCACATAATTAATGGAATTAAAAGTGCAACAAATTAAATGATAGGCGAAACCCTAATTATCCAAGAAAACTAAACCCTAACTTGAATGAAAACGGTAAACCAATAAAAACTACAAAAGGGACGAATTATTCCATAATAGAAGATCTTAATACTATGGGCGAATTTGGGGATTAGGGTTTCATACATATTCCACTGTTCATCTATACTCCTAAATCCATTTTAATTCCTTAAAATTAATCTTAAATCATACATATAGTTACTGTAGATCTTTGTCTTTTCCATCATTAATTCTCAATCCGCCTTATTTTTTATTTGTATTTCTGTTATAATAAACCAATTCCACTGTGTAACATTCACTTTAAATCTCTCATTAGATCATGGTGAGTCTAATCCGATTCTAAACCTAATCCATCCTCTAATAGTACAGATTCATCATTGAAACCTAAAAAAACAACTAGAACTATGAATCCTTTGAGTAAATCTGCTATGAAACATGCTAATATGCTATCTAAAACACCTTGAAACACTTTCAAGAAGGTTGATTTAAGGTCTATTTCAAAGGGGAATAGTGATGTGGTAGATATGGAGGATTTGGTGTATGAGGAAGGGGCTTCTAAATCTGTGGAAGGGAGTGATGATTTGGGAGGATCTTGTTTGGGTATGGAGGATGTGGGTAGTGTTGGTGATGGTTCTGAAGCTGGTAAGGAATTTTGTGTTAATGATAATAATTATGTTAGTTATGAGGATAGTCATAGGGATATTATTGATGAAATTGCTGCTAGTTTGAGTAGTGGTGTTAGGTCTGATAGTAATAAATCTGATAGTGCTAAGGATAGTGTCAATGGTCTTATGGTTAATGTTAGTATGCCTGAAATGCATGTTCCTGTTAAAGATAATCCCATTTTGAATCCCTAGAATGGGACTAGTAATCCTAAAAGTCCTACTAAGGTTAGTTTTCGGGATGTTAGTTTGCCAAAGATGTTTAAACTAAATGGGAATGCTAGTGACCTAGCTAAAGGGGTTGGTGGTGTTAGTAATTTAGAAACTGGTGAGCCTAGTAGTGTTAAAGATAGTGTGATGAAGGATAATGGTTTTTGAGAAGAGTAATAGATCTTTTGTTGATGCTGTAGCTAGAAGTTTTGGTGGAAATGGGAATAATAAGCTCCATTTTGTCCCTCCTTCTATTATAGGTGACGGTCAGGAAGTGGCTAGGATGGATCCCGTGTTGGAAGAAGGGTGTAAGAGATGGGGTAATACTGTGGTTGGTTTTTTTGTTGGGTACCGTATGAATCACAGGGATTTGGTTTATAACTTGAAGCGTATGTGGAGGTTATATCAGTTGGAGGATGTGATCATGAACCAAAATGGAATGTGCTTTTTTAAATTTAATTCTAAGGATGGTATGGAGTTGGTTATTGATAATGGCCCTTGGTTAGTTGATAACAAGCCTCTTTTTGTGAAAAAGTCGGGGCTTTGTATGTCTAAACCTGAAGTGAATAAAGTTCCGGTTTGGGTAAAAATTCATGACATTCCTTTGGAGGCTTGGAATGTTGAAGGCATTAGCAGAATAGTTAGTAGAATAGGTGTCCCGATTATCATGGATAGAATGACGACTTCCATTTGTGAGAAGCCGTATGGTAGGGCATCCTTTGCTAGAGTTCAAGTTGAAATTGATACTAGTAAGTCTTTGATTGATAATGTGGAACTTTGGTATGAAAATTTTGGTAAGGTGTTAAATTTTTGGTTTGAGCATACTTGGGTCCCGCCACGGTGTGAGGAGTGTAAAGTTTTTGGGAATTACTTGAGTGATTGTGCTAGGAAGGTGAATACTGTTAGTGGGGTTAACAAGAAAGGAGAGCTTGTGAGGCGGCTGATATGAATAATGGAAACAAAAATGGTGGGGGTAATAATGGTGATGTTGTAGAAGGTTGGCAAACCGCTGTTAATCGTAGGAATTATAGGGGTAATGGGGCTAATACTCGGCAGGGTAGTTTTGGTGGCTATAATGTTAGAAGAGGAGTTAATGTTAACAAGGCGGGTTATAACAATTCTGGTAATACTAGTGTGTGTAATGTGGGTACAAAGGAGGCTGATAAGAAAAAGGATCCTGTTATTAGTGGTAATGTCGGAAAGGTGGATGAGAGTATGGTGATAAATGATAATGGGGAATCTGCTAATAAGGGCAAGGGTAAGGTTGGTGAGGGTGTTATTAATAATGAAGGAAATGGTAATAATGGTAATATTTAAATTAAGAATAATGGACCGAAAAAGAATCTGGGTAATAAGAATGGTGACAAGAATGTTAATGGTAGCAAAAGTGGTGATGGTAACAGTTCCAGGGGGCTAAGAATGTTAGTACTTAGAATCGTTTTGATGTTTTAAGTGAAGATAATAGTAATCAGAACTCTGAGTTGTGGAAGGAAGTGAAGTCTCAAGTGGATAAGGCTTGTATAGAGTGTTTGGAGCTTGAAGATATTTCCACCAAAGGAATGTTCTATACTTGGATTCAAAAGCGTAAGGATCTCGGAACTGGTATTTTAAAGAAACTTGATAGAACCTTGGGTAATGGTAATTCTATGTCTTCATTTGATAACTGCTTTGCTGAGTTCCTTCCATTTGTTACTTTGGACCATTGTCTTGTTATTCTGGTGTACCCATTGGCTAGAGCTCTTAAACCTAGGTCCTTTTGTTTTGTCAATTTTCTTACTGATAAGGACTCCTTTATCCCTACTGTTGAGAAGAATTGAGGCATGGATGTTCAGGGTTTTCATATGTTTATTTTGGCTAAAAGGTTGAAAAACATGAAGAGGCATCTGAGGAATATGAATACGAGGAATGGTAATGTGTTCAGTAAGGTTAAAATTCTTAGAGTGGAGCTCAAAAGAGTCCAACAAAGTTTAGATAAAGACCCTAACAATAGCAGTCTTAGGGAAGAGGAGATTATCTATTGCAATGCGTATTAGGAGGCGATGTTAGATGAGGAAAGTCTCCTTAGGCAAAAGACGAAGATTCAGTGGTTTAAAGATGAGGATCAGAACACTTCTTATTTTCATAATTTGCTCAAAATTAGGTCAAGTAAATGCAGGATTCAAGTGGTGTGTGATGAACAGGGCAATAAATTTTATGGTGATGAGGTTCCGGGGAGCTTTGTCAATCATTTTCAAAAAAATTTAGGAATGGAGGATGAAGTCTTTCCGATTGAGGACTGTAAGGATCTTTTCACTAAAAAGTTGGATCCAAGTGTTGCTGACAGCATGGTTAGAATGGTTACTGATGTTGAAATTAAGGAGGCGATGCTTAGTATGGATGTGGAGAAAACTGTTGGCCCGGATGGTTATACTTCCAAGTTCTTTAAATTTGCGTGGAGCATTGTGGGAGGTGATGTTTGTGCTGCAGTTAGAGAGTTTTTTAGTTCTGGGAAGCTGCTTGGGGAATTCAATGCAAATCTCATTTCTTTCATTCCCAAGATTCAAGTTTCGTTGAAAGTTTCGGATTTCAGACCCATTGCGTGTGGTAATGTAGTATACAAATGCATCAGCAAAGTTATCACAAATAGGATCAAGGAAGGGCTTAGTAGCTTGATTGATTGCAACCAAAGCACTTTATTTCCCGGAAGACAAATCAGCGATAATATTTTATTGGCTCAGGAGTTTATGAATGGGTATAGTTGGAAACATACTACAAGAAAATGTGCGTTCAAGGTTGATATTCAGAAGGCTAACGTTACCGTTAACTGGGATTTCTTGAAGACTATTCTTATCTGGTTTGGTTTTCACAGCTCCATGGTGCATTGGATTATGGTATGTCTTACGTCTGCCTATTTTACATGGGTTTTTTAAGAGCAAAAGAGGTCTGAGGCAGGGTGACCCTATGTCGCCTTACCTCTTTACTATTGTTATGGAAGTTTTTAACTTGATGGTTAAGAGAAAAATTAGGAGGGATGATAGATTTCGTTATCACTTGGGGTGTAAGAAACTCATGTTGACTCATTTATGTTTTGCGGATGACCTTTTATTACTTTGTCATGGTGATGAAATTTCTGCTTGTATTTTGAGAAGGGCCTTAGATGAGTTTACTTTGTGTTCTGGTTTATTCCCTAGTTTACCTAAGAGTGCTGCTTTTTTTGGGAGTGTTCCTGATGTGGTTAAGGATAGAATTCTCATGTCTATGTCGTTTAGTATTGGGCAGCTCCCTATGAAATATTTAGGTATTCCCCTAACTGGTAAGAGAATTAACAATAATGATTGTAGAATATTGCTTGAAAAAGTTAAAACTAGAATTCAGAATTGGAGGAATAAGACTTTGTCAATTGCGGGAAGACTCCAACTTGTGTCCTCTGTTCTGTTTTCTCTTCATGTGTATTGGGCATCCATGTTTTTACTTCTTGTTCATGTTTGTGATACATCGACAAGGTCCTTAAGAAGTTATTGTGGTCTAGTGGTGATGACGGTAGTGGAATTTCTAGTGTTTCCTGGAAGGATGTGTGTAAGCCCAAAAGTCAAGGTGGCCTTGGCCTTAAACCCCTTAGGCTTATGAATGAGGCATTAATGACTAAGCATCTTTGGAATGTCATCAGCAAGAAAGACTCGTTGTGGGTTAAGTGGGTTCATTTGTATAGGATTAAAGATAGGTATATTTGGTTCAATGTTAGTTCTGAACATAGAGCGTGGAGTTGGAATCAGATTTTAGAGCTTAGGGATAAGATTCTTGCTTTTGCTGTTTATAAATTAGGTAATGGTAGGAGTTGTTCCATGTGGTTTGATAAGTGGCGCATTAATGGTCCGTTATGTAAACTTATCACTCATAACTTCTTAAGTGAGTGTGGTACTGATGTTAATGATAAGGTTGCTGATTGGATTGATGCTAATGGGTGGAAATGGCCACTTGAATGGAATAATTTTTTTGGTGAGGTTTTGAATGTCCCGGTGCGTATTTTATTAGATGACTGTGATGATAAGGTCCTATGGGTTAATATGAAGAATAAGGACTTTTTTTTAGTCTCAAGGAAGCATGGAAAGCTTTAAGGATTGATAGTCCTAAAGTCATCTGGCGTAAGCATGTCTGGTTCAGCCAATGCATCCCTAGGCATTCTTTTGTTCTTCGGATGGCAATGAGAGGTAGGCTTAAAACCACTGATAGGATCTCCAAATGGTTTAACGTTTCTAGCACTTTGTGCCCTTTATGTTAAAATGATGATTAGAGTCATAGCCACCTGTTTTTCAAATGTCAGTTTTCTAAGATTGTTTGGGAAAACCTTAAACCGTTATGCAAATTGGATGATGTTTCTTGTGTTTGGGCTGAGATTGTCTCGGGGAATATCGGTTAGAAATAAACTTATGGGTTTGAAGATCAAGCATTCGTTGGAAGTGGAGAAAGTCGCTAAAATTTGGAAGGGTTATTAGACAAAAAAGTTACTAAAGTTGGCGAAAAAGTTCACCTAAGTTACTATTGTTTTTTTGGTTACAAAGAGGTAACCAAAGTTTTGGTTACATTGCCAACGTGGCATTTTTTATTCCTTTTTTTTTATTAATAATCTTGACCTTTGCACCATCAGATCTCATTTCATTTTCCCCAAAACAAAAACACTCCCGCTTTTTGATTACATATTCTCTCGAAAACAACAATCCATATTAATTTAATCAAGTGTTATTAGGGTTTGCATCTACCCCAAAAAAGGTTAGTTTTGGACATTAATTAATCTTTTTTTAAGTTATCCAGTCATAGTTTAAACGCATCAAATAATTAGGGTTTTGTAAATTTAGGGTTTTTTAACAAAATTAACAATCTTTATTTTTTTATATTGTTTCAGATGGAATCGGAATCTCCAGCTTCATCTTTTTTGATAAAGTATCATCGGGGTGGGGTGTTTGTAAGAAATCCTCTCTCACATGACTATGAAATGCTTTCTGAAATACCTAATGTTGATTTTGTTTCATTAGGTTTACCTTGTTTTATAAAACTTTTGCAAACTGAATTTACTAGTACTGTGAAGTCTCTGTTTTATTTGGTGCCTGGCTTAGATTTTCACTTAGGATTGAAAGCCATAAAATCTGACAGTCACTTTGATGAATTCGTCCAATGTGGTGTTAGGAAAGACGATGTATTGCACATATATCCCTCACATGAGGAGTTTGAACTGAATGCCACAACTAGTAAGCACAATGTAGGAGGAAATGATGAGCCTTTGACTGATAGTGGTAGTGATTTAGAGGATGATGATTATAATGTGTATGATTATTGTAGTGAGACTGAAAGTGATACTGCATCTATTGACCATTTGTCTGAAGGTGAGGAAGAAGTCTTAGCTACTAGGAGTAAGAAAGGAGACCCTGCACCTAAGAAAAAAGCCTCTAAGATGTTTGATGAGAATTTTTTGACAAGTGTTTTCAATGGGTTGCCTAGAGATGACTTTGCTGAAAAAGAATTAGTACATGTTGACCCTGAAGATGATAAAGATAAGTTAGGTGATCACTGGCCTGTCCATGATCCTGATATCAAATGGAAGTCCATGAAACCACAGTTAGGTGAAAGATTTGAGGGTCCTAAACAACTAAAGAGAATGCTTGCATTCTATGCATTAGCAAAAGGGTACAAGTTATACTATGAGGTTAACAACCCTAAGAGACTCATGGCTAAATGTTACAGAGATGATAAAGAAAAGAAATGTCCATTCAGGTTGTGGGCATCTTGGATGCAAAAAGAAAAGTCTTTTCAAATCAAAACACTCACTGATAAACATGTGTGTTCTAGGTCTTATGAGTATGGTACACTGATAACAAGTAACTGGATTGCAAGAAATTATGCAAAAAAGATTTTGATTAATCCTGGTATAAAAGTTAGGGACATTGTGGCTTTAGTACTTAAAAAGTATAAATGAAAAGTTAGTATAAGTCAAGCTAGAAGGGGAAAAATCAAAGCTTTAAAGAAATATGAGACATGTTTAGAAGATCACTATGGGATGTTATGGTCTTATGCAGTTGAGGTACTTAGTTCAAATGAGGGATCTACTTGTAAGCTTGGTGTCACCACAATGCCTGATGGGAAGAACTATTTTAATTGTTTCTATGTATGTTTTAAAGCTCTGAAAGTGGGTTGGTTATCAGCATGTAGGAGAGTAATTGGGCTTGATGGATGTTTTCTAAAAACAATATGCAAAGGTGAGTTGTTATCAGCTATAGGTAGAGATGGAAATAATCAGATATATCCAATAGCTTGGGCTGTGGTCAGTATAGAAAACAAGGAGAATTGGAGTTGGTTTATGAAGTGTCTTGTTGAGGACTTAGGAATGAAAGCTAGTGAAGGATTGACAATCATATTAGATCAACACAAGGTACATTCACTATAACATTGCATGATTTGTATTTTATATTCTTTCAATTATATTTAACTTTTTTTGGTTTTCAGGGAATTATTGATGCTGCAAAGGATGTGATGCCTTTAGCTGAGCATAGGCAATGTGCAAGGCACATATATGCTAACTTTAGGAAAAAGTTCACAGGTGTTCTATTTAGAAACCTGTTTTGGAAAGCAGCCAAGGCAAGTTATCCTACTAAGTTTCATCAAGTGATGAACTCTATCAAACAGAAGAGCAAAGAAGCACACAAACATCTTATGGACAGAAACCCTAAAAGCTGGTGTAAAGCATTTTTTAAGACTGATAGGTGTTGTGATGCAGTGGAGAATGGGATAAGTGAGTGCTTCAATTCACTGATTGTTGAGGCTAGAAGAAAACCAATTATCAATATGTTGGAGGATATTAGAGTGGGTATGATGGAAAGGATGCAAAAGATGAGGGAGAAACATCCAAAGTGGACTAATTGGATCTGCCCAAACATTAGAAAAAAGTTTGAGATTCTAAAGGATAAACACAGGTATATTCATTACATTCTTCTAATTTCATATATGTTTTTTAAATTTAATTATATCATATGTGTTAAAAAATGTTGTAAATTTAACTGTAGGCATTGGAAAGTGGTTCCAAGTGGTGAGAGTAGGTTCGAGGTTAGAAATGGTTATGAGGCTTATAAGGTGGATGAAAGGTTGAGGACTTGTAGTTGTAGGAGTTGGCAGCTAAATGGGATACCATGTGAACAAGGTTTTGCAGCTATTTATTTTCTACATAAGGATCCAGAAGACTATGTAGCTCATTGGTATAGTAAGGAGAAGTATGTGGCTGCTTATACTCCATACATTGAAAGTATAAATGGCATTGATCAATGGCCTGAAACTGATTATCAGAATCCATTACCACCAATTAAGAGAAGAATTCCTGGAAGACCAGGATATAAGAGAAAAAGGGATGCTTTTGAGAAGGGAGATGGTGAAAATAGGAGTAGGATTAGTAGGAAAGGTCAAACAAATCATTGTAAGATTTGTAATGAAACTGGTCACAATCAAAGAAGCTGTCACAAAAGAGAAGGGTCTGCACAAAATGTTAGGGTTCCAAAGGTTGGAAAAAAGAAAGGGTCTGCACAAACAAAGGGTGGAAAAAAGAAAGGGTCTGCACAAACACCTTCTACAAATGAGACTGCACAAACAGCTGCTTGTGAAGAGTCTGCACAAACACCTTCTACAAATGTAGAAGGTGATGCAGATGAGATACCAATAATTGGGTCTGCACCAGTTGAAATTTCAACACCTCCAGTGGGATTTGAGATGACACCACCAGAGATACAAAGTCCAGTAAGAGTGAATCAGAGAGGGGGTGTGAGAATCAGAGGTGGTGGTGTGAGAATCAGAGGTGGTGGTTCAGTTCAAGTTAGAGGTGGAAATGCAAGTGATGAACTTGGTGGTAGTATTAGCACTAGGCTTAGGACCATCAATGGAAAGATTGTTAGGTGCAGAGGAAAAGGAGATGGTTCAAGATCATTTAGGTATGCTAGTGGAATGAAGCCTTTAGGTTATGGAGTTTCTTGGGATCCAGTGGATGGAGAAGCCATGTTAGGGGTAAGTAATTCTTTTGTTTTTTGTTTTATAAAATTAAGATTATTACATTAGTTACATTTGTGTCTTTAACATTTGCAGAACATTCAGGGATTACCTGTTCCAGCTTGGCCCATTGGAATCACACTTGAAGATTGTAGAATTCATGCTGAAGCACCATAAAAGAAACCAGTTGTTGAACAAGGGCCTATGTAGGAACCACTTGTGAGAAGACTTGCACAATAAAAAATTCAGCAAGCTAAAGAAAGGAAAAAGGCATCAAGCAGTGCAGCAATAGAAACAAGTGAAGTTCAGGAACAACAAGTCATGGAAGAAGAAGTTCAAGCCCCACCAGTGTTCATAAGGAGGGAATCTAAGAGGATCAAGCATCTAATGTTCCACAAGCCACCATCACCTGGACCAGGGTTATCTCCAGATGATGCAATTTCATTGGAGTAGAGTCACAAAATTTTTGACTAAATATGGCTAGCCACTTGTGAGGCTATTTTGTATATCTGCCATATGACTTGATATGTAACCACTTTAGGATATTTGGTAACTTGCTGATATGCAGTATAACTTGACTTGATATGCAGTATAACTGCTACTCATTTTGTATGGCAAGCCACTTGTGAGGCTATTTTGTAAATTTGCCATATGTAAACACTTTGATCAACTGTTAATGCAAATTATGTATATGCAGTATGCATATTTAGTATCATTTATCGTATTTTGCCATATTTCTTTTTAACATTTGCAGTATGCAGTATGCATACTACCTCATGTAGTCCAATTTTGCAACTCATATATAAACTAGTTCATTTCATTACATAGTTAAAACACTTACATTCTTGCCATTTCATTTGATTACATCTGCTACAAAAGTTAACATCCCCTACCCATACTACAATACTAACAGACCCTTACCAAATGAAACCATACCCTTACCAAATGAAACCATACCCTTACCAAAAGATAACATACCCTTACCAAAAGAAACCATTACATAACTTACAACCCAACAGTCTAACACTACATCATCACCTAAATAAACCTAGCAATAAATATCACAACAATGACAACAATTAAAACCCTATTGTAGAATGCGGTTCATGAGTTTTGAGCAATTTGAGCTTGTGCATTGACCAAATTAGCATGTTGCTGATACATGATTGCTTGATACCAAGGACTATGTAAAGGTCCATCAACCCACCTAAAGTAGTTACAATTTCTGGTTGGATCCATGACGTTAGGACAACCAAGAAACCTTCGTCCAGGGTTGTTTTGTGTCCAAGATGTACGACACTTTGCTAGTTCACCACAGCCACAAAGAATCGACATTTTGTTATTGAATTGTAGATAATTGGATTTGGGTGGAGATGGGTTTTTGAAACCCTAATTATTTTGGAGAGGAAGAAATAAAAGGGGAAAAGTGTTATGTTGGGGTTGGTGGGGTATTTTACCCTTAAATAATCCAAAAAAACATAATCCCAAACGTTAACATAGCTGACGTGGCCATGAAACCGGCTATCAGCCGGTAGCCCAACCTCGTAGTAACATTTATGTAACTTTTTAATCTTTGAGTAACCCAATTACTAAACCCGTTTACTTTTGTTACCTCTTTGTAACGAAAAAAAAAATAGTAACTTAGGTGAAATTTTTCGCAAACTTTAGTAACGTTTTTGTCTAATAACCCAATTTGGAAAATCCATGTGAAAGGCAGTCATGGTGATGTGAGTATGGGTCAAAATGGTGATGCAAATGTTGTTACGTAGTCCTGGTTTTGGTCTTATTCTGCACAGGTTCTTATCTAGTTGGGTGCAGAATATTTTGTGTTGGTGCTCTGGTTTTGATGTTTGGTGGATTCTATGCAACTGGCTATGCACTACAGATTGTAAGTCTAAGCTCTGCGCTGGTCTGCTGCTTGGAGGTATGTGGTTTGGTAGACTATGTACTACAGAGTTTAGGCTTATTTTCTGCGCTGGCCTTTTGTTTTTTGGAGGTGTTGTTTGTGGGTGTAGTGATCTAGATGTGGCATCCTTTTGGACAGTTTTATTTAGATCCTGCTAGTGGTTAATGCTATACATGAACTCATTGAGTTATGTGCAGATGGGGTGGGTCTTTGAGGATGCGCGCCTTTATATCTGGAACTTTTTCTCTAACCAGTTTTGTGTAGATATTGTATGTCCTTTGAACTCTTGCAGGCCTACTGATATGTTGGAGTCCTGGGTCTGCTGGTATTGTTTGGGAACTGGTTTCTTGAGTTACAACCAGGTTTTTGATCGTGGTGATGCTGATTTAGTTATTTGGATAGTCACTTGTGGTGTTTACACCACAGGTTTGATTATGTTGATCTATTGGTTGTTATGCTATTATCCTTCTATTTCTATGGCATTTAATCCTTGTACTCTTTTTCCTAGTCCAATTTTTTCCCACAGGGTTTTTATTTGGCTAGGTTTTTTAACGAGACAGGGTCCAAGAGTGATTGGTTAGTTTGATGATTCACTCTTCTTCATTTCTGCATTTGAAGATATGGATTGCTGGGTTTCTATGGCATTCTCAAGTTCAACCTTCTGGGAGGAATCATGCTGCATTGTGATACTTGTTATAAATTTGCAATTTCCCTTTCTTTAGTTTTAGCAACTCAGCTTTCTATGTGCTATATTAATATGGTGATGTTTGGCAGTTATTTTGGTTGGTCCCTTGTAACTGTCCATGTATTTAGAATATGGGTATGGCATTAGATAAAGCTTGCCTTCTTGCTAGGACTAAGGTTAGGGGTTGCATCTTTTTGGTCATCTGTGTTCCTTTTGGTTATTGTTAATCTTTGTTATCCTTTTGAATTTGTATTTGGTTTGGTTATGTTTTGTATGATTCCTCTCTTTCCTAGGCAAGAAATGGAATGTTTAGGGGTTGTCCTAACAGTTTCATTTTCTTGTGCTATGTCTTGTATATAAATTTTTCATTTTATTTAATATATTTTACCTTTGTAAAAAAAAAAAAAAAAAAAAAAAAGAAGAAGAAGAATAAGTTCCTTTCTTTTGCGGGTAGGGCCCAGCTGATTACGTCTGTTTTAGCTTCTATGCATATATAATGGGCTTCAGTGTTTATTCTCCCGTCTCGTGTTATGCTGGACTTGGAACAATTATTACAGGGTTTTCTTTGGTGCCAAAGAGAATTACGTCGTGGGAAGTCTAAAGTGGCTTGGGAGGTTGTTTTCCTTCCTAAGCCAAAGGGTGGTTTGGACATTCGGAGGTTGGAATGGTTCAACAAAGCTTTAATTATGTCTTTGGGTTCGATGGATTCATTCTTATAAATTAAGGGATCGTAGTTTTTGGGATGTTCCGTTACGTGGGAATATGTCTTGGAGTTAGAGGAAAATTCTTCAAATGAGGTAGATTATTCATCAATTCTTTTGGTATAAAGTGGGAGCGGGTTCTACTGTATCTGTTTGGTTTGATAATTGGTGTAGTTTGAGCCCTCTTGCTGACAGGATCTCTTCTAGGGATATTTATCGGGCTGGTTTTATTCCTTCTTTTTCGATTGCTGATTCTATTGTGAATGGTGGTTGGATCTGGCCGAATGAGTGGTATTCTAAGTACCCTTTTATTGGATCTATTCTTGTCCCTTCTCTTCACCCAGCTTCTTCGGATCGACTTGTTTGGAGAGTGCAGGATGATGTTTTTCGTGATTTCTCAGTTGCTACTGCTTGGGAGTCTAAATAGCCGCATGAAAATGTTGTTTTATGGTACAATCTGGTCTGGTTCTCGCATCGTATTCCTAGGCACGCTATTACGCTATGGATGATTATTAAGAGGCGGCTCAAGACTCAAGATAACCTGAGACAATGGGATGTTAGTAGTGATGCTGATTTGAACCTGTTTTCAGTGTCCATTCTGCAAGACGCAGCCGGACTCTCATGATCACCTTTTTTCCAGTGTGTTTTTTCTATGCAGGTTTGGTCTCACCTCAAGCGGTTTACTAGTGATTATGCTATTCCCTATTTGCTAGACCGTATTGTGGATTATTTGGTACCGATGGCGCACAAGAGGTCTATTCGTTGTGTTATCACTAAATTGGTTTTTGCGGCTGCTTGTTACTTTATTTTGCAAGAACGCAACAACAGGCTTTTCAAGAATCAGCAGAGATGTGATTATGTGGTTTTTGCGGCTGTTTGTTGCTTGATGTGATTATGTTGACGGTTCATCTTAAGCTCCTTTCATGTTCTTTTAAGAAGACGGCGAACGTGGAAGTGCTTTTGGATTTATGGAAGCTCCCGAAGTCTCTCATCCGTATTTCTCGCTCATGATTTGTTCTACTATGATGAGAGATGATTGGTGTTTGCGTTGGTTGGATTCAGATTCCAATAGCCAGCTTGCTTATTTGGTTCGTGATGGCCGGTCATGGAGTTGTTTGGTGCTGGATAGTCTTCTTGGTCGATGTGTGGGTTCGTTGGAGATCTGAGTGAGAGTTGTACTCTTTTTCCCTACTCCAAGGTTTTCCCACTGCGTTTTTACTTGGAAAGGGTTTTTAAGGAGGCAGTCTCATTTGGTTCATCAATCTCCTTCGAACAGGTGGGCGGATCATTTTGGAGTTTCTTGTTCCATCAGATGGTTTTTTCCTGTTGGAGTTTTAGTTACTATATGTTTTAGTTGATGTAACATCTAGTGGCCTGTCACTAGATTTCTATTGGATGTTCAAGCGTTTTCTTGAGGTTAATGTGGCACTCAGTCCCATTCCATTGTACTTCATTGGTTTTATTGGTTAATATATTTTACCGGGGTGTATCCCTTTTACCAAAAAAAAGGATTGTGATCTTCTACAAGGCCAATATTATGCTTATCACTTAAAACTCTATGCTTAGTGATCATGTGAGCAGTCTGAATTGTGTTGCTTTGTACGTACAACTTGTTTTCAAGTTTGTTCTTCAAAGTTTTAAGGCTGGAAAAATCATTTAAAAGCTTTGATTCCTTTGCATTGAACTCCGGTTTAAGCACTTTTACATTTTCTTGAAGTTCTTGCTTTTGCTTAACAGTTTTATTAAGCTTCTCTTGTAAGGAGTTTAACTCTTGTTTTAATGTTTCTTCCCTTAAATTACTTTTTCTAATTAATGTATGCATTTGGCAATCCATTTCCTGCTCACGTATGGTCAACTCAAACTTAGCACGCTGTTCATAGATGGCAACTTGATCCTTATAGACGTTTAGCTTAGTGGTCATGGAATCACCAAGCACATAATCCGTGTATTCATCATACACTCATTCATCATTGATGGCAGAAGATGCATCACTTGGTACAATTATACTTTCATCTTGCTTCACATATTGATCATATGGGAC
This sequence comes from Chrysanthemum makinoi, assembly GCA_910596185.1. Taxonomy (NCBI): domain Eukaryota; kingdom Viridiplantae; phylum Streptophyta; class Magnoliopsida; order Asterales; family Asteraceae; genus Chrysanthemum; species Chrysanthemum makinoi. The sequence continues at coordinate 65,807,802 of OU343219.1, forward strand.
AACATTGCTATTACCCATATTTTCAATATCTGATTCAATGACTTTCGTTGATTGTACTTCGTTGTGAATCTTTTGCACATCAACCACATCATATAGTTTTAGTACTTCTGATATGATAGATTCCTTGGACGGACCGGCATGTTGAGGTGAACAGACCATTGGAGAGATTTTGCCATAAAGATGGTCTGTGTCGTTGGTTTATCATCAACATCATTGTCAAATGCATCACAATTTGCAACTTGGAAGACATTGGGATTGTTCGGAGCCAAACCATGCACCGGTTGTTCATCCACATTTGCATCATACGTTTTGGCATTCCCTTCAGCAAGAAACAACAACTCTTCCTCATCCAACATAGCTCCATTATCTTGAGCTTGCACCGGCAGCATCTTATCCCTGAAGTACTCTGCATTTTATGGATGTTTTGGCTGAGTGCAGTTCCTAGCAATGTGTCCTTCCCCTCCACAGTTGTAGCACTTAATTAGTTTCCCTTTACCCTGACCTATGATCCTTTCTCGGTTCTGAACACCTACATAACCAGCTCCAGTTCCAACATTCCCTTATACATTATGTGGTAGATATGCATTCTCCCTGCCTTGTATGTTCTGAACCACAACCCTTCCTTCTTTAACAGTAGCATGATTATGTAGATTAGATGTGGTTCTGAGATGGTTGTTGGAGTGGGGAATGAAGTTTCTGTTTTGTTGAACCATTAGGGCCAATTGATTAGCAAGGTTTTCAATGAACATGTCAGATGGATTATATCTTGCGTCTGGAATGAGTTTGTGATTGTGATCTTCAGTAGGTATGACTTGTGATGCTTTGGTACTTATCCTTACATTTGAGAGAAATGCAGTTGAATCATTTGAAGTACTTGCAGCATTAGAGTTGAACTTTTCCATGATCATACATTCAAATGCATCATGTTTCTCATGTAGGATTAAGTAAGCATACAATTGTTCATAGTTGGTGTTCCTCAATCCTTTGTTCAATTTAACTGTAGTAACAAATTTGTGCCATTCAGGGTTCATGTTGTTTACGAACTTGGAATTGAGTTGGATATTTGGCATTGTCATTTTGATGTTCCTCATATCATTCACAAGTTTGTGAAACCTCACATGATATTCAGTGACACTTTCCCCTGGGTTCATCTTAAAGTTCTCAAAGTCATCATATAGCTGTGACTCTCTATCTTCCTTAGTCAGTTTTGAACCAGAGAGGAGCATCTTGACATTATCCCAGACTGCCTTGGCCTCAGTATTGTGATTGATCAGCTTGTAAATGTCTTTTGGTAAACCTTGAAGTATAATGTTTGAAGCTCTAATGTCAGCATCATATCTCTTCTTCTCCTTATCATCAAGCTCATCATACATTCTTGGTCTATCCAACCCTAAAACGACAGTTCCATCAGCTGGAGTTTCAAGGATATCCCTGGTAGTTCCAATTTGAAATGGTCCTTCATCAATTGACTTAAGGATGTTAACACCATTCTCTTTGCCTAAGAAATACAATCTGATTCTTTGTGCCCAAGAGTCATAATCAGTTCTACCAAGCATGGGAGGACGAGTATCAGACCCTGCAGCTTAAACGTCATCAGCTTAAACGGGATTTTACTACTCTTTGATTAAACCGGGAAGTAGATTCTTTCACGGGATTTTACTAAATCAAGAGAAACCGTAAACCTTAACACAAAGAAATGGCAAGTCTCACAAAGGTCAAAACGCAATGTGTCAAATCCCACAAAGGTTAACAAGTCTTAGAAGACAAGTCGCACAACCAACAAACCGCTTCAGTCAAGTTGCAATAGTACAAATCACTTTAATCAAAACACAGGATGACAAACCGAAACAATCAACTCGCACTGTTATCAAATCGCAATGTACAAATCGCAGAGAATCAAATCGCTTGAGACAAATCGCACAATTTGACAAACCTCAAGCGGACAATAGTACACCCACTACTTGTCCTTTTGTCCTTTTGTCTTATCTGCTCAGACCGCACAGAAGGTTTCAAATCGCACATAAATGAACAAATCGCTTAAATGAAACTACACAAACCGGAGCGAGTAAGGTCAAACTGAATACAAAATCAGATCAAATCACTCAAAAGAAGCATCAAACCGCATCCAAGAATTGGTGTACGAGACTCAAACAGCATACAAGAAAATCTTCTAAAACCAAACTTTTTCAATCAAAAACACCACAACCAAGATGAATCTAGCCTTCTGAACCAACAACTAAACACATATTCAAAACACAAAAGTACAATCAAAATCTAAACTTTAACACTAAATAAGATCAAAATGGTGAAAATGTCTCTAAACTCATTCAAACCCAAAAACTTATGAAAACCACTAAGAATTTAAGAACATGTAAAGTAGATGATCAAACCATGGCTCTTGATACCATTTGTAACATATTGGTTTTCATAAACACACAATCATAAAGCTATGGAATTTGAATGAGGTTTGACTAGAGAGAGAAAGTGGGGAGAGATGGGAACTTCTAGTAAGAGAAAACAAAAGTATATTATGAAGCTCCAACCCTTTGCCTTGCTAGGAAAAGGGTATATATAGTGTCTTACATGATAAGCCACCTACGGGCAAAGGGAATCTTCTCATCCACGGTGTTACTTAACTAACTACTAACTGATTTACTGCCGCCCTTCCCCCTATTTCCGATAAAATAATACGGCCATCTTCCCGCCTCTCTTTTTTTCTTCTTGAATACTATGCAATCGGAATGATGGTTGTTATCTTATGAGACGTGGCGTGCTACACTTATCTAGGCCTTATTGTTTTTGGTAATCGTTTCTCATATCTAAAACCCTAAACGATTATCTTATCATCGGTTCTTTTTTCTCTTCTTATTCTTGTGATGTCTGTTGCTGGTTTTAAGAGGGATTAGGGGACCGTTTTGTATCTAGGGTTTGTGGGTATGTTTGGTTTGTGTGGATCGATCAGTTATTGGTATGACATTCTGATGGCGGTTTTCTTTTAACCATCCTATAATATGATCGATCTGGTTTCCTCTAGTACTTAGTATCTATATCTTTGAGGTTGTGTATTGGATCTGCTGGTAACGCACATAAAACCTTTTTGGTTTAATCTTCTATCATTTCTGTTGGTTTACCTACTCGAACGAACCCTAATTTTTTAGCGTTTTGTTTTATCTTCTCCTGTACGTTTACATGGACGTGGGTTTGATTTCGGTTTAAACTGCTATGTGTCGTGGTTTCATAAGCAGTGTACGTGGGTTGGGAGAGTGGAAGTCAAGTTCCTTTGGATTCTTGTTCAAAACCATTGATGTTTTGTTCTCAGCTGGTCTTCATGCTTATTTGGTGCATCTTGAGAAGTGTTTTTTTTGTTAGGGTTGGTTTGATGTCCTCTATGTTCGTTATTTTTTAGTTCAGATCTACAGCGATTCGACAGTCATTATTATTTATAGATTTTGGAATGTGGTATGTAAAAGTGTTGGTCGTTTGTGGCGGCTGATTGGTGTTAGGGTTTGCTAAACCATATCTCTTGTTTCTTTGATGGTTTGTGCTGCTATTGTGTTGCATTCCTATTTTTTTGCTGCTGAGTTCGTGACCTGTTTGGATTTAATTCTGATCTCGTGGTTCTCGTGGGTTTATCTTGCTTATTGGAAGTTAGGGTTCTCGTAAAACCCTATGACTTGGTTGTTTGATCTAAATTGCATGGTGTTATACGGATATTTGGGCAATGAACTTATTATTGCAGCGGCAATAGATCGTCCCCTTGTTGGGGCTGGTTTATATCCTTTTCGGATCCTTGCTCCCCATGGTGGTTACTTTATTTTATGCTTGGTATACGCTGCATGTGTACCATGTATGGTTTTTGTGGTAAGTCGTTGGAGCTTGTACGGGTTTGGAAGCTATTCAGTGTCATTACTGTTCAGATTTCTTGGTCATATGGAGCTTTTTTACCTTTTATATGAGGCTTCTTCGTGTATGTTTATTCTTCCTTTTCAATATGTTGCTGAGTTTCTCGTAGCTTATAGATATGTCATGGAGGAAAATATTGTTTGCTATTATGGCTATGGACGGCTCAGGTTTTATTCCTGAGTGGGGCATTCATGTTTTTTATTTCTATATAGTCGCTTATAGCTAGTTGGTTTATTGTGTAAGTTATAAGAATGGTCAGTCATTCTTATATAGTTGTTTCATGTAAGTTGCACATGGTGTGCATTTCTGTCGCCCTGATCGGGCTGAGATGAGGGATTCACCCTCATCCTTTGTACTTCGATGTTTTTTGGTGTAATGCATTTTACCAGGGTGAAAAATCCCTTTTACCAAAAAAAACTAACTACTATCTATTATTAAATGACTACGACTACGAGCTTTCTAATGAATACATATACTTGAGGTGACTGATACGCGTACAACGCGCGTTCGGGGTCAAAGGAAACTTCCTTTTCTTCGAGCAAGTTTTTCAACTACCTAGGCAGTGAACCTAATCGTTGTAGTGTAGTATTAGGATAAGCCTCGGGGATTGATATCGTTCTATAGGGGAATAGGAATGCTAGTGATAAATTACTACGCTAAGGTTGGGGTTGAGGAAGATTATTTTTTTTTCCTTTTTATGTTTTTTTAGAAAATAAAAGGTACGATCTCGGGGTATTGGATTTGGGGGGGCGGTACTTCTACCGATTACTCTACTATCTATTTATCTAATGTAAGGGGTAGTCTATGTCTATTGAAGTGTGCTCGTATGATGATTAAAGATGTGTCTACCTAGATACTATTACTCCCTAGTTATCTTTTATTGATGGTTGAATTGTCACGTCCTTATTCTTAACGCGTTGTGTTTTCTAAGGTCGTAGGGTGTGCTTTTATCCCTAACTCTTTGAAGCTACCTAAGGTTAATGACTACGAAATTTCTAGGATTCATAAACTTGACACTAAGGTTTTCGTTGGATATTTAGCCTACAATTCCACTAGTAATTATAAACTAATGTTCACAAAGATTAATCAAGCATTAAAAACACAACGATGACTTTAAGCACTCCTAAGCCAATTACAATTAAGATAAGAGACAACCAATCAATATTCAATAACTAGGTTTCATAGATCTAAGCAAACACACAAGTAAATTAGCCGGACATGTTAAACATGCAAGCATAAACACATTCAATTGAAGACCCTAATGAAATAAAGAGAATAAATAACTTATCTCGATGTAAAATAAGGTATTAGAACCCTAAAATACTGCATCGCCTCCCCTCCTATTTTTTTTGCCAATCAATCATACTGCATCGCCTCTCTACTTCGTGTATACAATCAATTCAGTTTGGTTGTGTGCTTCTAGGGGTGGCGTCTTATTCCTTTATTATATGTTTATGAAATTCTCTCTAGGTGTGATTTGCAATAACCTAAAACTTTTATTTTCTGATCAAATTGTCTCTAAAATTCTATTGGTTATCATTATTAAGGTTTGCAATTCTTGTCTTTGCATGGTAATTAAGACGAGGTTAAAGACAAAATAAAGCATTTTCACAAATTCAAACATGAGAATAGACAATCAATGAAAAGATATATGACACATAAACAAGCAAACAATTAGGCATGGGTTGCTTCCTACGAAGCGCTTTTCTTTATTTATGAGTCTTGTAGCTAGACTTGAAGTCGTGCCCCTAAGTACCTACGTAAGTAAGCTTATCCTCAAGAATGTCATAGGGATCAAACTTATCTTTTAAGTTCCTAGTGGTACACTTAGTTCGGTATGCCTTTTCAAACTTTTCTCCGTTGGGGTCATAGATTGTCATCCTACTTTGCCATTCTCCATTACCATTACTAGGTGGTCTATCCTAATTCCACTTATGCTTAGGTTTCTCACTCTCAAATTTCCACTTATTCATGACAAGATTAATGGGCAAGCTTCCTAGGAACTCGGTTATCTTCCTAAATACGAAGGCGTCCTCGAACGGGTTCACTTCCATATCCCTAGCCAATTGTTGGTCATGGAAAGTTGAATTAATAACAAAGGACTCTTCTAGATAGAAAGGTCATTGGGGACCTATAAAATCTTTATTAATCCAAGGTCCATACCTCGATGGTGTTCTAACATGATCTCGTAGGGAATTTCTTCCTCCTTGTAGTAGATATGCTTCTTGACATCGTCAATTGACCTAGCACTCCCTTCTCCTAACACTATTTTAGACATCTTACAATCAATGATGGCACTAGCGGTAGCTAATAATCCCCTTCCTACTAACAACGGGCATGTCGGGTCCTTATTCATGTCTAGCACATGGAAATCCGCCAAAAGAGTCAATTCACCTACATGTACTACCATGTCTTTTATTATCCCTACCGGATATGCAATACTACCGTTCGCTAGACCTAAGATGGTTTCCGTTGGCTCTATCTTACCTAGGTTAAGGCTTCTATGGAGGGACAACGGAAGAAGATTGATGCTCAATCCTAAGTCGGCTAAAGTGTCGAAAGGTTTGGAGTTTCCAAGCCTACACGGAAGAATGAATAGCCCGTGATCATCTAACTTCTTAGGTAACTTATTTTGTACAAATGCGGACCCACGTTCTCCTAGCTTTAGTTCTTGCTCATATTTTTCTTTTAAAGCATTGTAATAAGGCGCATGAGCCAAAACTTCAAGAACCCATTTTTCTTGGTGGAGTTCCTTGTAATCCTTCTCTAGATTAGGTTTGGGTTCTTGGTTGACGGGTTTCTCAAGAGTTGGTTGGACCAATGGTTTGGGTCCTTGGTACCTCATGAGGGATCGCTTGGAACCCATGTTGATGGCGTTAACCGGATGAACTTTCGGGTGTGAAGGGCATGGATATGCACTCTCCCAAGGTGAGCAAGAACATGAAGTCGATGAAATCGAATTCACTTTTGGGTTCTTTATAGTGTCACTTGGTAGTGCTCTAATTTCCCGGTCATTGAAGGCTTTTAAGAGGGCGTCAAGCTTGTTTGTCATCTCTCCTTGTCGTTGCTTGAAATCGGCTTCAACCTTAGTCAAACGAGTTTCTTGAGATGACATGAATCTAGACAGAATTGCCTCAAGACTAGTGGATTTCCCAGTATTTGGAGGTTTGAACCTATTAGGTGGACTTGATGAGCTTTGGGGTGGGTTTGAGTTTTGGTTCCGCTTAAGGATAGGGTGATTCCTCCATGAGGGGTTGTAGGAGTTTCCTAAGTTGTTTTGTTCTGGCTTGAAAGTGTACCACTTCTCTCCCGCTCCGTCGGTATGCGTGGAGGCGTAGTGTTGCGTTCAGTAAATACCCAAACCCCTTAATCTAGGATTTGAATAGAAAATATCCCAAGTATCTAGTCTGTTAAACACTAACAGGTCACTGAGTACATAGTCTCTCAGTGAGTCATCTTCAGGATACTCAGTATGAGGCGATGAAGAAGTCTCTCAACTCAGTAAGGCGGAACTTAAAGG
>OU343219.1:65815324-65907239 GCA_910596185.1 Chrysanthemum makinoi
GAATTAAGTGTTAAATGAGGTTAATTAATTTGTTTGAATGCCATGTTTATTTTCTAGAAAGTGTTTCCGTTAGCCTTAGACTTAGGTTGCTATGAAATCTATTTTCTTGATATAAAGTGTCGGTTATTTTGATCGTTTGCGTTGGAGTCATCAATATGATATGTGTTTGTTCTTAATTGCTATTTGTTCTTAGGATTCTGTATGATGTTTCCGCTACGTCTTCAATTCATTGATTCTATTCAGAGTGACTTCGTTATGTTTCTTTGTTTTATTAGTATTTCTATTTTGTTTATAGTTTCGTTTTACGTTTACTTGGGCTTTGTAAGCTGTTGCGTACCATCTTTTCTGCGGCGGTGGTAAACATTCAAGATGAGCTTATGGGATAGGCGATGCGGGTTGAGAGTAGAGATGAGAAGCAGATTTGAAATAGGGATCTTAGAATTATTTTGATTATTAAGTTATTTATATTTTCTTTTGTGAGTTTTGTAAAGAACTGGCTTTTGTATAGTACTTAAGGTTATGATATGAAAGCCGTGTTGTGACATCTTTACCCTTGTCGGGTTGGGGTGTTACAATTTATGAGTATCGAGCAGTTTAGGACCATTAGAAGCTTAGGCTATGACGTGAGTTAGGTAGACATTAGGTTCGATGCATTGGATATCTTCGATTCCGATGATGTTCGATTTGACTTCGATATTCTTTTGTCTTCACTAAATTGGCCCTCCTCGTTAGCATCGAATTTTGTTATTTTGTTTTATTTCGTCATTGTGATCGTTAGATGGAACTACCGAGTGGATCCGAAGATAATACCGACCTAGTTCTTTACCATGATCCAATGTGGAGAGGTTAAATGGCGAAACCCACTTTTCGGCTTATCGTCTTTCCTTTGGAGACATCGGAATCTTTGGAAAATGGAACCAACCAAAGGCGCGAAAGCGAGAAAGATTAAACCCGATGGCTGGCGAAAAGGTTCATCTACTTCATATGATTTGAAGTATGACATGTATTACTCACGTCGTTTGTCATCATGCGTTTTGAGGCGGTTTGATATTACGTTAAGTGGTCGATGTGTGCTTTTCTCGATTTGTTGAACTTCGGTTGAATCAGTGAAGTTCTGTCGGCATTATATCAGTTTTCTTTTGGATCGTCGGTAATGAGTGAGGAACCGTTTATGCTAGTTGGTGGCCTCCTTTCATTGTGATATGGTAGGATTGATTTGATCGTTATATGCCAGTAGCCTTGAAGGAAATAGGGGCGGATGAATAAGTGAGGAAGAAGGAAAGAAAAGAAAAACATGAGGAAGAATCACGGGGTGGACTGGATTTAGAGTCTCACGTACATAATGAGTTTAATCCAATAGTAGAAATTAAATTGCTATATGATTAGTTGTCCTCTTTATGAAATTTATGACATTAGATTTTGAGTTTAGTCCTTTTCATTTTTCATTAGATGTTGAATCTTTGATTATTAAGTTTTGGGAAGTTCATCTTATGACAATTACGCAATTTGTTTGATTAGTGAGAATAAAGCAAATTTTGAAAATATAATTCTGTTTGTTTCTTTCGATAGATTAAGCTTTAAGTTCCGTTAGTCCTCATAAGTTTAAGATACGCTATGTGTTTCTTAATGATGTTGCTTATCACGAGGCTTGGTATAAGTATGACCATCATGATGGTATACTATGTGAATGCAGTCTGTTATAGTATATTTGCTTTGTGTGATATGTATGTAATATATTTTGTTATGTACGGTAATGTGGTTTGTCATGAAGGGGAGGAGGCAGAATATGGCGACAATAAGAACTTGTTATGTGATGCAAGTATTATGGCGATCTTGAGATATCGGAGATCATATAATTTGAACTTATTGAAAAATCATATGGCGTCTTAGTAAATGCACAATAGTTGATCGTGAATGGACTTTGACTTGTATCACGTTATTTGGCACTCCTGTGTTGTTTGAAATACACCTATTTGTGAGATTTAGTGATATCTGAATTACGTCAATACAAGTTTTCTGCGCTTTGGACCGAAATTGTTATGATTTGTGTGTGAACTATGGATTGATATGTTTTGCTCTAAATGTGTTAGTCTCCGTGTACCATATTGTAATCATTGGATATTTGATGAAGTGTTTGAGAACATTAGATCCTTTTGGTTGCTATCTCGATAGTGGGACCGTTAGGATTCGTTTTGTCTATGTATATGTTTGTTCTCCTCATTAGATATCTGAATAAGTTAGAGCGTGTTGTTTGATTTTGCATCTCATCGTTTTTACGTCATTACTTTGATAAGTATATGATTATCGGTTACAAGTATTTGATTTATGATTTGATTTCTAAAAAGTATGAGTTTGTAGATTTTGATAAAAATCCGTTTGTTCTGAGATGAGTTCCGTGTTTGTCTTAATTTCCTCGAAACTCTGAAATCCGCATTTGTTCTTTGGCTTTGTTCAGTCTTGTCCAATTCGAGGCGAAATTTTCTTTTAGAAGGAGAGTTGTAAAACCCTAAAAATATAAAACGCATAATAAGACTATTTTACCCTTGAAATCAAAATTTTAAAATACGTAAAATATGATAACGTTCACTTAACGAAACTAAAAACCTAACTTATGAATATTTAAAACCTAACGTGTATATAAATTAATGACATTGGTACGACAAAAATAAAAGTCACGCGTATGAACTTTGGACCTCGTTCCTTCCTCTTAGTCGAGTATACAATTAGTAAAAGCCTTGAGCCATTTGTTTTGTGATCCGATTTATTTCCTCAAAACCCATGGGCCTCGTTTGTTTTCTTTTGCCAGCCGAGGGTACACATGAACCATGGGCCGGTTTGTTTTGTGAGCTGAGAGTTAAACTTGAGCCCATGGAGTCCGGTTTGGGTTGTAAGCCGATCCACACCAAAAGCCATTATAACCGATCGGTATATATACCTCATGAAAACATCAAAACTGAAACCCTAGTTACAAAAGATCACGGCACAATCTTTTCTCCTTCACTTTTCCGATCGGCTGCCACTTTTCTTTGTGTATCGGTGTGTTTGATCCGAGCCTCGCCAAGGTATAATCTTCTTCTTTCGTCTCTAATACTTTTTATGCAAGCGTGAAAACACATGGAATCCGTGAGGAGTAAAATCAGGAACACAAACCGAATGTAAAACAAGTGTAGCGATCATGTATAAGTCGAGTCATTCGAATGAAACATGAGCCGAATGTAAAACATAAATCGAACCATATGAGTTAATCATAGTCATGCGTATAAGTATTTGTGAAGCATGCGAACCTTATAGTTTATATATATGTCACGTATACATGTTCATCTATGATTTCCAAAAGCTTATATATATGAGTCGATCATGCGTTATAAACCGTATAGCAAGAACATGTATGTGTCGCATCTATTCTATATATATATAATAAACCAAGCTTTTTTTGAAATGTTTGACACCTCATTTAATCCACTTGTCATATTTGACACATCACAAATGCCAGCTCATAAATGCCACGTCTGCCCTGTTTTAGGTTTTCACAACTCTTTACTCAATTAAACATCGCCATTCTCAAAGAAATTGAAAACTAGATCCACAATTGATGCCTACATGCAAAAGCTTCGACTAATTCCATAGATCTTGAGTACCTCGGGGTAAATATTTTACCATCCATTTCCAATGTGAAATTAGAGGTATTTGGTGAAACTACTGCCAATTGAAATTCGAATATGGTTTTTGTAATATTGTTGGTTGATTGGACTATGAATTTTATTGTGTAGATAAATGCTAAATATAATAATATTGGTCGTCTGTTTCAAAAGCAAGATGAAATTAAGGGATTTTTACTAATTTTATTACTTTAGTGTTTGTTTCAGATTAGTAAAAGGCTACTCCTGTTATGATTATGTATAAATTTTAATTTGGTGTACTAGAATCGGTGAAACCTGGTACCTTGGGGGTGTTCGCTTAATACAAGATAGGTGATTTTAAAGATGCCTTACAAGTGTTCGATGTATTGTCTGATCCATCTGTGGTTAAAAAGAGTTTTCAGTGGGTGTAGTTTTTTTGTGGTAACGATGACGTATTGGCATTTTTTTTTAAATATTTTTTTTCATAGGTTATACCCTCTTCATATGTTCAAGGGTGGAAGAAACAGACGACGCCTACCTATCTGATATGAAGGTTCTGGATTCGGAGGTATGTATGTTTTTTTGGTAACAATAGGTTTGATTAAAATTTGTGATTTAATGGCTAAAGAAATATTGATACTTATTGTGTTTGTTGTATTTGGTAGTTTATTATACTAGAACGTTGTTGGATGGGACTAAGTTTCATTCGAGCAGGTTGTTAATTATAAGGTTGTATGCAAATTATAACGTTAGATGCTAGATTTGTTATATATATGTACACCGTCTAATCGGCCGTTATTTTCATCGTAGGAGGCGACAAAATTGGAAGCCTTGAGTTGAAAGGAGGATCGGGCAATGACATTTACTAAAGGGCTGACACATATCCACAATGGTGAGTATTTTCTATTCTATATTTTTGCGCTTCATGTGTTCGTGTTTAAAGATTGTGTTTGTTTGTTGAATTGCATCGATTATTAGTAAGAAAATGGGAGAACAACAATTATCGCGGTAATGATTGCGTGCTTCGGTAAGCTTTTTATGCACTAAATTCCACTTGGTATAATGCACTCATGATGTACTTTAAGGATACTTTATATCGATTCACTTTCTATTACATTTTAAGAGTTGTATTTATTACAATAAGTTATGTTGGTTGGTATCTAATTTTGATAGCATGGATTCTTGATCATGATTAGGATATGGCTGACTAAAACTAGAAAGTTATGGTTTAGTTGCTTAATTAATCAAGTTTTTAGATCTCTTAGTTCTATTTGATCACATTATTGGTTAATCTTGACGGTCAAGTCAAGCTGATGAGCATGAAAGAAAGAATAGCTATAATGATTACATTGATGCGACCACAAAATTTTACTCCAGTTCATGTTGTTTTTCGTACGTGTTGTTATGGTATGTCCTCTATTCGACGATAATCTGTTCATCAAAATCAATTATGTTGCAGGTACAAATCAAGTGCTTAAAAATTTGAATATTCTATGTGAAGCAAATCAAAATTAACTAAACATAAAATTATTCGTCCATGATATTGCATAAAACGTTATTGCTTTTTATTTTTTAGAATATAATTGTTAAATGGACTTTTATACGAGCAAAAAAAAATTATGTTGCATGCCAAAATATGTGATTATCCACTGTTTGGGACTGCTTATTAACTTATTGCGTTTCGTAAAAAGAAAATGAGCAACTTTGTATGTTTGAGGGTGTTTGCCGTTAATTAAGACCGCAGGCGTGGTGTGTGTGGGAATGGGAGAAGTACAAGATCATAACGGGTATGTAATAACTGCTATAGCTATTTGGCTCCCTCATTTTACAAAATTGATAGAACATCAAGTGTTTCTACCACTATTCACAAAAAAACCATCGTTTCAGGAAAATGATGATCACAAGCTTAAAATGATCCAATAACCGGGTGAGGCAATGTGTAGCTCGTAAAAGAAGTAATTGTGGATCGGAAAGTTCGTTGTCCATGTGGTGGTTCAAGAAAACATAATTCATGATTCCGGTTTTCCGACTACCGAATTTCTTTTGCTTTGTTCATAATCGTTGTTCTCCCATTTTCTTATGTGAACGTACTTAAGCTCATTTGCTTTACCATACAAGATTGGTAAGATATTTACATATCGCTTTCAATTGTTTGTACACCACGTGTGGTAAGGTTACTGAAGGGGTGTTTGGAATTGTGTTTATATTAGTTAATGAGAATTTAAAAAAATAAACCGTCCGAATTAATATAAGCAATAACTTGAATTGCGTTTATATCAGTTAAACATGAATTGCGTGACCATTTAAAACTTTCAGACCCTTAGTCTCTCTGTTTTAATTATTAATGCGATACTTTTTTTTGTGTTTGTTTGTATCAGCTTAGATAATTGGATTGCTGTTTAAAAGTTCAAAATCAGCTTCATTCAGGAGTGTTTGGGACAACTTATTTACCTGAGTTAGGAACTGAGATAAGGTGCATAAGTAGTATAGGTAATCTGCATTTGGTTGCAATAGGTTAGATTCATCAAAAGTTTGCATTGTCATTTAACAAAAAGTTTGCATTGTCATTCATCAAAGGTTGCAATAGGTTAGATTCTTCAGTGTTTTGTTATACTTACTCCCAGCTTCTCATCTAATGGTACTTCATCATCGACGTGTCATGTATCCGCCGGTGCAGCTATGCCGCCACGGTCGGCTACCGGAGGTATTATACTTATTTTTAACCGTCTATACTTGCTTTCTAAAATACGGCCACATGTTCTTTATGTGTTACACTTTAATGTTTTCCTCTAATTACTTATGGCTACTGTTGCAGCAGCAACGTCTGCACATTTTGGTGCAACAGAAACATCCACATCTTCTAATAACAGGCCCGCACGACGTGAAGGTATTCTTTACATCAATTTCTTTAAAATATCGTGTCCATAGCTATAGATCTTAATACATATTTACTTTATAAGAACGTTTATATACTATTTACTGTTTTTTACTTTGACTCTACTCCCATATTGTTTTCTATAGGGCATATGCATATACTTGAACTCCTGCGCACTTGAGTACCCAATATGTACCGTAAACCCATTATGGCAATCCTTATACTAAATTCCGTCACCATATCCCCGTCCGTATGAAACAGCCAGCCCAGCATTGTATTTGTACTTATGTTTTTCAACATGACTCTGCTGCATATACTTTTGTACCTTTTTTTTAACTCCAGAATTTCCGTTACCATGGAGAAAGGCAAGGCAGTTGAAATGGGGCCAGATATTGTACTGCTTAACGACATAAATCCTACACAAATGAACAAAGCTATTGAAGTCAAAGTATATCGCAAGTGAATTGCAAAAACTATTCCGGATCTAACGTCTATAATGTATTGTTGCATGTTGTTAGATAGAAAGGTAATCTAGGAACGTTAGACATATATAGTAAACCAATATTTTTTTCATTAATTTTTGACAACATCATTTACACACTCATTCTTTTGTTATTTCAGGGCCAAGCAATTCAGGCAAACATAGAGATTAAAGATCACGAAAAATATAATGAGCTTCAACTGGACTCCGCGTATCAGATACAACGTTTCGGCTGCCAAAAAACGGAGAAATGGATGCAGACACTAGATACCAAATATACATTACTATTTGGTAAATTCACCACCCTTTCTCCTATTCCTGGAGATAACTTTCCCGAGCACTACTTTCGATTTGCAGCGTACAACGAGGTTGCACGCCGTCTTGATGCGAAACAGACACTCCTAACAGGTAACTAAGTAAGTCATCTGTTCAAATGTAAACACATATAAACCAATACATTGGTACCATTTCATATTACATAGGCTACATCGGCAATATCGACAAGGAAAGAATGAGCGGCGGTGTTATAACAAACATAGTGACGCGGTGAAATGTTACTCCAAAACTTAAAGTCAGTTACCTTTTGTTTCATTTTATTATCCCATATAATAACAGAAAGATACTAATATACCTTTTCTTTTTCAGTGGAAACTCTATAATGGTTACCCTTTGGAATGAACTAGCAACTGATTCAACAACGAATCGAGCAAAATTTAGAAGGATCACAGGCACATGACAATATGTCTATACATGAAGTTTTGCAAATTAATCCGGAAACACACAAGGTATTTCTAAACCTATATCTACTCACTTACTAATAATTTAGACAAATATTCAATAACCCTCAATGCATTCAGAACATGCGCTTCACCGTTGATGCTACGGTGATTAAGATTGACAATACGGATAGATGGTTTTACAACAAATGTAACGTGTGCGGAAAGCATATTGACGAAGAATCTCCCCACTGGCAATGTCATGAATCAGGAACAAGGGAAGTCCCTAATTATGGGTATGCAGGCACATCATGTCCATATACTAGAAACATAATACTTAAATATAACATCTTCATTATGATATGCATATTGACTCTTAAACTATTTCTTCACCCCAACTATTGCTTTAAAGCCATCATGCAAGATGAAACCGGATCAATTCCCGCAAAATGTTTCAGCCCAAAGGCCGAAAAATGAGGCTGATGTCAGCTACGAAACTAAAAATTGTCGGGTAATGCTTTTAATCACATATGCACTGTGCTCTTAATGGCCACTTGGGCATTTATTTGATAAGCATGTTATGCCTAAAAATAGTTCGTTTTCTGCTAGGTTCACGCATAGCTCATTGTTGCCATCTTCATCTGCAACTCCAGCAAGACTCATTCGTATGAAACCTGTTTTTGCTGAGCAGGCTGTGCATTAAAGATAGACGTTAGGCGACTCTAAACCTATTTCAGTTATTCGCCTTTCAACTAATTTTTATTATTGTTTGAGAATTAATATTTGCTACTTCAAATATTTGAACCTTTGTTTTCAAACTTTCTATAAGCCACCCGTGATTTGTCACGGGTTTATAGGCTAGTGAAATTATAAACCAATGTTATATGTATATAGTTAACGTATAGTTTTAGGTCATGAATGTGTCGTGAGGATTGAAACGTAAATAAACATGAATCATGTGATTTGTTGGTCTCGTTAAAGGCTATGGGTCGATATACATGCATCACGTTAACCTAGGGTTGTAAGTTGGGAAAACAATATGTAGTAAGTTGGGTTTGCATGTGGATTGCGTACGTATTGAAGCAAGAGGAAAGGGTAAAGTTTTGGTCTCGTTAGCATGATCTAAGTAAGTCAATATAATGTGAGTTAAATTGGTAATGCATGCATGAGTCTGAGTTAACTTCCGTTTGGGTTTTCATAAGTCCTAGGTCAAGGTTATGGGTTATTAAAAGACGTAACCTGTCAATTAAATGCGTATTAAAATGATAATAAGAGATTGGGAAAAACCCTAGAACATTAATGGGAGATAATATGGTTAAGAAGCTAGGTGCGCTAATTCGTTATTTCATGTGAAAATAGTAAGTTTGAGGTCATTAATAACCATTGAGTAAGCGTATAACGAGCTAGTATTAAGTGTGTTGTAAACATGCGTGAGTTATGATTTTATGCAAGGAGTCAAATATCATGAATTAAAGTATTTCATGCATGGTCTCATTAAGGTTGTATTCGAACAATGTTACGTGTGAGTCTTGGTAAATCATGTAAGTTATGAAGGCTTGTGTAAACTATTTTGGAAGAGAGTCCTAAAATCCGTTCTTGACATTTGTAAACCCTATACTTTGAATGATGATCATATAAGTCCTCAAATAAGATGTTTGTCATATTAAATCTTTAAGTTTATCATTTACTATTGTAACCCATAAGTTTGGCTAATGAATAATTATTACTCTAAAATGTTGGAATTCCGTCCGTCACTAAGAATAAGAATATACTTACAACTCTAAGAATGTAATGCGATAAATCCGTTATAACTTTAATGATGCTAATAAGTATTAAACAACTCATAATCCGTGTAGATTCGTTGAAGAAGACGCGACGTTGTATCTTCGTGTTCCTACATTCGTTTGCTTTTCCTCATTTGCTTTAAGGTACAGATATTCTGACCTTTTCAGTAAAGGTTCCTTATGACGTTCTTTTCATTAGTTTTCCTATTTTACTTATTAGGGTTTCCGATGCCATTGCTATGAACCCTTTTCTGACTGTTTGATCTGTCGCTTATATGAACTTCTGTTATATTGAACTATGCAATATCTGATTTGAACCTATGCTAGGAAGACTTTGATATGCACATTTGTTGAACCCTGCTATATTTGGTTATGAACTTCTGAATTGTGAACATTAAATGTTAAATATCTGAATATGAATTTTATGATATGAATTATCTGAGATGTCATCTGTTGAACTTTGGGTTTGATTATGATCTGTGTCATTTATGACAATCTGTTTGACCTAAATTAGTTTGACACCCGAGCCAAATATTTCACTAGTCATGGGGGTTCCATGTCCGTGTCAGTGATGCACCTCTGACATGACTCTAGGGCGTAGAGTGATGTTCTCGCCACGTCCCTTTCGTTATCGGTTATGAGCTCGAATTATGGAGTATGGCCGCTTATCTGTCTTTGGGGCGTATGGATGCATCCTAGATCTGATATGTTTTGGTGAATGATGTCGGTGTGCAATTGCGTCTTCACAAAATTCTAGGAGCTAGCTACTCCAATTATTTTCGAGGTTACCTTGAAGAAGAAAGATATCTCTGATATGATATGTTCTGGGCTCGTGGTAGTTAACTAAATCTTTATCTGTTATTTCTGTGTTTAAGTATTCTGATTATGATTCGGTATGTTCAAGTGTTTATAAGCTAGGCTTATTATATGTTACCATATGTTATTATGCTTTTGTATGCTTATGTGACTGCCGTCTACTATGCTAAGATATGATTAATATGTTTAAATATGATTTGCATGCTGTCATCTGATGTATTGTTAGTTTATTGTTATGTGAATTCGTTTATCTATGAGATGAATGTGCTAATGTGAAAGTAAGCATCCTGAAAGTTGATAAGTACAATTGTTCCGTTAATCTGGTCAACCTTGCCTATATGTTAGTTATCTGTCTGCTTATGATTGATCTGCTATGTTAAAACTCTGTTAATGTTAAGATTCGATCTGAGAATTGGTTTAGCTTATGGTATCTGTTCTGATAATTGCTAATGGCTATGTTATGTCTTTGTCTATTTAGTTATAGTATGTTTACAATGTTTTCTATCTGTATGTGAGAGACTGGACATGATTGGATCTATTTCCGCTGCTACAATATTGAATTAAGTGTGTTAAATGAAGGTTAATTAATTTGTTTGAATGCCATGTTTATTTTCTAGAAAGTGTTTCCGTTAGCCTTAGACTTTTCGTTAGGTTTATATGAAATCTATTTTTCTTGATATGTTAAGTGTCTGGTTATTTTGATGCGTTTGCGTTGGAGTCATCAATATGATATGTGTTTGTTCTTAATTGCTATTTGTTCTTCCAGATTTCTGTATGATCGTGTTTCCGCAAAATCCTCAATGATTCATTGATCTCATTCCGTTGTGACTTCGTTATTCATTTCTTTGTTTTATTTCGTATTTCTATTTTGTTTAGTTTTCGTTTCTATATCTCGTTCACTGGGCTTTGTAAGCTCTCAAATTTATTTTCTTTTCCTGCGGAGGTGTTAAGCATTCAAGATGAGCTTATGGGATAGCTGATCTGGGTTGAGAGTAGAGATGAGAGCAAGATTTAAAATAGGGATCTTAGAATTATTTTGATTATTAAGTTATTTATATTTTCTTTTGTGAGTTTTGTAAAGGCTTCCGCTTTTGTATAGTACTTAAGGTTCTAATATGAAACCGTATTTGTGACATCTTTACCCTTGTCGGGTTGGGTTGTTACAGTACGTGTACTACATACAAACTGAATATATATCTTGTATTAAAACATGTCAAGCACAAGATATTACACGTTCTTGTATTATCAACTACGTATACACTTTGCATTCCATGTGGATTTTACGTGTAAGATATGCCGCATGCGTGGTAACATAACATAAATATTAACGTATATATAAGTTTTCAATACATCAAACCAACAAAAAAAATTCAAACATCTTATATTTCATTTCCATCAATTTCATCCTCCATCATGCAAAACCATCTTTATTTCCCAATATGCTAAACCAAGACGTGACCCATACTATATTTGCTAGATAAACGCAAGTCATGGTCACTTAACAAGCTAAACGGTTCAACCAATACGCCATATAATTTAAGGCGCGTTCATTTTATTATAGATCATATCATTCATAATAGGTCACGGTTAGAGATTTGCGCTACATTTCAGTGTACTCACTTTTGCCATCGCATCATTGTCCAAGTGAGTTTAGTAGCCCCTACTTTTGTATGTTTTGAACTATTTTGGGGGAGATACATGCTTAACTATTTTTCACAAGTACTTTAGATTTTTAAGGATAACTTCTATCATGATCACCATCGTTTCAAAACCGAATGTTGTACTATATCAATTGTTCTTCTTTGCGTGCTATAGTTCTACGTCGAATAATGTGCTATATCAGTTGACTACTGATACATTGAGTCATGTACTATTGATTATTTGCTATGGTTTTACGTCGAGTTAGGTACTATTGTGAATTCATTTAACATCATGTGCTTGAACATAAACTATACATATTTTGGAAGTGGGTTGTAAACACACAAGTTGCAAGTTTTGTATGGGCGGAACTTGGAACGGAGTGGATTTACAATGCCTTTGCATGAACGCTTCTTTAAAGGTTTTTCATGACAACTCAAACTCTATGAAGTCACTCAACCTTTGTGTTGACACTTTTAGCATGTTTTATCTCAGGTATCTAAGGCATACACTTCATGGCATGCATGTGGACTTATCATAGAGTCGTGGTGACGACGCATCACACATGGGATTTATGCACTTTAAAAACATCAATTGGCTTGTAACAAACTTATTTCCGCACAAGTTGATTTTCATTTGGGACCTACACTTTGTAAACTCTGATTATTTTATTAAATCAAATGATTTATTTTCCAAACGACACTTTAGCTCGTTCAATATAACTGAGATTGTGATGCTATGACAGTCAACCCCAGGAATTCCATTCCGCTGCAAAACAGGTAATTTAGGGGTGTGACATTCTGAACCTGTAATTTAAACCGAGAATTTTTCACAACAATGGTAGAAAACTTGAAAGGCCTAGGTTTAAACTGAAAAGAAGTAGGAATATTAAGAATAGTAGGAGAGTGATCAGAAATACGGTATGGCTAAAATATAGCATGAGCACCAACAAAAGAATCCATAAAACCAATATTGGCCATAATGCGATCAATCTTCTTCAAAGTACCATCCAAACCTTTAGGCTTCTGGTTCCATGTAAACTGCAGCCCTGTCCGATTTATGTCCGACACCTCGATCTCATCAACACAATCCTTAAACTCCCTCATAGCTATATCAATAACCGAGGACCCCTCAACCTTATCTTCCAAATTCAAAGCCGAGTTGAAATATCCAAGAATACACCAAGGACGCATATGAAGAACTTGCTTGTGGGAACTACGATTATTCCAGAGAGGTCTCCTATGCGTGTACCTGTTTTGAGCATAAACAAAAGAACAAAAAAGCTCATTTTTATCCCCCTTGAACCGAACAAAAGTGTTAATAACTTGGTCCGTCATGCTAATCACATTAAGGTCAACATCATCCATATTCCAACCTAAAATGATACGGGACCCTTTATCGCACAAATGACCATTAGAGGTCCAATCTCACCTACGAAAAACCTTAGCACATAAAGCCTGAAGACGAGAGTTAGAAATATGAGACTCCAATATAGCACATATAGAAAGATTATTCTCACCGAGAACCTGACGAACCTCCTTTTATTTAGGGGATTGGTTCATTCCCCTTATATTCCATGAGGCAATACCATACATGAGGAAACTTGCCAGAGGAAGTGCTTGCTTCCTTAAGATTAGTCGTCTTAGAGCTCGACTTATCAACCATATCCATGGCCTCATCAACTTCACTATCACTATCACTATCCAAAGTATAAGTACCCACATCCTTTTTCGTACTATAAGTAATGTCACCAGACTCAAAAGGATCCTCACCACTAAGGGCAGCAAAAGAATTTTTCAATGAAACAATATTTGAAGCTACATTACCTTTACTGGTCGATGCAACTGTATAAGCATTTTTGAAACCACTCGAACCACTTTTACTTTCATTTACCGGATTACTAAGGGAACCGCCATTATAACTTCCATTACCCACATCATTAGGAGAAGAATTAGGTTCATTAGTATGAACATCAGATTGTGAACCCACTTTAGGACCATTCGAAGCAGATGACCCTCCCTCTTTCACCATCGCTTTAGGCTCCCATCGATAATGGAAAGAAACCTTCCGTTTAGTAAGCTGAACACCATCAATATGTTTCTTCTTAGTAACTTGCTTACCTTTACCCTTCCGCTTGTTGACTTCCACAAAACCATCATCGTTAACAACTTGTTTCACGTTAGTAACAATGTATTTAGAACACGCTTCATCTATATGATCAAAAACCTTACAAGTTTCACACCTTGGTGGCTTCCAATCATATTCGACATCAACACGCTCCAAAGAATGCCCTTTTCCCTTAGGAAATAGGATAGCCACCACCAAAGAATCCAATAACGCATTGAGAGAAGAAACTTCCACAAGAGCACGAGCATACGAATTCCTACCCCATGACTTGAGACACATAGTACTAGTATACGAATCCAACATAGGAGGATGACCTATTTGTGTGGTAATCAAACTCAGCCCAATCTCCGAGTACGCCACAATTGGCACATTATACAACTTAACCCAAACTGGAACTGATGTTATCTCATCTTTTTTGAGTTTAAAATTAGGCGTCCAAATGTTCAAGATGATAGGGACGAGACGAATTAACCATGGACCAGATTCCAAAACTTGGTCCATACCCTCTTTCGTAGCGAATGGAAACAAGAAGAAACCATTATTTAACATAACCCGTTCCAAACCAAATTTTGCCCAAGTATTTTTTTTGGATTTTTAGAAAAGGAATATTCACAAAAACAAAACAATAACTTCACTCGGGGAAGGATCTTCACAAACACGCGAATCGAGATGGAACTAAAACTCTCTACAAGCCTTCCCTGCAGCGTCGCCAAAAATTGATTTCTCAACTATAATATATTTCAAGAGGAAGAAACTCAAACGGGTTAGGTTTGAGTCCCCGGATCGTTTCCCAACGAAGGATGAATGGAGTTTAAAATCACATCGTGGTTTACGTTATTTTTTTTCTTCGTAAAAGGGCTTCACCTTGGTAAAATATATTAACCAAAACTTTTAAGTACAACGGATGAGAGTGAATCTCTCATCTCGGCCCGTTACATGGGCAACAATCACGCAACTAAAGTGCATCAGCCAAAGAAACTACATAAGAAAGACATGCCAATCTTATGATCTACCAAATAATAACATTACTTTCTACCACGACCAAGGAGATTAACATCATATG
Organism: Chrysanthemum makinoi; assembly: GCA_910596185.1. Classification (NCBI taxonomy): domain Eukaryota; kingdom Viridiplantae; phylum Streptophyta; class Magnoliopsida; order Asterales; family Asteraceae; genus Chrysanthemum; species Chrysanthemum makinoi. Next base: position 65,830,445 of record OU343219.1, read on the forward strand.
TGACAACCCGTACTTTCAGGTCATTTCTCGAAACGATTTATGCTTCACTATTTCAACATTTATCGTAAACTTGGTTTACGTGTTCCAAATTCGCGTAACCTTTATGGTTTAGCGGCGAATTCATGATCATATCATCACGAACATTTCATATGGACTAAGTTTAGTCTACATTTCATTAACATCATTTGCATCATGATAGTTCATTCATGACATTTTATTTCACATTTAACGCGTGAATTTTTATATTTAATAAACGTTATCGCGTGAGTTATTATTTTGAATATTTAACCGTACTTTCAAAAATGATTCCGATATATTTTTATACTTACATTTAGTTATAAAAACTATATTTTGACTTTACCTAGTGTTTTAAATTTATTTTGTATATAAATTGTTAAATTTATATTATTACGGCGTTTTTCTTAAAAACTATACGATAATTATTTTATCACTCAAATTTTACAAGAAATGTATTTTTACAATTTTTATAACTACAATATACTTTACTTTGATCCCTTAAAACTTATTTTAGTCCATACCACTTTAACTTCACAACTATGTTCAAGTTACAATATATTTACCTTACCACATCTTTGGTCTTACATTTTAACAATTACATACAATATATAAGAGAAAAAAAAAAAAAAAAAACATTTTTGAGATACATCCCCCCCCCCTAGAACCGGCCATGTGGGGGGAGTGGATGCATTTATTGGTTTGGTGATTTTTTCTTCTTTGAATGTATAAATCTACACTCCAAGTATCACTTCATTTATTTACAACATTCATCTCATTTTTCAAAGATAGCAAAGTGTTTTCTCTCCTTCTTTTCTTCTCTCTAGAACCGGCCACTTCAAGTATTTTCAAGGGATCATCACAAATTTTCAAGCTCAAGTTAAAAACAATCTAGTATACACTCTTAATAAGGTTTTGAAATAAAAACCTAGAGTGTTTAGGCTAACCTTTGTTCTTTTCACCTCATCATAATACTAGTAAGCTTGTTTCTTTCATTTTCATGTTTCCTTATCATTTCATATTCATCTTTTCATTTTTTTGAGCAAGTATGCATGATATGTGATTTATACCATTTTATTTCATGATTTTAGAGTTTTATATATATAAAGTCATCCTATAATTATCCCCTTGGTATATGTTGGTCTTGATGATGATTAGGAACCCATGACACCCTAAGAAGGTGTATGGTAGGATTAGATTAGCTTTGGAGTTGATTTGAAGGGATTAGAATAGGTTTTGTCCGAGAAAAACTATTTTCGATAAGTTATAAATATGTTCTGTCCTTGTTTTGAGTTTCTGGAAAATCCGACAGTAGGCACGAATTTTTGGCCTTGATATTTAGAAAATATACTTTAAAACGAATCCGTGGCCGCTTGAACGGAATAAAACGGAGTTATAACGAGAAAGTTATGGATTTTACAAGTTTGACGACGAAAATTATAGTTTTCTGAAATTTCAGCATGCTGTTTTTACATTGTTCGGGTCAAAAACGAGCCTTAAGCTTCACAAATTATTTCGACTTGTCAAAAATATATTAGTATACTTTGATACGAAGCTAAGGACGATAAAACGAGAAAACGGATTTGAAACGACGAAGATATGCACTTTTTCATAAACTTGCAGTAACTAATTTTCTGCACACAATTAGCCAAAACCACCATCTTTAACCCTTATTATCTTTATGTTCGAGACCTTTTGGACGAAAACTCCAGAACTGAAACTTTTAGATATCGATACAAACTTTCCAAAACAGTCGAGTTCGTTCTCTAACGATCGACGCATACGCTATTACTTACGACTAGTTTTCTAAAGCCATTTTTGTTAATTTCATAAAAATTCCGACGACATTGTTTTGCGATGAAAAGTAGTAATTTCTCTAAAAATCATTATAAAACCATTGTAGGATGACATTTTGACGTAAAACCATGTAAAGTGATTTTTGATTGGTCAAGACGTCAAAAGAGTATTTTCGACGATGTGTAATATTTTCAAAACTCGTAAATGGTATAAATAACATACGGAATGCATGCATAACATTACATTGCAACTCATGACATATCATATCATTGATAATAGGTCCCGGTTAACGTGTCACATTACATCTCGGTGTACTCACTTTTGTCTTCGCATCATTCCATCAAGTGAGTTTTCATAGCCCCACTTTTAATTTATGTTTTATACTACTTTGGGGAGATACATGCTCAAACTGTTCTCATTTACTTCACAAGTACTTTTGACTTTTAAGGCGAAATGCTACCGTGATCACCATTGTTTCTAAATCAAATGTTATACTATATCAATTGTTCTTGTTTTATGTGCTATAGTGCTTCGTCGATAACGTTCTATATCAGTTGACTAATGACATCGTCGAATAAAGTACTATGTCAGTTGACTACTGATACATTGAGATAGGTGCTATTGATTATGTGCTATTGTTCTACGTCGAGTTAGGTACTACTGTGAATTCATTTGACGATGTGTGGTTGAATATAAACTATGTATACATTCTGGCAATGGGTTGTGAACACACAGGTTGCAAGTTTTGTATGGGCGGGACTTGGAACTGAGTGGATTTACAATGCCTTTGCTGCATAAACGATTTCAATACATTGAGTCATGCACTATTGTGAATTCATTTGACGATTTCTGTTTGAACATAAACTATGCATATTCCGGCAGTGGGTTGTGAACACACAGGTTGCAAGTTTTGTATGGGCGGGACTTGGAACTGGGTGGATTTACAATGCCTTTGCTTTATAAACAATTTTGATAGTCTTTACATTTCAACGATTTACAATGCTTTTGCTGCATAAACGATTTTGAAAGGCTTTACATTTCAAAACAAACTCTATGAACTCACTCAACCTTTGTGTTGACACTTTTTAGCATGTTTTATCTCAGGTATCTAAGGTATACACTTCATGGCATGCATTTGGACACCTCATGGAGTCGTGGTGACGACGCGTCTCACTTGGGTTTTACGTACTTTAAAACATCGTTTGAATTGTAACAAACTTATTTCCGCACAAGTTGATTTTCATTTGGGACCTACTTTGTAAACTCTGATTATTTTATTAAATCAAACGATGTATTTTCCAAACGACACTTTAGGTCGTTCAATATAACTGTAATTGTGATGCTATGACAGTCAATCCCAGGAATTCCATTCCGCTGCAAAACAGGTAATTTGGGGGTGTGACATTGGTATCAGAGCAAGGGTTATAGAGAACTAGGTTGCATCATTGACCCTAGACTATAACTACATTATCATAGCATCTCATCATTTCATCATAAGTGCATGTTCACTCTACATGCGGTTTATACGTACATTTTTCGAGTTATTTACTTTCATTTTATATCGACTGTCACATGGATGCCCTTAAATACCCATCCCATTATCCTTTCCTCATACTCTAACGTGGAGAATTCCTTGTCATTCCCTATCACAATTTTTATATCAGCTGATTCATCATCGATAACGACGAATGCTAAGATAAACCCTTAAGTAGGGCAAGGTCACTCTCACTCCTTTGTTTCATCACTAACATGTCGAGTTACACGTTACTAACACATTAAGTCACTAAACCATTATACATTTGAAACACTTACGACACATCATAACCCATTTCGTAGGAAACCGTCGATCATTTTGAAAGATAACCTCAAACTTACCATTTCTTATCACATCTCTTTGGAGTGTTTATTATTAACATCGGATTTTGCTACGTCTCACATTTCCTCTTGTTTTGAAGAAGAAATGGCACCGAAGAAAGCTACAGTTGAAATGACCCAAGCAGCTATTTAAAAGTTAGTGAATGATAGCATAGCTGATGCTTTAAGAGTCGAAAGGGAAAAGTGGATAATGCTTGCTGCTGCGAGGCCGCTGGGTTGGTCACCGCTAGGCTAGCTGGCCGCTACGGAAATGCCGGAGGATTCGGAGTTAAGAGATGTTCGTACAAGGATTTCAAAAGTGGTGAGCCCACGAAGTTTAGGGATTGAAGGAGCCACGGCTATGGTACGATGGTTTGAAAAGTTGGAATCCGTGTTTTTGCTTTGTAATTGCCTGGATGATAGTAAGGTCAAATTTGCTACAAGTACATTACTCGATGGAGCATTGTCGTGGTGGAATTCATATGCTCAACCGATTGGAATGGAGAATGCTTTCAAGCTTACTTGGGAGCAATTTAAGGGTTTGATGACTAAGAAGTTTTGTCCTCGCACGGAAGTGAAAAAGTTGGAGACGGAGTTCTATGAACTAGTAACGATTGGGTACGATATTGACACATACATTCGGAGATTTCAGGAATTGGCCGCGTTATGCCCGTCGATGGTACCGGATAACGAAAAGTTGCTAGAGGCTTTTATCGGGGACTTCCGAAGTTATTCAAGGACATGTGACTTCGTTTGATCCACAAACAATCGAGGAAGCTATTAGGGTGACTCAAAAGCTCATGGCCCGGGTAGTGAAGAGAGGTAAGTACACCAACACCAACCAAAACAACAACAACCCCAACAACCGCACCAACTACAACAATAACCAAAACAACAACAACGACGATAACCAAATCAACAACAACAAAAGGAAATGGGAAAACGACCAAGGAGATGATAACAACAACAACCAAAACCAACACTAACCATCGACCACATCACATAAATGAATAGAAGACAAGAAGTCGCCAGAGTCTATGTTGCTGCACCAACAAAGGGAAGAGCTTATGCAGGAAACTTACCGCGATGCCACCAATGCACGCTACATCATAATGGTCCATGTGGTATATGTTTTAGCTGTCACAAAGTAGGACACCTTGCTAAGGACTGTAAGGGCAAGCCATAGTTACATGCTTCGGATGTGGGGAGCAAGGACACTATCGGAATCAATGTCCTCAAAACCAAGGTCAACCAGTTGAAGGTGCTCATGGGAATGTATATATGTTAGAAGGAGGAGGAGGAGCTCGTCAAGGTATCAACGACGCAGAAGACTGAAGAAGTTCAGAAACTAACAGTCTTATTTCTCCTTATGTACTATGTCGTACTAAGTTTATGTTTTCCATCATATCCGAATCTTTATAACCTAAGATGTATTTCTGTTTGATAAACCACTTGTTGTAAAATATTCTCATCTATCGTACTTTATTTTCTTTCCAATTTGTTATCATTTACGAGGATTTCAATTCTTTTTACTTTAACTATCATTTTAACGACACTTCTCCATGTCTTCTCTCCTCGATGTTCATCACAATTTAAACATCAGTTGACTCAACACCAAACAACATATGAGTCGATTAGTCCAAGCATTGCATAGTTACTCCTAAATTATACATAGCCCGATCACCTATGTCTAATTCAGGAAGAATCATGCAATGAAGGGTAGTAGGCTATATGTGTAAGCAATACCGTAATCGAGCCAAATTTTCAAAAGATTTTCTTCAAACCACTTGTTTCCAGTTTGATCCGCTTGACAGTTCTTGTTTGATGAGTTGCAAAGATCGAGCTAGAAACAAGTTGTTACCTAAACCGATTTAGCCTAATCGTATGACAGTTCTTGTTTGATGAGTTGTGGGATTAAGTAAAAATCGGTTACCAAAAAGTCTTTTGAGGGTTTTGCTCGAGAATGGAAAGGCTTGCCTCATCAAACCCTAAACCCGTTAGACCTAACAATGATTGAATTGGTACTGAATTCCTTTTGATGGGCTAATGTGACAACCCGTACTTTCAGTCATTTCTAAACGATTTATGCTTCACTATTTCAACATTTATCGTAAACTTGGTTTACGTGTTCCAAATTCACTGCGTAACCTTTATGGTTTAGCGCGAATTCATGATCATATCATCCTTTTTACGAACATTTCATATGGACTAAGTTTAGTCTACATTTCATTAACATCATTTGCATCATGATAGTTCATTCATGACATTTTATTTCACATTTAACGCCGTGAATTTTTATTTTAATAAACGTTAAGCTTGAGTTATTATTTTGAATATTTAACCCGTTACTTTCAAAATGATCCCGACATATTTTTATACTTACATTTAGTTATATAAACTATATTTTGACTTTACCTAGTGTTTTAAATTTATTTTTGTATATAAATTGTTAAATTTATATTATTACGCGTTTTTCTTAAAAACTATACGATAATTATTTTATCACTCAAATTTCACAAGAAATGTATTTTTACAATTTTTATAACTACAATATACTTTACTTTGATCCCTTAAAACTTATTTTAGTCCATACCACTTTAACTTCACAACTATGTTCAAGTTACAATATATTTACCTTACCACATCTTTGGTCTTACATTTTAACAATTACATACAATATATAAAAAAAAAAAAAAAAAAAAAAAAAACATTTTTGAGATACATCCCCCCCCCTAGAACCGGCCATGTGGGGGGAGTGGATGCATTTATTGGTTTGGTGATTTTTTCTTCTTTGAATGTATAAATCTACACTCCAAGTATCACTTCATTTATTTACAACATTCATCTCATTTTTCAAAGATAGCAAAGTGTTTTCTCTCCTTCTTTTCTTCTCTCTAGAACCGGCCACTTCAAGTATTTTCAAGGGATCATCACAAATTTTCAAGCTCAAGTTAAAAACAATCTAGTATACACTCTTAATAAGGTTTTGAAATAAAAACCTAGAGTGTTTAGGCTAACCTTTGTTCTTTTCACCTCATCATAGTACTAGTAAGCTTGTTTCTTTCATTTTCATGTTTCCTTATCATTTCATATTCATCTTTTCATTTTTTTGAGCAAGTATGCATGATATGTGATTTATACCATTTTATTTCATGATTTTAGAGTTTTATATATATAAAGTCATCCTATAATTATCCCCTTGGTATATGTTGGTCTTGATGATGATTAGGAACCCATGACACCCTAAGAAGGTGTATGGTAGGATTAGATTAGCTTTGGAGTTGATTTGAAGGGATTAGAATAGGTTTTGTCCGAGAAAAACTATTTTCGATAAGTTATAAATATGTTCTGTCCTTGTTTTGAGTTTCTGGAAAATCCGACAGTAGGCACGAATTTTTGGCCTTGATATTTAGAAAATATACTTTAAAAAGCGAATCCGGGGCATTGAACGGAATAAAACGGAGTTATAACGGAAAGTTATGGATTTTACAAGTTTGACGAATTTAAAAATTATAGTTTTCTGAAATTTCAGCATGCTGTTTTTACATTGTTCGAGTCAAAAGCGAGCCTTAAGCTTCACAAATTATTTCGACTTGTCAAAAATATATTAGTATACTTTGATAATGTAAGCTAAGGACGATAAAACGTAGAAAACGGATTTGAAACTACAAAGATATGCACTTTTTCATAAACTTGCCGTAACTTCAATTTTCTGCACATTAGCCAAAACCACCATCTTTAACCCTTATTATCTTTATGTTCGAGACCTTTTGGACTAAAAACTCCTGGAACTGAAACTTTTAGATATCGATACAAACTTTCCAAAACAGTCGAGTTCGTTTCTAACGATCGACGCATACGCTTTTTTAACTAGTTTTCCAAAGCCATTTTGTTAATTTCATAAAATTCAGCGACATTGTTTTGCGATGAAAAGTAGTAATTTCTCTAAAAATCATTATAAAACCATTGTAGGATGACATTTTGACGTAAAACCATGTAAAGTGATTTTTGATTGGTCAAGACGTCAAAAGAGTATTTTCGACGATGTGTAATATTTTCAAAACTCGTAAATGGTATAAATAACATACGGAATGCATGCATAACATTACATTGCAACTCATGACATATCATATCATTGATAATAGGTCCCGGTTAACGTGTCACATTACATCTCGGTGTACTCACTTTTGTCTTCGCATCATTCCATCAAGTGAGTTTTCATAGCCCCACTTTTAATTGTTTTTATACTACTTTTGGGGGAGATACATGCTCAAACTGTTCTCATTTACTTCACAAGTACTTTTGACTTTTAAGGCGAAATGCTACCGTGATCACCATTGTTTCTAAATCAAATGTTATACTATATCAATTGTTCTTGTTTGCGCAAGCAGCTATAGTGCTTCGCGTCGTATAACGTTCTATCAGCTTGACTACTGATACATCGTCGAATAAAGTACTATGTCGTTGACTCCGATACATTGAGATAGGTGCTATTGATTATGTGCATTGTTCTACGTCCGAAGTCAGGTACTACTGTGAATTCATTTGACGATGTGTGGTTGAATATAAACTATGTATACATTTCGGCAATGGGTTGTGAACACACAGGTTGCAAGTTTTGTATGGGCGGACTTGAACGAGGATTTACAATGCCTTTGATGCATAAACGATTTCAATACATTGAGTCATGCACTATTGTGAATTCATTTGACGATTTCTGTTTGAACATAAACTATGCATATTCTCGGCAGTGGGGTTGTGAACACACAGGTTGCAAGTTTTGTATGGGCGACTTGGAACTGAAAGTGGATTTACAATGCCTTTGCTGCATAAACAATTTTGATAGTCTTTACATTTCAACGATTTACAATGCTTTTGCAGATAAACCGATTTTGAAAGGCTTTTCATTTCAAAACAAACTCTATGAACTCACTCAACCTTTGTGTTGACACTTTTAGCATGTTTTATCTCGTGTATCTAAGGTATACACTTCATGGCATGCATTTGGACACCTCATGGAGTCGTGGTGACGACGCGCTCTCCACTTGGGTTTTACGCACTTTAAAACATCGTTGGAATTGTAACAAACTTATTTCCGCACAAGTTGATTTTCATTTGGGACCTACTTTGTAAACTCTGATTATTTTATTAAATCAAACGATGTATTTTCCAAACGACACTTTAGGTCGTTCAATATAACTGAGATTGTGATGCTATGACATAATCCCGAGGAATTCCATTCACAAAACAGTATTTGGGGGTGTGACATCATACATGTCACAAAATTCATCCATGTGTCCCGGTAAATCGTAAACTTGAGCCGCATAATCATCAGATAAGTAATCATCGAGCTCGTAACCACCACCACCTGATGCCATAAACTTAGCCATAGGATTATCCGGCTCCATAACCTCATCCTTGTCACTATCAGAACAAACCATATTCCCTACAAGAGAAAACGGGTTACTAGCCTTAGTTGTAGATACAGATGGATTAGCAGAACAAGGCTTAGAAGCCCCACCTTTCCCTGTTTCTCTCAAATCACTCACAAGGTGCACTTGTGAATCCATACCAGTCATATGAGATCCTACCATATCCACTTCCTTATTACAACCACTAGAACTTTCCAAATCAGCCTCCCCGATAGGAACACCACAAGATGTACATGGAATACCATTTTCATCAGTATCGGCCATGTCGAGAGTCCCAAAAGTGTTAGAAGTAATCACATTTGTACTGCTGGTATTAGCCACATTAGAAGTAGTAGCATTCTTGAGCTTCTCCTTAGCAACATATACTTGTTTTCTAGGAGCAAAGGTAGGCCCCTTACCCATACTAATACCATTTGACAGCTTCTTACCTTTATCTCTAGCTTTAGCTTTCCAGTTCTGAACTACCTTAAAACCATCATCCGACTCATCCAAAGTAGTGGAGGGGGCTACAACAGTTTCCTTAGTGACAGTATGATTAGGTTCCTTAGCATTCTTAGGACGACAAGCACAGTCATGCCCAAACACTTTACACATAGAACAATGAGGAGGCTTCCATTCATATTCAACCTTGATGCATGCAGTAGTAAACCCACTCTCATCCTGTTTAGGGATCGCCATAGTAACCTCGTGTTTTAATTCTGATTCTGATGATAATTCCACTAAAACACGAGCAAAACTAATGTGAGCTCATGAATCAACACACATAGAGCTTGTAAAAGCATCTAACATAATCGGCTTACCCACCTGTGTAGCAATCAAGCTCAAACCGTCTTCAAAACAAGCAAGTAAAGGCACATTGTGCAATTTAATCCACACTGGTACTTTGGTTACCTCACTCTTGGTCAATAACACATTAGGTATCCATTTGGTTAGGATGAGAGGCGAATTACGAATAATCCAAGGGCCCCGTTGAAGAACATTCACAACACCTTCTTTAGAATCGAACTTAAAGAGGAAAACACCATCATCATTTTTCATAAGTTTCTTCGAACCAAATTTACCCCACGTATTAGTGACGTAGTTTTGGACCAACAGGAATGCAATATTCTTGCCAACAAAAAATCCAACAAGGGTATTATCATATCGGTTCAAAAAACCCTCCATAGGAGTGTTTGGAAGAACCATATCATGATTATCAATACTATTCTCACTCACCAAAGGTTGAAAGTTAATCTTCCTAGTGACACATTTCGGGGTTAACACCTTAGCAAAAGACCTAGTTTCGGGATTAGGAGCATTGTCACTACCATACGCATTTGAACCAGCCATGGACACATTACCAACATTCTTAAATGCAGCTCCTTTCATTGCATCAGCAAACGACTTACAAGCCTCCATTACGACCGGATCACTACAGTTTTCAATACTCACTTCACCAATACCAAGCTTCAAACCACTCCCATTACCCATATTCAGAATTGGAGAATTAAGTTGCGACACATTGGAATTAGTATCATCAACCTTAGGTTCATAGGTACTTGTAGGAGGCTGATCATGGCTAGTTGATGAACTATCCATGTAATAAGTACCATCAAATGGGGCTGATTGGGCAACACATCTTTCAGTGGCAGAAATTACATCACCCTTAGGTTCATTCGTATTCCTACCAATCGTAGGGCATGCCTCGTTAGTAGCCACCTGAGGTTTAAACGCTTCAAGACTAGCATCTGCAACTGATGTTAATTCCACAGGTGCACGACCAGCAGCAGCATCATGGCTAGCATCTACAACTGATGTTAATTCCATAGGTGCTCGACCAGCAGTAGTATCATGCTCAGTTGAGACCTGACATTTATCCGAGTCAAATTTAGGATCCCTAACAGGTTTAACAATGCCAGCAGTACGAGTACCAGTAGTTCCTCCCAGCCTACGTAGCCTAGCAGCTACAGTTTGAGCAAGAGCATCACCATTCGTAGGATCAGCAGACGTAGAAGCATTATCCTGATACGCACCACCACTTTTACCCACAAACGACCCCACAGAAGCTTTAGAAGCACTATTATTGTTCAGAAACCCTTTCTCCATATCTCTCAAACAACATACCAGTGAACACAATGCAGATAACACCAGAAGCACACATAAAAATTTGAACCAACAGTAAACCCTAACCAAAAAGTTAGGGTTTTCAGGCGAGCGCACCAGAACTCAACCATAGGCCATGGAATCGATCAGTAATTAGGGTTTACGTTATTTTGAATAGAGAAATTGGGAAAATAGTGGGGAATTAAGCTAAATAAGGCAAAAAATAGCTAAAAATAACCAATTAGGCAACTAAAATAACTAAACTAAGCAATCGGGACCTAAAACGCACTAAAAATCCAAAAACGAGCACGCTCGGGAAAATCCCGAGCCTAAAAATGAAAACTAAGGAAAAACAACCTACGTGAAATACGTCGAAAGAAAATTTTGGGAAAAAGCGGAATATTTTTTTGAGATTTTATTTATTTTTTATTGTTTAAAAACTAAAAAGTAGAAAACAATTAATTAAAAATAGTAAAACTTTTGAGAAAAATACAAAACTTTTTTCTAAAAATACTTTATTATACTACTAATTTAAGAAAAATGTAAAAACTGAAAAACCTACTCAAAATAAGCTGTAAACAAGTAGGACAGATGGTAAGGTGTGTGGGTGTTGAGGCTTAGGTGTGCAAGGGGTCTGGGGTTCGAACCTTGCCCAGACCATTTTTGAAAACATTTTTTTTATTGTTTTCTTTTTGCAAAATTATAGAATAAGCTTTAGGGATCTTATAAAAAATGCAAAGAACTTAAAAACTTTTTGAAATAATCTGGAATTATATATTGAATAAGCAGATAAGCTTTAAAAGATTAACTAATGAGGCTCTAGCTTAATTGTGGGCTAAAATACTAATTAAAAACTAATCAAAAAAGCTAAATTAAGCTAAATTCTAATAAATCACTGAGAGACTGAGAAGTGGAAATTAGTACAAATAAGCTACTAATAAGCTTAAAAGAAAAGTCCAATGGGTTGCTTTCGAGCTTGTGTGAAAGCTTTTTGCTAAAAGCTTTTTTTTTGGGTAAAAGGGATTCACCCTGGTAAAATATATTAATAATCAACCGAATAACTACATTGGAATGTGGCTGACGTGCCCCACATTAACCTCAAGCTAAGCTTGAACAACCAATGAAACTCGCTAGTGACATGCTACTAAGCGTTAAAAAAGTAATATAATACAAAAGCTAAAACACCAACAGGGAACATCCATCTAAGAACACATTAATGACACCTCCTATCCGCCCACCTCTTCAATGGAGATTGATGAATCATATGATCCTGCCTCCTTAAAAACCCTTTCCAAGTAAAAACCCAATGGGAAAACCTTGGAGTAGGGAAAAAGAGTATAGCACTCACTTGGATCTTCAACGAAAAACCACAACTTCCAATAGCATAAGCAAATGACACACCAATATCTGCCAACCACCAGCGCCAATAATCTTCAACATAATTGGAACCCAACATTAGGAATGTAAAAGAGAAAGAGGCAACTGCCAAACCCGCAACAGGTCTCTAGTATTTGACATCTTCTTAAATTTGCACGTGAGAAGCTTAAGTCAAACCGCAGACTTGATAATATCAATAACTTGAACTTTCGATCTTCTTTGATGCTTAAAAATCCTGTTGTTTCTTTCTTGCCATATGAAATAGGAAGAAGCCGCAAAAAGAAGCTTGGAGACAACACTTTTAACCGACCATGACTTCGATAAAGGAATGAGAAAGCGAGTCACATCATCCAATGAATCAGGAATATCCTGAAAACTTGCAAACATCTTCAAAGAAAACCAAACCTGAAAAGAGAACACACAATCAAAGAAAAGATGATCGTGAGAATCAGGTTGAGTCCTGCAAAGAGGATACACCAACATATCACTATTAGGATTATTATGGCCATCATGATATCTCAACATGTCTTGAGTCCATAATCTTCTTTTTAAGACCAGCCAAAGATGGAACACATGGCTCGAGATACGATGAGAAAACCAAACAAGATGATACCAATCCACCTCAGGACCCCTAGGGCGTATACAGTCCCACGCAAGAGAAACTGAAAATGGCTTTATGGAATCGCCATAACGCCAAAAGAACTTATCCTCCAAATCATCAATCAAATTAGGGACCGTAATAGAAATAATACCCGGATATCGATCAGCCCAATTACTAGGCCACGACCACGAATCCCCATTAATCACATCAAGAATCGTAGAACTAGGTGAAAAGCCCACACGACGCATGTCTCTAGAAGAAACAACAAGTGACAAAGGCCCCTCTGGGAAAATCCTCCTCTCTCTATATTGGCGACAAAAAGAAAAATCGAATCTCAGTATACACCTTTTTCTCGATTTAATTACTAACACATAATCAATAATTCTTTAATCTTTACCCCTTAGTGGGTCGGTTGCATTTATTTGTTGCTTTTAATCGAGGGGTGGTTTTATTACTAATTTCTTATTCATAGATATGTCGTTTATTGCATGCTCTTATTCATAGGGTTTAGAGAATCATTTTTTTGGTTTTAAGCTATGTGGGTTTCTGCGATCGTCCTTGGTTGGTTTTTATCTCCCTGCTGGTCTTCTTTTAATCGTATTAACCTTGATTGATCATGGGAGCAGGTTAGGTTAGGGTTTTGTTTATACTGTTCGCTTGCTGGTTGAATTTTGTTTGTTTGTGGTGTTTGTTTGGCTTGTTTGTGGGGTTTTAGAGAGATGGAGAAAGGATTTTTTTACAAAGATGGTTCGATGAAAGCTGCAAAAGCAGCCACCAACTTGGCCGATCAAGTTTGCTTGAATGTGGACTCGAATACGTATGCTAGGGTGGATATTAATGTGTTGGAAGCTAAATTGAATCATCTTAAAGGTGATGGAATTGATGTTGCTGCTGCTCCTGAGTTCCGTAAAGCTGCTAGGGTTGTTCGTAAGCCTAGCGCTAATGATGGGAATCAGTTTGGTGATAGTGAGTTCGAATATGTTTGGAGTACTGAAACTATGGTGAAAACTAGTTGTCTCGACCCATGGATGAACCCTAAGGCGGGACTTGATAGTGATAAGGTAGGCACTTCGATGGGTGTGTTGGATTCGGGCATTAAAGTGTCTTCTCTTAACACTAATGCTCATGATTCTGGTTTGAACAAGAATTTGATATCTCCTAGTGTTACTGATCCGAAGGTGGATAATTTAGTTGCACCTACTAATGTGGTCAATGAGTCTAATTCTAATGTGAAAGATAGTGACAAAGTGCCTAATGAACTAAGGTCGTTTGCTAATGTGCTAAACCCGGAATGTGTTGCTAAGAAAGTTAAGTTTCGACCACTGGTGAATGAGCATCATATTGATAATCCTGATACGGTTCTCCCTAAAGCTGCTATGGAGGGTATATTTAACCGTTATCACAATACTCTTGTTGGCTTCTTTGTTGGTAAGAATATTACGTTTCCTTTGGTCCAAAACTACGTCACTAACACGTGGGGTAAGTTTGGGTTAAAGAAACTTATGAAGAATGACGATGGTGTGTTCCTCTTTAAGTTTGATTCTAAAGAGGGTGTTGATACTGTCCTTCAACGGGGCCCTTAGATTATTCGTAACTCTCCTCTCATCCTCACTAGATGGACTACTCATATGTTATTTTCTAAAAGTGAGGTTACCAAAGTTCCCGTGTGGATTAAATTGCATAATGTGCCCTTACTTGCGTATTTGGAAGACGGGTTGAGCCTTATTGCTACTCAGTGGAAGCCAAAGTAACGATTATGTTAGATGCTTTTACTTGCTCCATGTGTGTTGACTCAAGGGGTCGTATTAGTTTTGCACGTGCTCCTGTTGAATTATCATCGGAATCTGATCTAAAACATGTGGCGACTATGGCGATCCCTAAAAAGGACGATAGTGGTTTTATTACGGCTAATATCAAGGTTGAATATGAATGGAAACCTCCACATTATGCTGAATGTAAGGTATTTGGGCATGCTAATGCTTGTTGTCCTAAGAGTATTAAAGAGCATCATGATGTTGCTCCCACCTCGTCATTGGAAGAGCCTGATGATGGGTTTAAGGTGGTGCAGAATCAGAAAGTCAAACCCAAAGGTACGAAGATGTCTAGTGGTATTAATATGGGTAAGGGTCCTATATTTTCACCTAGGAAGAAGGTTTATGTTGCTAAGATGAAGATACCGGAAGTTGTTAGTTTTAATGCTAAAGATACACCTATTACTACGTCTAACTCTTTTGGGACTCTTGAGGTGCAAGATGACACGGGCATTCCAAGTACTGTGGTTGATTCGACTATTGACAAGGCGAAGACTGGGACTTCTTCTGGTTGTACTAAGGAAGCAGGTATGGATGGTTCTCAGGGGAAGGAATCTCGTGTTGATATAGGTGCGGCTTCTAAGCCTCCGAAGACTATGACTTTTTCTGCTACTAAGGTAAGTAATCCGTTTTCTAAAGTCGGGAATGTGACCTGTTCTGATAGTGACGAGGATGAGGTTTTGGAGCCTGATAACCCTATGGCGTCATTTTTGGCTTCTGGGGAAGGTGGGGGATTTGAGCTAGAAGATTTCGATGAATATGCTGCTCAAGTCTACGATTTACCGGGACACTTGGAGGATATGTGTGACATGTATGATGTTCGTCTCTTAGGTCGTGGTAGGAAGTAAATTTGGGTGTTTGGTAGTTCATAAGATTGGCATGTCTTTCTTATGTAATTTGTTTGGCTAAAGTGCACTTTTAGTGTGTGTCTATTGCCCATGTAACGGGACGAGGTGAGAGATTCACTCTCATCCGTTGTACTTAAATGTTTTGTTTAATATATTTTACTAAGGTGCAGGATTACTCCCCTTTACCCAAAAAAAGGCCCCTCTGGGAACCACTAATCAAACCAAGCAGATGCCGACGTCCCATTTCCCAGCTTATACCAAAAGAACCTACGAACAAGCGGTCTAAGCTGAAGAATCTTCCGCCAACTCCATGTCATATTACCCCAACACGGGGTATCCCAAAAATTACGCCCCCTCAACCTATACATATGGATCCACTTAACCCATAGGGAATCCTTAAAAGTAAACAAGCGCCAAATATGAGAGGCAATAAGAGCTTTATTAAATGAAACAATGCGACGAATACCACGACCGCCCTCAAACTTGGGCAAACAAACAACTTCCCACGCAACCTTAGACTTACCTCTCGCACCATCTCCATAACTCCATAAAAACCCTCTCATAAGCTGCTCAAGGTCATGAACAATACTAGATGGGAGAATAAATATAGATGCCCAATAAATATGCATAAATGACAAAACCGACTATATAAGCTGTAAACGACCAGCGAAGGACAACGATTTGTTGCGCCAATCCTTGATACGATTAGATAACCGCTCAACTAACTCCTTGCAATCCCTAAAAATCAACCGCGTAGTAATCAAAGGAACCCCAAGATACTTAATAGGCAACACCCCTTCTGCAAAAGGAAGAATCTGAAGAATAGCAATTTTCGCATGATTATAAACATTATAGAAATAAGTCGTGCTTTTGGGCAGACTAGGAGTAAGACCAGAAGCATGATTAAATTCTTCCAAAGCCTCCATAATGACCCCGACGGAATCCGCATCACCATGAGCGAATAGAAACAAATCATATGCAAAGCAAAGATTAATAATACGTAATTGAGAGCATTTTTGATGATAAGTAAATAACCCAGAATACCTAACCCTCAGCTGGAGCATAAGCGTTAACACCTCCATGAGTAGAGTAAACAAATAGGGAGAAAGCGGGTATCCTTGGCTAAGCCTACGATTGCCCTTAAAATAACCGTGCAGAATAGCATTCACACTAATCGAAAAAGAAGTGGTAGAAACACATTCCAAAATCCAATGAACCATACGCTAGTGAAACCCAAAGCTGATCAACGTATTACGAAAAAACTGCCAATCAACCGTATCATACGCTTTCTGAATGTCCACTTTGAAGGCACACCTATATGGACCACGATCAAGGTGATAGTTATGCATAAGCTCCTGAGTAAGCAAAATATTATCCGAAATCTGACGACCAGGAACAAAAGCAGATTGGTTCGATCCAACCAAAATAGTAAGACTATCCTTGATACGATTGTCAATAATCTTAGTAATACACTTAAACAGCACATTGCAACATGATATAGGCCTAAAATCAGTAATCCAGGTAGGAGAATTAACTTTAGGAAAGAGGGCAATGATAGTATGGTTAACCTCTTTTAAAAGCTTAGCATTAACGAAGAATTCCTGAACCGCCCTAGTAATATCATCAGCAAAGCATGATCAATTGATTATGGGTTAGAATCTACGTTGCATGCAGTCTATACCCTAACGTTCATTTAGGGTTTCTCTTTTTGTACTACTATACGGTGGAGGTTTATTTACTGGTTTTCGATATAGTTCTTTGTGGTGTTCGTGGGATTTTTGAGATATGGAGAAAGGATTTTTCAACAAGGATTGTTCTTCGAAGAAAGCTGCAAAAGCAGCATCCAATTTGGCCGATAATATTTGATTGAACATGGAATTGAATCCGTATGCTAGGCTTGATATTAATGCATTGGATGCTCTGTTAAAACGTTTAAAGGGTGAATACGATGTCAATTCTGCTACTCCTGTGCTACGACAAGCTACTAGGGTTGTTCGAAACACTAACACACATGATGGGAATCTGTTTGGTGAGATTGCGCTTGAATCTGTTCGGAATACAGATAATCTGGAAAAAACTAGTCGTCTTGATCCTTTGATGAACCCTAGTTTAGGACTTGATAGTGAAAAGGCCAGTACTTCTATGGGTGTGTTGGATTCGAGTACTAAAGTAACTCCAATAAGTGCTGCTAGTCAGGAAACTATTGTTAATTCGAATTTGGTATTTCCTAGTGTTGGTTCTACATAAAATGATCCAAAGGCTGGTGGTACTTATGTCACGGACAACATGAATGTACAAACAGCCCCAAACGAGGGTCTTAAAATCTCGTTTAGTATGTCTCAAGCCTCTTCCTCAATTCTAAATTTGGGTACTATGAATTAAGGCCTTGGTGGAGTTAATATTACGAATTGTAATGATCTGGTGGTTCTGGAGGCTTGTAAGACGTTTGAAGATGTAATGCATTGAGTTGCGCCTAAGAATGTGGTGAATGCGTCCAGTTCTGGTCCTAATGTGAATTGTAGTGATAATGTGCCTAATGAAGTAAGGTCGTTTGCTAATGTGTTAACCCCGGAACGTGTCATTAGGAAAGTTTACTTTCGACCGTTGGTGAATGAGAATCGTATTGATAATCATGATACGGTTCTTCCAAAGGCTGCTATGGAGGATGTGTTCAACCGTTATGATAATACTCTTGTTGGCTTCTTTGTTGGCAAGAATATTGCCTTTCCATTGGTCCAAAACTACGTCACTAACACCTGCCTTTGGCGATTTTTCTAATCCCTAACTGCCCAAATCGTTTTTCACCTTCTTCCTTCCAATTCTTGTGTTCTATGCAACGATTTGATAAGTTTTAGTGATTACCATTCGTGTTATTCATTATTTTGATCATTATTGCTACTTAATTCGCATTGATTGCTGGTTTTTGGTTATTTTTTTAGGGTTTAGTTAAATTGATCTTGGTTTATCCCTAACATCTCCTAATCGTTTTTTCATCTAAATCTGCCACTATCAGATCTAGTGAATCATTTTAGGGATTAAATCGCCTTTATTATCCTAATTGAACCTTATTATCCCTTAACTCCTAGAGTCTGTTTGTTTAAATCGACTTTTACCTATATAAGGTCGATTCCTTTATTCTGTTGCGCATTGTTTTTATGCCATTTTATTCCTGTAATTAGGGCTTCATTTTTTTTCTATGCGCTTTGGTCTGATGGTGCTTAATTCAACACTATACTCGTTAAGGGTTCGATGATTTTTTTGTTTGCAAGTAACCCATCCTAGGGTTTTGGATTATACGCATGCATCTATTTTTTGGTGCTACAAGTATATCGTGGTTTAAGTGGGTTTGGAGACATGGAATCAAGGTTTCTTAATAAAAAGAACTGTTCTTCAACTTCTGGGCTGGCTTCGAAGATCAACAACATTGATGGTAAGATTTTATTTAATAAGAACAAACCTTTGAAATCAATTCTAAAGCGTGCTGGTATTGAGGGTCAAACGGGGAAGTTTTCCACTTCCTAATGAGATTGGTACTGGTTCTAGTGCAATTGATGGTGCCTCTACTGGTGCTAATTCTTTGAGTACGCTGGTTGAGGAAGTAAATAATGTAAGTAGTAGTTCACATGATGCGTGTGTGACTTCTGATGTTGGTGGTTTGGTTGGTACTTCTGATGTCGATGCTTATGGTAATGTGGTACCTAAAGATGCACATACACGACATGATGATGGATGTTTTGTTGACACTATTTCTGGTGTACACGTTGTTGCTTCTTCGTACTATGATGCTAATAATCCTAAGGTATATGAGTCTTTTGCAACAAATGTAAGTTTTACTTCTGGTGCTAAGGTCGTTATCCAAATTACCGTGGTTGAGGAGATGTGCCAAAAAAATTCTAATACACTCTACGGTTATTTTATTGGTCAACGATTAGCTTTTCCTTTTGTGGAAGATTATGTCAAGCATACTTGGGCTAAGTTTGGTTTCCAACGAGTTATACTACGTGGTAGTTTGTTCTTTTTCCAATTTTCATCGCAGGAAGGTTTGCTGAAGGTGCTAGAAGGGGGTCCTTAGTTCATAAGATCAAATCCCATCTTCTTATATAATTGGGTGGCTAATACTAAATTGGAGAAGGAGGTTATTACAAAGGTACCAGTTTGGGTGCGTTTTCATAGACTACCTACTGTGGTGTATTTGGAAACTGGTATTAGGTTGATTGCTAAACGAGTGGGATGACTCTTATGATTGGATGAGGGTACTTCCGCTATGTGCATTAACCCTTGGGGTCGTTATTCTTATGCAAGATGTCTTATTGAGTTATCCGGTGTTCATAGTGTCTTGTAGTTTATTGAAGTTGATATTCCTTTGCCTAATGGGAATGGCTATTATAAGGAATACATTGATGTTGAATATGAATGGTGGCCGCCTCATTGTTCACATTGCAAAGTCTTCAACCATGAGGAGAAGGAATGTCAGGTTTTGAAGAGAAAAGTTGACATAGGGTCAGAGGAAGAAAGTGTGCATGTTAAGAAGCCAGTTCACACTAATAAGGCTGGTAAAAAGGTAGCTAAATTGCAACAAGGGTCTAGGGTGTTCAAGCCTAAGTCTACCTTCATTTATAGGCCTGTTTCTCAGAAGTTCTAATAAAGTCACTTAGGAGGTCAAGCCTAAAGAACAACCTGATTCTATTCCTCCTTTGGTGATTTCTAATGACTTATCTCAATCTGTTAATGAGCATGGTTACTTTAAAGATAACATTAACCTTGATGAACTCAAGCGTGATATGGAGCAAGTGTGGGAAGTCGAGAGGTTCTTGATCTAGCTTCTAATTCTTCCAACGTGGAGGTGGTGGGATAGGTCCTGATTGCAAATTAATAAAGTGGTTTCTAAAGTTCCCTAACGATCGTTGGAGGAGGTATGGATAAAGTGAAACCTCGTAAGGTTTCTACTAATGCCAAGTTCTGTAGGTGATTGTTGGGATATGAAAACTGATGACATGAAAGTAATCAAGATATGAAAGTGCCGTAATCGCAGTATGGAAAAAGTCAAAGAGTCAAAGCACGCTTAAAGACAAAGTCAAAGTAATTCGCACCCTCAAGTCAAAGTAATCTGCAAGAACAAAAGAACTCAAGTATATTCGTTTATGGAAAGTATTGTATTCTATGTTTAGATTACTTGTCGTGATAAGGTTACAAATTGTAAACCGACTAGGGTTATCCTTGAGCCTATAAAAGGACCTCTAGATTGGCATTAGACGCATTTAGAAGTTTATGAGTTTTAAAGTTTACGAATTCACAAGTTATTTAGTGTTTTAGAGAGAAGTTCGATAATCTTAGAGTTGTTTAGTGGATCTCGCATAATAAAGCAAGATTTATTTAGAGTTTATAATAAAAGTTATTCTTCTTAGCTTTGTTAAGTAAATTCTACTGATAAAGATTGCCCGTTGTTTTTTGTTAATAACTTAGGATTTATCCGAGGTTGTTAAACCTTAAAAAGCTAGTTAAGTTAGTTTGATTAAAGTATATCGATCCAACAAGTAGTATCAGAGCTTGTGTGGAAACTCTGACTAAGAAGAAACCCTACTACAACAATATTCAAGATGTCGAATCGATTCTGTTGCACCACCTTCCATCACCTCTATGAGGATTCCTCACATCAAGAAAGGCTTAATATGATCTATGGTGTATGAAGATGAGGCAAGACATTGTCATTACGCACCAAGCTCTATGGAATGTAACGCCGCCACAAATGGTAATGAAGAAGTTCCTAAACCCATTGATGTTCCCGACAACCCAAAGCACCTAAGCAGCGCTTTACCGGCCAGCCTGTTACATTGGAATCAAGAGAAGGCACTCAACATTCTCTTGTCTGCCATTCCTGATGGTCATCTTCTCAAATTTCATGATGCTAAGCTCTGGTCTGCTTCAAGACCAGTTTGAGGAATGAAGCTTCTAAGAAGATGCATAGAAATTTGCAAGCAACGCTTTGAAACTTTCACAAATTGGTGAAAGAGAGAGTCTTGATGTCAGATATGATAGGTTTCAAAATCTCCTCAACATGTTAGAATTTATACAAGGCGTAATATCGCTTGAGGATGCTAATTTGAAGTTTCTAAGGAGTTTGCCATCTTCATGGCATGTTATTGCTACAATGATCAGAGGACAACAAGGTTTGGATGTCATGGACTTTGATGATCTTTATACAACCTCAAGGTGTATGAGCATGAGATGAGTGGTCAAACAAACCCAAGTCTCTATTGCAAGATGCTTTTCTATCATCTCGAAGAAAACGCACTTCCATCAAAAGTACGCTTCTCCTCAAAGTAATCGTTAGTGCAAATATTACTAATATTTAATCTATACAAATCTGCTTGTTTTGATTGATGACAAACATGTAATTTGTAATACATAACGTAAAATGTACAAGTTACTTGTAATTACATTTGTCTCAATTATTACATTCAACACCCTCTCGATGTCTCAAGTCCTCGTGATGTTACAACACAAAAGTCTACATGTTTGTTATGTGGCATTATGATCAAACCCATTAACAAATCATATAGAATGTTTAAAATACGTTTCGAGTCACTAAGTATTTTAATAGGTTAACCATTCAATTTAGAACCTCATTTTACATTTTGCATTCACAAGTATTTCAAAAGGTAACTAGACATTTTTATTAACTAGTTACATACATTATAAGCTTACTTTGATAAACATGTTAATCTAAAAATGGAAATACATGTTACATCATGGCATGCATCATCTTTGAAATTGTCACACCCCCAAATTACCTGTTTTGCAGCGGAATGGAATTCCTGGGGATTGACTGTCATAGCATCACAATCACAGTTATATTGAACGACCTAAAGTGTCGTTTGGAAAATACATCGTTTGATTTAATAAAATAATCAGAGTTTACAAAGTATAGGTCCCAATTGAAATTAACTTGTGCGGAAATAAGTTTGTTACAATTCAAACGATGTTTTAAAGTACGTAAAACCCAGTGAGACGCTAAGCCGTCATCGCGACTCCATGATGTGTCCAAATGCATGCCATGAAGTGAATGGTTACCCGAGATAAAACATGCTAAAAGTGTCAACACAAAGGTTGAGTGAGTTCATAGGGTTTGTGTTGAAATGTAAAGCCTTCAAAATCAGTTATGCAAAAGAAAGGCATTTAAATCCACTCAGCCAAGTTCCTGGCCATACAAAACTTGCAACCTGTGTATTCACAACCCATTGCCAAAAGGTGCAATAGTTTATGTTCAAGTGCATGATGACTAATGTATTCACATAATAGTGCATGACTTTATGTATCAATAGTTACTTAATATAACATAATCAACGGCTTCAAATTGTTCCATGACCATTAGTGCAATGATTATACCAAGACCATCAGTTCAATGAATGTACCAAGACCATCACCAATGAAATATCTCCAAGACCATCAGTCCAATGAATATACCAAGACCATCAGTCAAATGAATATACTATGGAAATACTACTATGGTAATACTGTTCATGCATGACTAAAACATTCACTGATAAACATATAATTTGCAAATAGTCATGAATGTATAACAATTATTGAGCATGCATCTCCCCAAAAGAGTTATTCAAAATACAAAGAGTAGGGCTATGACTCATAAGTTATCCATAAAAGTTAAAGTACTTGTGAAAGTAATGAAAAATAAATTGGAAAGCATTGTATCTCCAAAAAGTAGTATAAACAATCAAAATGGGGCTATGAAACTCACTTGGTAAGATGAGGCGATGACAAAAGTGAGTACACCGAGATGTAGTGTGATACTTTAACCTTGACCTATTATGAATGATATGATATGTAATGAGTTATGGTATAATGTTATGCATGCATTTCGTATGTTATTTATACCATTTTGTGAAGTTTTGAAAAATAATACTCTTCGTCAAAAAATACTCTTTTGACGTCTTGACCATTCTTAAATTACTTTACAAGTATTTACGTCAAAATGTCATCCTACAATAGTTTGTAATGATTTATTGTGAAATTTTAACTTTTCGTCGTAAATAACGTCGTTGGAAATTTCATGAAAGTGACAAAATGGCTTCAAAAACTAGTCGTGAAATGGTGTAACGTCAAAACATTAGGAAACTTAACCTCGACGGTTTTGGAAAGCTTGTATCAAAAATCTAGAAGTTTTAGTACAGGAGTTTTCGCCTCTAGAGGTCTTGAAACATAAAGATAATAGGGGTTAAATATGGTGGTTTTGTCCAAATGTTGTGTAAAAAGTGAGTTTCGCAAAGTTTACAACCGTAAATAATTTATTACATCTCCGCTATACAAACGGTTGGTCGTTTTGAAAAATATGCTTGGTGATCTCAATTTTATTAGAAGACATCTCAACAAAAAGTTCTACATCATCGTAAAAACACTCTTCAATATGGTCGTTTTAGTTACCGTAACACTTGTCTCAGAAAATAATATAGTTTTTCTAAAATAATAAAGTTACGGCAATTTATGAAAACGTGTATATCTAGTCGTTTCAAACTGCTTTCTAACGATTATACATCCTTAGCTTTGTATCAAAGTATACTAATATATTTTTGATAAGTCGAAATAATTTGTAAAGCTTAGGACTGCTTTTGACTCAAATAAAACAATAATAGGTTGCTGAAATTTCAGAAAAATATATATCTCGTCACAAACTTGAAAAATTCATAACTTCTTCTTAAGTATAACTCCGTTTTAATCCGTTCAAGCCGCCACGGATTCGTTTTAAAGTATATTTTCTAAATATCAAGGCCAAAAATTCGTGCCTACTGTCGGATTTTCCAGAAAAACAAAATAAGGACAGAACCACTTTATATACTTGCCGAGAATAGTTTTTCTCGTACTAAACCTATTTCAATCCCTTCAAATCAACTCCAAACTAATCTAATCCTACCATACACCTTCTTAGGGTGTCATGGGTTCCTAAACATCATCAAGACCAATATATAACAAGGGATAATTATAGGATGACTTTTATATATATAACTCTAAAAATCATGTAAAATGGTATAAATCAACATAAGTCTTGCATGTTTGCTCCAAATATGAAGAAATAAATATGAAATGAAAGTAAAAGAGGTAAAATGAAGTGATATGCTTACAAGTAAACTATGATGAGGTGCAAAGAACAAAGGTTTAACCTAAACACCCTAGGTTTTATTTCAAACCCGAAATAAGAGTGTAATCTATATTGTTTAAACTTGAACTTGAAAGATTTGATGATTTCTTCAACACCCTAATATGTGATCGGTTTGGAGAGGTAGAACCAAGAGAAGAGAAAACCTTTTTGACTTGAACTAAAAATTATTGTGATTGGATTGTGTAAGTGAATGGAGTGTATATCAATACAAGAAAGATTTTACCAACTCTATTTGACTCACCCCTATAACCGTTTTTAGGGGAGTATGTCTCTCAAATACATTTTTTTTCTCATTGTATATATATATAAAATGTGTAAGTCAAAATGTAAGTGTATTTGAGATAAATGGTAACTTGTATACATTTGTGAAACTATAGTAGTTTTAGTTAAAATAAATTTTAATGGACCAAAGTAAATTATATTAAGATCATAAAAATTGTAAAAATATTTTTCTTGCATAATTTGAGTGATAATATAATATCGTAGTTTTAAGAAAACCGTCGTAATAATATCAATTTAACAATTTGTATATGAAATAAATTTAAAACACTGGGTAAACTCAAAATATAGTTTTTATAAACTAAATGTAAGTATAAAAATATATCTGATCATTTTTAGAAGTATCTGAAATGTTCAAAATAATAACTCACGCGATAACGTTTATTTAATATAAAATTTACGCGTTTATTGTGAAATGTAAAGTCATGAATGAGCTAATATGATGCAATC
Organism: Chrysanthemum makinoi; assembly: GCA_910596185.1. Classification (NCBI taxonomy): domain Eukaryota; kingdom Viridiplantae; phylum Streptophyta; class Magnoliopsida; order Asterales; family Asteraceae; genus Chrysanthemum; species Chrysanthemum makinoi. The sequence goes on from OU343219.1 coordinate 65,856,163, forward strand.
GATGTTAATGAAATGTAGACTAAACTTAGTCCATATGAAATGTTCGTGATGATATGATCATGAATTCGCCGCTAAACCATTAAGGTTACGCCATTTGGAACACGAAACCTAGTTTACTTATAAATGATGAAATTGTGAAACGGAATTGTTTTGAGAAATGACCAAAGTACGAAGTTGTCACATTCGCCTAACCAAAAGGAATTCAGTTCCTCGATTCATTCCATGTTGTTCTCTACTTTAGGGTTTGATGTGGCAAACTTTTCCCATTCTCGAGCAAAACCTTCAAAAGACTTTTAGGTAACCGATTTTTACTTAATCTCACAACTCATCAAACAAGAACTGTCATGAGATTAGGCTAAATCGGTTCGAAGTAACTGTCTTTTGAAAATTTGGTCGGCCTAGAATTGTTACACATATAAGCTTCCACTATCCCTTCATTGCATGATTCTTCCAATTAGACATAGGTGATCAAACTATGTATAATTTAGGAGTAACTATGCAATGCTTGGACTAATCGACTCATATGATGTTTGTGTTAAGTCAACTGTGTAAAATTGTGATAGGGAATGACAGGGCATTCTCCACATTGATTCTCGGAGAGAGGATACTGGATGGGTATTTGAAGGCATCCATGTGACAATCGATTTGAAATGAAAGTAAATAACTCGAAATGTATCGATAAATCGCATGTAAAGTGATCATGCACTTATGATGAAATGATGAGATGCTATGATGATGTAGTTATAGTCTAGGGGCAATGATGCAACCTAGTTCTCTATAATCGAAGCTCATGCCAACTGCCACACCCCAAATTACTGCTTTGGTACGTAATGGAATTCCCGGGATGGACTGCCATAGCATCACAATCATTAGAGTATATTGAACGACCTCAAGTGTCGTTTGAAAAATACATCGTTTGATTTAATAAAATAATCAGAGTTTACAAAGTATAGGTCCCAATTGAAATTAACTTGTGCGGAAATAAGTTTGTTACAATTCAAACGATGTTTTAAAGTACGTAAAACCAAGTGAGACGCTCGCCATCGCTGACTCCATGATGTGTCCAAATGCATGCCATGAAGTGAATGCCTTAGATACCTGAGATAAAACATGCTAAAAAGTGTCAACACAAAGGTTGAGTGAGTTCATAGGGTTTGTGTTGAAATGTAAAGCCTTTCAAATCGTTTATGCAGAAAGGCATTGTAATCCACTCGTTCCAAGTTCCGCCATACAAAACTTGCAACCTGCGGTATTCACAACCTATGCTGTGCTTATAGTTTATGTTCAAGTGCATGATGACTAATGTATTCACATAATAGTGCATGACTTTATGTATCAATAGTTACTTAATATAACACATAATTCGAATCTGTTTCAAATTGTTCCATGACCACAAGTGCAATGATTATACCAAGACCACGGGCCAATGAATGTACCAAGACCATCACCCAATGAATATACCAAGACCATTAGTCCAATAATATACCAAGACCATCACCAATGAATATACCAAGACCATCATCACCCAATGAATATACTATGGAAATACTACGTATGGTAATATACATTTTGCATGACTAAAACATTCACGGATAAACATATAATTTGCAAATGGTCATGAATGTAATAACAATTATTGAGCATGCATCTCCCCCAAAGAGTTATTCAAAACAATTAAAAGAGTAGGGCTATGACTCACGGTTATCCATAAAAGTTAAAGTATTTGTGAAAGTAATGAAAACAAATTGAGCATGTATCTCCCCCAAAAGTAGTATAAAACAATCGAAAATGGGGCTATGAAAACTCACTTGGTAAAATGAGGCGATGACAAAAGTGAGTAATAATCGAGATGTAGTGTGATACTTTAACCTTGACCTATTATGAATGATATGATATGTAATGAGTTATGGTATAATGTTATGCATGCATTTCAGTATGTATTTATACCATTTGTGAGTTTTGAAAATAATACTCTTCGTAAAAAATACTCTTTGACGTCTTGACCCTTCAAAAATTACTTTACAAGTATTTACGTCAAAATGTCATCCTACAATAGTTTTGTAATGATTTATTGTGAAATTTTAACTTTTCGTCGTAAATAACGTCGTTGGAAATTTCATGAAAGTGACAAAAATGGCTTCAAAACTAGTCAGAAATGGTGTACGCCAAACTAGGAAACGAACTCGGACGGTTTTGGAAAGCTGTATCAAAATCTAGAAGTTTTAGTAATGTGAGTTTTCGTCATAGAGGTCTCGAACATAAAGATAATAGAGGTTAAATATGGTGATTTTGTCCAAATGTTGTGTAAAAGTGAGTTTCAAAAGTTTAAGCAAATCCGTAAATAATTTATTACATCTCCGCTATACAAACGGTTGGTCGTTTGAAAAAATATGCTTGGTGATCTCAATTTTATTAGAAGACATCTCGTTACAAAAAGTTCTACATCATCGTTAAAAAATTTCAATATGGTCGTTTTAGTTACGTAACACTTTGTCTCGTGAAAAATAATATAGTTTTACTAAAATAATAAAGTTACGGCAATTTATGAAAACGTGTATATCTTAGTCGTTTCAAACTGTTTCTACGTATTATACATCCTTAGCTTCAGATCAAAGTATACTAATATATTTTTGATAAGCCTAAATAATTTGTAAAGCTTAGGACCTTTTGACTCAAATAAACAATAATAGGTTGCTGAAATTTGAGAAAATATATATCTCGTCACAAACTTGAAAAATTCATAACTTCTTCTATAACTCCGTTTAACTGTTCAAGCGCCACGGATTCGTTTTAAAGTATATTTTCTAAATATTAAGGCCAAAAATTCGTGCCCACTGTCGGATTTTCCAGAAAAACAAAATAAGGACAGCACCATTTTTATATATACTTGCCTAAAATAGTTTTTCTCGTACTAAACCTATTTCAATCTCTTCAAATCAACTCCAAAACTAATCTAATCCTACCATACACCTTCTTAGGGTGTCATGGGTTCCTAAACATCATCAAGACCAATATATAACAAGGGATAATTATAGGATGACTTTATATATATTTAACTCTAAAAATCATGTAAAAATGGTATAAATCAAATATAAGTCTTGCATGTTTGCTCCAAATAGGAAGAAATAAATATGAAAATGAAAGCAGAGGTAAAATGAAGTGATATGCTTACAAGTAAACTATGATGAGGTGCAAAGAACAAAGGTTTAACCTAAACACCTAGGTTTTATTTCAAAACTGAAATAGAGTGTAATCTATATTGTTTAAACTTGAACTTGAAAGATTTGATGATTTCTTCAACACCCTAATATGTGATCGGTTTGGAGAGGTAGAACCAAGAGAAGAGAAAACCTTTTTGACTTGAACTAAAATTATTGTGATTGGATTGTGTAAGTGAATGGAGTGTATATCAATACAAGAAAGATTTTACCAACTCTATTTGACTCACCCCTCTGTCCCGGTTTTAGGGGAGTATGTCTCTCAAATACATTTTTTTTCTCATTGTATATATATATAAAATGTGTAAGTCAAAATGTAAGTGTATTTGAGATAAATGGTAACTTGTATACATTTGTGAAACTATAGTAGTTTTAGTTAAAATAAATTTTAATGGACCAAAGTAAATTATATTAAGATCATAAAAATTGTAAAAATATTTTTCTTGCATAATTTGAGTGATAATATAATTATCGTGTAGTTTTTAAGAAACCGTCGTAATAATATCAATTTAACAATTTGTATATGAAATAAATTTAAAACACTGGGTAAACTCAAAATATAGTTTTTATAAACTAAATGTAAGTATAAAAATATATCGATCATTTTAGAAGTTTTCGGATTAAATGTTCAAAAATAATAACTCACGCATAACGTTATTTAATATAAAATTTACGCGTTTATTGTGAAATGTAAAGTCATGAATGAGCTAATATGATGCAATCGATGTTAATGAAATGTAGACTAAACTTAGTCCATATGAAATGTTCGTGATGATATGATCATGAATTCACAAACCATATAGTTACGAGTTTGGAACACGTAAAACCTAGTTTTACTTATAAATGATGAAATTGAGGAACGTGAATTGTTTTGAGAAATGACATGAAAGTACGAGTTGTCACAGAATCCTTGAAGATCTCTTGAATATATTGGTTAGATTGACACTCAATATATCAAATGTGATCTTGTTAAGATATGGTAAAATCTTGAAAAGATTTGAAGAAAGATTTTTAGATTTCTTGTCGTGCACCCACGCACCAAAATGCATAAAGACGGAACCTTTAATTGGTATCGTGGTCCGTGGACGCTCCTCGTCCCTTTTGCCTATAAATAGAAGCCCATTGTTTCTCATTTCTTCATCACTTGAAAACACACCTTCCTCACCTTCTTGCATACAATTAGATCAATCATTAACAATGTAGTAACATACATTAAACACCCTAATGATCATGATCATAATGCTTCTAACATTCATCTTTGTTGTAAGCATATTCTTTGATCAACCAAGGAAAGCTTGGAGATCTAGCCATCCCCACTCACCACAAGTTGAAGATCTATCACAACAAGTTTAGGTAACTTGTGATCTTCATCATGAAGGCTTCCTATCAATGGAAGTTCATTTAGAAGTAGTTATTCATATCCATTAGACATTTGTGTCATGGATCATTAGTGTAAACATCATTGCATCATCACAACACTTTCACCAAACTAGATTAGATGGTTTATGTGTTTGTGCCATAAAACACAAGGTTTGTTATGTTGGGCCATAAAACATATTGGGAGTGGTTATACCCTTGTAAAAGAACTCGACATCTAGCTTAGTGTCGGAAATATTGTATAGGCGACGTTAGGTTGGTTCTACTCGAACTAGAACCCGTTATTTAGCTTTGTACCGGAAAAAGTGTAAGCGACGATTGTAAGGTTTTCTCCGCCGAGAAGGGAGCTTGTTGATTTAGTGAAGTAACTCGAGTTGGGTACTCTGGGAGTGGAGTAGGGCGGAAAGAGATCGCGGACCGAACCACTATAATTCATCGTGTTCGGTTTGCACTTTCCTTTCTTTATCTCTTTACTTTTATAGTTGCACTATACTATTGCTTGTGATGTGGTTTGATGTTAATGCTTGTGTGACAACATGGTTTACTATGCTTTACATTAGTCACAAACAATAATTGGAACTTTCATATTATAACAAGCTTCATAAGCAATTTGATACTAAAGATCTAAAGTTTTTAAACGGTAACGATTCACCCCCACTCTTCACACAATTGGTATCGAGCCATGTAGCTCTTATTTTCAAAACAAATGGTTTTAAAATAGAGTACGATCCATGTATCAAATTACCATTGAAGCGAAAAATAATATGAAAAATGCTTTGCTTGTTATACTTAGAAATTTTGTTGTTAAATGTAACTTTGTATACAAGCTTGAAGGTTTTCTTGAAAAATAAAATAAAAGTTTGTTGAAAGAACTAGTAAGTATTGTATTGTGTGCTTATAGAAAATTTACTAAGAAATATGATTTTAAAGGAGTGTTTGGGATAACTATAAATTTAGTTGAAAAATCACCAGAAATGTTTAAGATAAGCTACATAAGTAGATATGTTGTTAAATATGTGTATTATATGTTTACTATGAAATCTAGTAAGTCACACACGTTTTCTCTATGTCAAATACTAGTTTTGGTGAATTGCTCAGAGGACCACACACCAAATCTTATAAAGGGCGGATCCCTTTATTTGGTTCCGTGGAATCGGTGTACAAGATGCGCTTTTGGGCAACTTCAAAAATCATAACTAATTAACCGTAAGTCCGCATGTGTCGAGCCACCTATCAATTTAAAGGGAATTGAGTCTACTTTCACTTAAAAATACTTTCATGGCCTGAGTCTAATTTTAAATAAGTGAAATAGACCAAATACTACAGTATGTCTAAAATATTGAGTTTCGCTTTAACATAAAAACTCAAATTTTTGAATCAAACAATTTAAGTTGGTATTCTTAGAACTTTGATACAACTTCCTTTGAAACTAAATAATTTGGTAATATGTTTAAAGAAATATCAAGCTTGGTATACATCGTCATATTTAAACGCAAAAAATGACAAAAAGGTAATACTTTCTTGTATGCTATGCTAAATGACCACTTGTTTATGTTGTTTGCATATATGTTGCTTGCTTATTTTCAAATTGTTGTTTACACTTGTTTGTTTGCATAATATAAGTGTCAATCTTGCCATGTTATTTATTCGCTTGTTTGACGATTTCTTGTTTATGCACAATAGGATATTTGCTAGATTTTGTGCACTAAGTTGGAAAATTGTTTTACCATCGCTTGTAGAATTAGATCACTTCTTTTGCATAGGTTATACTAACATCTCACATAACTTATGAAATGTCATAACTCACTTAGCAATGAGTACTAACTAAATTAGTTAAGTACTTTGAAAAATGAAGGTTTTTAGAGAGTGTTTGGTACAAGGACAAAAACAATGTTGTATGATGTAATATATGTGTTTTCGCTTTGTAGGATGATAAAATAACTTAAAACATTGATGTATGCTAACCGGTTCATGCAGGGGATAACACACGGGTGTTATCAAATTTTACCCATTTTCACTTATATGTGAAAATCGTTAGCCCTTGGTCAAAGTCTATGCTCCACTATGTTTGTATATATGTTATTGACTTTTCCTAACTAGAAATGATTAATGTCACATGTTTTAAGCAAAAATTTGTTTCGAAAACTCCCCGACACCAAAAAAATGGGTGCTGTGAAGTTTTCTGGTGTCCACGATTGAGCGGCACCAAAAATTTGGTACCGTTTGTTATGCATTTTGGTACCGCCGTTCATGATACAACATGGCGGACCAGTGGCACCAAATTAAGGGTTCCGCCTATGCAAAAAATTGGTGCCGTGGATTCTACAGGTAAGTTGTTTAATTTTACTAAATCCCGCAATCTAATTTTCCAAATTTCTTTTCTAGGATAGTTGTTAATGTATATCGTTCATATGTCATTCAACACATCCTCAATGGATTAACTTAGGATGTTTGACATGATTTTAGACACTTCCATCTCATTGAAACTACATCTTTGTATGGATTAACATCAAATTAAATCTTTCACTTAAGAAAAAACCACTAGGATTAGCATTCGATCTTGTTGCTTCATTAACTTGAACTCTACATCATCAGACTCATTACCTCTCAACATCTCATCACCGATTCAAGATGTGAACTTTCTAAACTTAAGTGCTCTAACTCCACCACCAAAATAACCCACCATTATGACCTCTTCACAACCATCCAAAAACACCTTCACTACCTAAGTCTTCAAAACTTGTACCTATCAAACTTTGTGCAACACAACCAACATCTCCTCACCCATTTAGGATGACTTAGATGACTTACCGAGACTAACAAATCTGGACTCATTATTTGCAAAGATATCATACACAAGTCTATCATATGACTATAGATATTGTTTTGTATCTACATGTATTTCCTCACTTGGTTAACATGAAAATAATGTGTCATCCTTCAAGACGATAAGTATTTACATAGAGTCATAACTCACACGTATGTTAAAGACATACTATCAAGTCTTGTTTTCCTTGAGTTCAATCTAAGCTTTATAATCTCAACAAATTAGAATTGACAACTTAAGTATTTCATCCGAAATATTCAAGTATATGTGACTTACGATTGTAGTCATTAAAAGTCATATCTGAAAAATCAACACCCAAGTATTTTAACAACACATGTTGAAACACTTATCCAAAACAAACAATCCACGTGCCACTTATCCCTCTTTGACACCTACTATCCTCTTCCATCTTCGCACCATTAAGCATTATTGCTCATGAACTTCCACGAGCATCCTTTAAATCAAACATGCCCTTTCAAGGTGAACCTATACCTCAGCCCCTAAGCTTCATAGACATAACCAAAACTTCAAGCACTTCACCCACTAGTTGTAGCAACCAATGAACCATAAGAATTAGTATCCGTACTTTTGTGTGTTCAACATCTATGGACAAATAATCAACCTAAAGTACTCCCATAGCACAACAAACCCCTACATCACCACATCCTTAGTTAGACACACTAGAAGACCTACCACCTAGATCAAACAATCCACCATCCTTACCATCATTTAAATTCGTTGAGTGTATTGCTCAAAAAGCCTTTGTGTCCAACACTTGTACTGAATCAAATGCACGTTTGAACAAACTCAACCATCCTTTCCAACATATAAGGACTTAGATAATTCATTATGGCTAGAACCTCAACTATCAAATAAGCATGGTGCTCTTGGTAATGGTTGTCAATTTCCACTAGGTATAAGTAGTACTACCTTCACAAATTATCAAAGTATTAGTAATACTTTGTCATTAAACTGCATAAATTTCAAGTTAAACCTCAAATCCACATTTTAACAACATATGTTAAAATGCAATCTCAAAGCCAACATCATACACCCCAAGCAACAATGACTCTTGAGGAGTATACATAAGAAACTCGAGTGAATTCATCTTGTCATCATCTAGTGAATATAATCTTGAGACCAAGTTTATTTAGATGGGACTATCCGATTCAAACACTTTGGCTTCATATCTTCATTTAGGAAAACATGATGTTTTGAAGAACATTATGACTAAGATTCATGCGTAAGCTTTTCATTTTGTTAAAAGGATATTGTATATCCTATGCATCACTCTTGAGACATAAATAGTTGTGTTACAAGAGATTTCATTACACCTCATTGGCTAAATGATCTTGAAACAAACATCTACAAGTTCTATGAACTAGCATATCCAATTCATTTTGTCATACTTGTTTTCATAAGCATGATAACTTTATCCCATGGGATAATCTCATTTGTTTGTATCTATTTTCTTTCAAGTGTACATCATAACCTAACCTCGCTCAAACCGAGTGCACATCCAAGGTTAAAACTACACATCTTTAGAGCATACACAAGATCTATTGAAGTTGGTAACCTCACTTAGATTCTTGTTAAATAAAGAGCTCTCTTGAGAACGTTCTTAGTTTAACATATTCCATTATCTAGTCTTAGATGATCAATTCACATTTAAAGTACACACTTCAACTCAACATAAAAGATGTCATCCATTAGATCATACAATTAGCTGTGTAATTTGAACAACTTTAGATTCTAAACACAAGATTCAAACACATTGTTTATCAAACACACCATTGTTGAAATTCATGTGTATAACATGACGTCTTCATCACCTTAGTTATATTGCATATTAGTTGTGTCACATTAAGCCAAGTATTGGTAAACTATCATCTTTTATGCACTTTAATAGGCAAAAGTAGGAGTTCCCATCTTTCTAACATGAGAATGACTACTGGAGAACCTATTGCACTAGAAACTCAATTTGACCTAACGGTTGAATTGCTTCTAAAGAGAAGTTGGGTATGTGGAATCACCCGTAAAAATGGTCGTGTTTAGCCTTAATTGAGCACCGCTAGTAATAGTCTCATATTCATTCTCCAACTTGAAAAATCTGTTTTCCTATACTTGCCTAAAGTAAGTGTTAAAACATTGATAGTTTGCCTCGCCTTAGGAATACTAATCAAACAAGTAGTATATATGACTTTTCTTTTAAAACCACTTGCATTGCACTTATATGTGTTGATTACATGTTCTTGTTTGATACGATAAGTTGATTTGACATTATCTTAGTGTTTGATAACTAGTCAAATGTGTGAACCTTAGTACGGTATTATCTTCATAATGCTTGTATTCTTGTTTCATGCTACTAAACGTTTAAACCTAAACTTTATTTGCATGATGCTTACTTCTGAATTATTTTTAGCATGATTAACATGAACTCATAATATGGCATTCTGATACATTGATAATTTTGATATGATATATTTGTGTTTGAAGCTATTAGTTGGCATTCATTACATCGATGTGTAGTATGATCCAAATGATACATGCTCTTGTTTAAAATGATCAATTGTCTTGACATTTTCTTGGTGTTTGATACCTACTTGATTAATTGTCAAATGTGTAAACCCTAGAAAGCTTTTGTCTTTGTGATGCTTTATGCCACTTAATGTTAAGCGTAAACATAATTTGCATGATATTTAAGGTTGAAGAAATTTTTGTCATCTATATAATGTTTCACATGACTAATGTGTTATTTGTGAACTCATAATATGTCATTGATGTATCCATGTTTGAAAGCTATTGTCTTTTGTTGACATTCCTTAAATCTATGCACAAAATGGTCTAAATGATACATGCTCCAAATTGTTATGTCTTAAACATGGCTTGCATAATCTTTCATCTTGTTTCTTTTGCTTCTTGTCACACTATTTGTTTGCTACTTGTGCACATATAATCTGTCAAAGTGCTTTTGGTATGACAATCTTTTAGAAGCCTTTTATCTTACAAATTAATCACATAGATTATTGTATATCCAAGTATGCTTAAGTGTCTAAATCTACTTGACAAAACAATCTCATAAATAAAATATCTTGAATAAAGTCGTATTCTTGCATAATATGATTGTTTTGATGCTATCTTGTGTGGTGATTTCTTGTCTACTAAGTACAATGTGTTGTATTTTCTTATATAATATGTTATCATTTGATTTCTATCATGTTAAGATCTTTTATCACTAACAAATTTGTTTTGTAGGTTGATAACAAATTATTTGTTATCTCACTTGGTTCTAACTTTTATATGCTTATTTTGCATAATCCCCTTTATTGCTACGTAGATTAGCACTATGCTTTATGTGACAACCCGTACTTTCAGGTCATTTCTCGACACAGTTCACATCTCATTATTTCAACGTTCATAGTAAACTTGGTTTACTTGTTTCAAATTCGCGTAACCTTGGAGGTTTAGCGGTGAATTCATGATCATGACATCACGGACATTTCATATGGACTATGATTAGTCTACATTTCATTGACATCATGTGCATCTCATTAGTACATTCACAACATTTCATTTCACCTTCAACGTGTAATTTTTATATTTAATAATCTTTATCGCGTGAGTTTTTATTTTAAATATTTAATCCGTTACTTTCAAAAATGATCCCGATGTATTTTTAAACTTACATTTAGTTTATAAAAACTATATTTTTAGTTTTCCTAGTGTTTCAAATTTATTTGGTAATTAAATCGTTAAAGTTTAATTATTACGTCGTTTTTCTTAAAATTATACGATAATTATTTTATCACTCAATTTTCACAAGGAAAGTATTTTTACAATTTTTATCTCATAACATTCTATTTTGACCTAATAAAAACTTACTTGTACCACAAATGTCTATTTACATTCACTTATACATTTCCTACAAAAATTCTTATACTTTCTTTACAATATATACACAAGTTACAATTTAAAAAAAAAAAAAAAAAATATTTTTGAGACAACCCTCCCCAAAACCGGCCATAGGGGAGGGTATTCCATAAATGTGGCATGGCTTTGTGTTTTTCTAATTATTTCATTCAACATAAAAGTCTTGCACCTCAAATAATTCTCATTCATTTCAATCTCTTCAAGTGTTAGTAGAAAGTTTCTCTCTTTCTTTTGGTTCTTCACAAAACGGCCAGCATCAAGGAGTACTAGGGATCAAAATTTTTATCAAGATCAAGTGTTATTTCAACCTAGTTTATATCCTTTATATGGTTTTGAAATAAAAACCAAGGATATTTAAGTTAATCCTTGTTACTTTCACCTCTTCATTTTCACTAGTAAGCATGTTTTTATCATTTTTAAGTTTCCTTTTCATTTTCATATGTTTCTTTTCATTTTGGAGATATTATGCATGATATGTGATTTATACCATTGATTTCATGATTTTAGAGTTATATATACATATTGGTCATCCTATAAATATTCCCATGGTATTGGTTGGTCTTGATGGTGATTAGGAACCCATGACACCCTAAGAAGGTGTATGGTAGGATTAGATTAGTTTTGGAGTTGATTTGAAGGGATTAGAATAGGTTTTGTCCGAGAAAAACTATTTTCGATAAGTATATTTTGTGTTCTGTCCTTGTTTTGTTTTTCTGGAAAATCCGACAGTTGGTACTAAACTTTGGCCTTGATATTTAGAAAATATACTTTAAAACGAATCCGTGGCCGCTTGAACGGATAAAAACGGACTTATAACGAAGAAGTTATGGATTTTACAAGTTTGACGACGAAAAATATTATTTTCAGAAATTTCAGCAACATGTTTTTATTTTGTCCGGGTCAAAAATGAGCCTTAAGCTTCACAAATTATTTCGACTTCTCAAAAATATATTAGTTTACTTCAATACGAAGCTAAGGACATATTAAACATAGAAAACGGATTTGAAACGACAAAGATATGCACTTTTTCATAAACTTGCCGTAACTAATTTTCTGCACACTATTAGCCAAAAACCACCATCTTTAACCCTTATTATCTTTATGTTCGAGACCTTTTGGACGAAAACTCCTGAACTGAAACTTTTAGATATCGATACAAACTTTCCAAAACAGTCGAGTTCGTTCTCTAACGATCGACGTACACCATTTACGACTAGTTTTCCAAAGCCATTTTTGTAAATTTCATGATTTTTCCGACGACATTGTTTTGCGACGAAAAGTGGTAATTTCTCTAAAAATTATTATAAAACCATTGTAGGATGACATTTTGACGTATAAACATGTAAAGCGATTTTTGATTGGTCAAGACGTCAAAAGAGCATTTTTCGACGTCGAGTAATATTTTCAAAACTCATAAATGGTATAAATAACATATCAAGTGCATGCATAACATTACATTGCAACACATGACATATCATATCATTCGTAATAGGTCCCGGTTAACGCATCACATTAAACCTCGGTGTACTCACTTTTGCCATTATTCCAGTTTACCAAGTGAGTTTCGTAGCCCCTACTTTTACTTGTTTTCATAACTGTTTTGGGGGAGATACATGCTCAATGATTTTATTACATTCATGATTATTTGCAAACTACATGTTTATCTAAACTGAATGCTAGTCATACGAAGTAACATTATTGCCATACTTAGAATTTCTATTTCATATATTCATTGGTCTAACGGTCTTGGTATATTCATTGAGCTAACGGACTTGGTATATTCATTGGTCTAACGGTCTTGGTATATTCATTGGTCTAACGGACTTGGTATACGATTATGGACTAACGGTCTTGGAACGATTTGAGCATACACTATACATTTCGGCAATGGGTTGTGAACACACGGGTTGCAAAAGTTTTGTATGGTAGGGACTTGGAACCGAGTGGATTTACAATGCCTTTGCTGCATAAACGATTTCGATACATTGAGTCATGCACTATTTTGTGAATTCATTTGACGATTTTTGTTTGAACATAAACTATGCATATTCGGCAAAGTGGGTTGTGAACATACATGTTGCAAGTTTTGTATGGGCGGGACTTGGAACTGAGTGGATTTACAATGCCTTTGCTACATAATCGATTTTGAAAGTCTTTACATTTCAACGATTTACAATGCCTTTGCTGCATAAACGATTTTGGAAGGCTTTACATTTCAAAACAAACTCTATGAACTCACTCAACCTTTGTGTTGACACTTTTAGCATGTTTTATCTCAGGTTTCTAAGGCATTCACTTCATGGCATGCATTTGGACACATCATGGAGTCGTGGTGACGACGCGTCTCACTTGGGTTTTACGTACTTTAAAACATCGTTTGACTTGTAACAAACTTATTTCCGCACAAGTTGATTTTTCATTTGGGACCTACTTTGTAAACTCTGATTATTTTATTAAATCAAACGATGAATTTTCCAAACGACACTTTAGGTCGTTCAATATAACTGTGATTGTGATGCTATGACAGTCAATCCCCAGGAATTCCATTCCGCTGCAAAACAAAGTAAATTGGGGGGTGTGACAGATTGGCATCGAGCTTCAGATTATAGAGAACTAGGTCGCATCATTGACCCTAGACTATAACTACATTATCATAGCATCTCATCATTTCATCATAAATGAATGTTCACTTTACATGCGGTTTTACGTGCATTTTTCGAGTTAATTACTTTCATTTCACATCGATTGTCACATGGATGCCCTTAAATACCCATTCCATTATTCTTTCTTCATACTCTAACGTGGAGAATTCCTTGTCATTCCCTATCACAATTTTTATATCACCGATTCATCATCGATATCGACGAATGCTTAGAGATAAACTTTAAATAGGGCGAAGTCGCTCTCACTCCTTTGTTTCACCACTAACATGTCGAGTCACACTTTATTCACACATTAAGTCTCTAGACCATCATACATTGAAGCACTTACAACACCTCATAACCCATCTTTTCGGAACCCGTCGATCATTTTGAAAAATAACCTCAAACTTATCGTTTCTTATCACATTTCTTTGAAGCGCTTATTATTAACATCGGATTTTGCTACGTCTCACACTTCCTCTTGTTTTGAAGAAGATATGGCGCCAAGAAAGCCACACCGAAATGACCCAGCGGCAATTCAAAAGTTGGTGAATGATAGCATTCTTGCGATGCTTTAAGGATGGAAAGGGAAACGGACTGGCCCTGCTGTGCCGAGGCCGCGGCTGCAAGCCGCAGAAAACTTGCTACGCTGGCTACTGCATAAATGTAAGAGGGTCCGGGGTTAAAAGCTGCTCGTATAAGGATTTCAAGAGTGGAGATCCCACCAAGTTTAAAGGGACTGAAGGAGCCACTGCCATGGTTAGATGGTTCGAGAAATTGGAGTCCGTGTTTTTGTTATGTAATTGCCCGGATGATAGCAAGGTCAAGTTTGCTACGAGTACACTACTTGATGGAGCGTTGTCGTGGTGGAACTCATATGCTCAACCGATGGGAATAGAGAATGCTTTCAAGCTTACTTGGGAGCAATTCAAGGGTTTGGTAACTAAGAAGTTTTGTCCTCGTACGGAAGTGAAAAAGTTGGAGACAGAATTCTATGAGTTGGTAACTATTGGGTATGACATTGATACTTACATTCGAAGATTTCAAGAATTGGCCGTGTTATGCCCATCTATGGTTTCGGATAACGAGAAGTTACTAGAGGCTTTTATCGGGGACTTCCGAGGTTATTCAAGGAGATGTGACTTCTTACCCGAATTCAACGATTGAGGAAGCTATTAGATTGACTCAAAAGCTCATGGCCTGTAGTGAAGAGAGGCAAGTACACCAACACCAACCAAAACAACAACAACCCCAACAACTGCACCAACTACAACGATAACCAAACCAACAACAACAAAAGAAAGTGGGAAGACGACCAAGGAGGTTATAACAACAACAACCAAAACCGTAACACTAACCATCATCAACAACAGAATAGAGGGCAAGAAACTGCAATGGTATATGTTGCTGCACCAATAGAAAGCAGAGGTTATGCTGGAACCTACCCACTATGTAATCGATGTAAGTATCATCACACGGGTCTTTGTCCTGCTAAGTGTTACAAGTGTCAACAAGCCGGGACACCTTGCCAGAATTGTAGAGGCAAGGCCATGGTTACATGTTACAGATGCGGGGAGCAAGGACACTATCAGAATCAATGTCCTCAAAACCAAGGTCAACAAGTCGAAGGTGCTCATGGGAATGTATATATGTTAGAAGGAGGAGGAGGAGCTCGTCAAGGTATCAACGACGGAAGAAGTAGAAGAAGTTCGGAAACTAACAGTCTTATTTCTCCTTATGTATTATGTCGTACTTAGTTTATGTCTTTCATCGTATTCGAAACTTTATAACCTAAGATGTACTACTTTTGCTAAACTACCCGTTGTAAAATATTCTCATCTATCGTACTTTATTTTCTTTCCGATTTGTTATCATTTACGAGGATTTTAATTCTTTTACTTTAACTATCATTTTAACGACACTTCTCCATGTCTTCTCTCCTCGATGTTCATCACAATTTTAACATCAGTTGACTCAACACCAAATAACATATGAGTCGATTAGTCCAAGCATTGCATAGTTACTCCTAAATTATACATAGCATGATCACCTATGTCTAATTCAGGAAGAATCATGCAATGAAGGGAGTAGTAGGCTTATATGTGCAAGCAATTCCGTAATCGAGCCAAATTTTCAAAAGATTTTCTTCAAACCACTTGTTTCCGGTTTGATCCGCGTGACAGTTCTTGTTTGATGAGTTGCAAAGATCGAGCTAGAAACAAGTTGTTACCTAAACCGATTTAGCCTAATCGTATGACGGTTCTTGTTTGATGAGTTGTGGGATTAAGTAAAAATCGGTTACCAAAAGTCTTTTGAGGTTTTGCTCGGGGATGGGAAAGTTTGCCACATCAAACCCTAAACCCGAGAGACCAACCGCGACTGAATTCGGGGATGAATTCTTTTTGATGGGCGAATGTGACAACCCGTACTTTCAGGTCATTTCTCGACACAGTTCACATCTCATTATTTCAACGTTCATAGTAAACTTGGTTTACTTGTTTCAAATTCGCGTAACCTTGGAGGTTTAGCGGCGAATTCATGATCATGACATCACGTACATTTCATATGGACTATGATTAGTCTACATTTCATTGACATCATGTGCATCTCATTAGTACATTCACAACATTTCATTTCACCTTCAACGTGTAATTTTTATATTTAATAATCTTTATCGCGTGAGTTTTTATTTTAAATATTTAATCCGTTACTTTCAAAAATGATCCCGATGTATTTTTAAACTTACATTTAGTTTATAAAACTATATTTTTAGTTTTCCTAGTGTTTCAAATTTATTTGGTAATTAAATCGTTAAAGTTTAATTATTACGTCGTTTTTCTTAAAATTATACGATAATTATTTTATCACTCAATTTTCACAAGGAAAGTATTTTTACAATTTTTATCATCTCATTACATTCTATTTTGACCTAATAAAAACTTACTTGTACCACAAATGTCTATTTACATTCACTTATACATTTCCTACAAAAATTCTTATACTTTCTTTACAATATATACACAAGTTACAATTTAAAAAAAAAAAAAAATATATTTTTGAGACAACCCTCCCCAAAACCGGCCATAGGGGAGGGTATTCCATAAATGTGGCATGGCTTTGTGTTTTTCTAATTATTTCATTCAACATAAAAGTCTTGCACCTCAAATAATTCTCATTCATTTCAATCTCTTCAAGTGTTAGTAGAAAGTTTCTCTCTTTCTTTTGGTTCTTCACAAAACCGGCCAAGCATCAAGGAGTACTAGGGATCAAAATTTTTATCAAGATCAAGTGTTATTTCAACCTAGTTTATATCCTTTATATGGTTTTGAAATAAAAACCAAGGATATTTAAGTTAATCCTTGTTACTTTCACCTCTTCATTTTCACTAGTAAGCATGTTTTTATCATTTTTAAGTTTCCTTTTCATTTTCATATGTTTCTTTTCATTTTTGGAGATATTATGCATGATATGTGATTTATACCATTGATTTCATGATTTTAGAGTTATATATACATATTGGTCATCCTATAAATATTCCCATGGTATTGGTTGGTCTTGATGGTGATTAGGAACCCATGACACCCTAAGAAGGTGTATGGTAGGATTAGATTAGTTTTGGAGTTGATTTGAAGGGATTAGAATAGGTTTTGTCGGAGAAAAACTATTTTCGATAAGTATATTTTGTGTTCTGTCCTTGTTTTGTTTTTCTGGAAAATCCGACAGTTGGTACTAAACTTTGGCCTTGATATTTAGAAAATATACTTTAAAACGAATCCGTGGCCGCTTGAACGGATAAAAACGGACTTATAACGAAGAAGTTATGGATTTTACAAGTTTGACGACGAAAAATATTATTTTCAGAAATTTCAGCAACATGTTTTTATTTTGTCCGGGTCAAAAATGAGCCTTAAGCTTCACAAATTATTTCGACTTCTCAAAAATATATTAGTTTACTTCAATACGAAGCTAAGGACATATTAAACATAGAAAACGGATTTGAAACGACAAAGATATGCACTTTTTCATAAACTTGCCGTAACTAATTTTCTCGCACACTATTAGCCAAAAGCCACCATCTTTAACCCTTATTATCTTTATGTTCGAGACCTTTTGGACGAAAACTCCTGAACTGAAACTTTTAGATATCGATACAAACTTTCCAAAACAGTCGAGTTCGTTCTCTAACGATCGACGTACACCATTTTACGACTAGTTTTCCAAAGCCATTTTGTAAATTTCATGATTTTCGGCGACATTTTTCGCGGAAAAGTGGTAATTTCTCTAAAAATTATTATAAAACCATTGTAGGATGACATTTTGACGTATAAACATGTAAAGCGATTTTTGATTGGTCAAGACGTCAAAAGAGCATTTTTCGACGTCGAGTAATATTTTCAAAACTCATAAATGGTATAAATAACATATCAAGTGCATGCATAACATTACATTGCAACACATGACATATCATATCATTCAGTAATAGGTCCCGTTAAGCATCACATTAAACCTCGGTGTACTCACTTTTGCCATTATTCCAGTTTACCAAGTGAGTTTCATAGTACTTTACTTGTTTTCATAACCGTTTTAGGGGAGATACATGCTCAATGATTTTTATTACATTCATGATTATTTGCAAACTACATGTTTATCTAAACTGAATGCTAGTCATGCAATAACATTATTGCCATACTTAGAATTTCTATATCATATTCATTGGTCTAACGGTCTTGGTATATTCATTGGTCTAACGGTCTTGGTATATTCATTGGTCTAACGGTCTTGGTATATTCATTGGTCTAACGGACTTGGTATACGATTATGGACTAACGGTCTTGGAACGATTTGAGCATACACTATACATTTCGGCAATGGGTTGTGAACACACAGGTTGCAAGTTTTGTATGGGCGGGACTTGGAACTGAGTGGATTTACAATGCCTTTGCTGCATAAACGATTCGATACATTGAGTTATGCACTATTTTGTGAATTCATTTGACGATTTCGGTTTGAACATAAACTATGCATATTCGGCGGTGGGTTGTGAACACACGGGTTGCAAGTTTTGTATGCGGGACTTGGGCGAAAGTGGATTTACAATGCCATTGCTACATAATCGATTTTGAAAGTCTTTACATTTCAACGATTTACAATGCAGTTGCTGCATAAACGATTTTGGAAGGCTTTACATTTCAAAACAAACTCTATGAACTCACTCAACCTTTGTGTTGACACTTTTAGCATGTTTTTATCTCAGGTTTCTAAGGCATTCACTTCATGGCATGCATTTGGACACATCATGGAGTCGTGGTGACGACAGCGTCTCACTGGGTTTCACGTACTTTAAAACATCGTTTGAATTGTAACAAACTTATTCCGCACAAGTTGATTTTTCATTTGGGACCTACTTTGTAAACTCTGATTATTTTATTAAATCAAACGATGAATTTTCCAAACGACACTTTAGGTCGTTCAATATAACTGTGATTGTGATGCTATGACAGTCAATCCCCCAGGAATTCCATTCCGCTGCAAAACAGGTAAATTGGGGGTGTGACACTTTATGGGACCCCTAAACTTGCATATAGTTTAAAAGCATATAGAATTAAGTTCTAGAGGGTTGGCCCTGCATTTATGTCTTTCAACCGACCTCTTTCCAAATCTCATTTTTGCTTCCGCTTTCCAAAAATCACCTACATCATTATTTAGTTATAACAATACTCTAATCCTCTTCACTTCCTATTAGGAAACCACATGCCTCGTCATGCGATCATCTTGCATTGATAAAGAAGAGTTGCATGGCTTTAAGGATGAAGTTTATTGTATGCTAACCATCATCCTGCGAAAAAAACATCATTAAGCTCATGTTTTTCGTTAACCCGAATAACCTCCTAAACACTTTGTTGTCATTCCTTATTTGATATATTACACATTATGTTGGATGTCCACCAATTAAGGGGGAGAGAAATCCATTCACATAATTGTCTTTGTCAAAATTTTATGTCTCTTAGACTCTAAAATACCAAAACATAGGTAAACACCACTTAGCTAAAACCGGTTCACGAAACCACAACTAGTTCAACCTTTTAACCTTATATCACAAGTTTGCACCAATACCTCATCAAGTGAAAAATAAATCATGTGTTTTACAAACTTCTTCATCTCCACAATCAACGAATCTAGGATTTTCCTTAAACTAGCACCTTACAACTTCACTATCTAGAACATCATAGGATCTTATCCTTTTCTAGCTTGACATATATCATGCATGTCATTGTCAGTGCAAACGATATATTAATCAAAACAGCCATTTCCAACACGTTGGTCCATCCAACTCTCACTTATATGATGTCATCCCCATCCTCATATAGGCACTCATTATTATTATTATTATTAGTATTTTCCATGTTGTCTTCACTTCTTTTCAAAGTGATAATCATCCATGTCGGTCAAAACCATGCTAATACTACATTTCCCATTGTAACCTAGAATAGGTCATTTTTATAATTCGTGTCAATCAATGAACGAATTTATCTTCATGTTATCACTTTTAGATAGAACACATTATTGATTACTCTTGGGTTGAAGCATATGAGAACTTGATCAAAACAATAGGTTGTTAGCATCAATAAAACATTCAAATCATAACCCTTATGCATCATTGAAATGCAATGTCCATTCATATTTTGTTTAGCTTTGGTCACTTGACATGACGAAAGGATTGCATGAGTCCATATTTTTTTTATTTTGCTATACATATGAGTTTCTAACTCCTTAATAGCTTCCTACCTAATCACCACCACCTTCCATCACCACTTTCACTAAATCATCACCACCATGGATTAGTGAAAACTTACTTTTGTAAATCTCGAGTCATCTACCATCACCACATGATTCCTACAAGTAAACCGACACCAACACTAGCACCACTAGTGGCACACCCGGTGGGAGACTTCATATCTTCTTTCTAGGAACTATTTTGTAGGCTTTTATCATATTATATTCTCACTTTTCTTATGATTGTAATTAGGAGACTACACTTCATGAGATCTTTGATTATATCATTTGTTACATATATACATCTTGTTTTTCTTTGTGAAAAAGATAAAATATATTGCACTAATGTTTTTCATTGTAGGTTCATCATCATATACACTAGATTGTATATAACTTACTCATCTAAGGATGAAGTTTGCATCAATTATTTTTCTTATTTTAGGTGCTTCTTGACACCCTAGAACAAGGAGGAATATCCTTTAAGCACTCATATTGCATCGTCTATACACTTGGTTGTATATGACATATTTGTCTAAAGACAAAGCTTCTATTATACTAATATTTATTTTGAAGGTTCATCTTGACGCCCTAGAGCAAGGGAGCTTCCATCAAGAATTTACTGAATGCATCTTATACACACTTTGTTGTATATCACTTACTCGTCCAATGACCTAATATAGTTTTCACTAATATTTGTTTTGTAGGTTTTAATCATACCTTGACGCCTCAAACAAGGGGGAGCAACCGTCAAGGGGAGCATGCACGCATTTAGCATCATTCTCACTTTTCAACAAGCATTTGTGCTTCGATAAAAGTGGAGAAAATAGGCTAACATTGCTATGCCTTTTTTTTTCATATATTTCTCATAATTTTTGTTGCATAAAACTAACCATGATGTAAGTTAAGCCTCTTTATTTGATCCATGGATCCGCTACCAAACAAAGGACCGACTGAAGTAGACGATTCAACTTCACTAGGGATGATGCAAGCTCGCCTTTTTGGAGAGAAATTAAGTTAAACTCAAAGGACACGCCCTTTTTGTTTCGACAAAAGGGGGAGAAGAGTGTAAACGAAGAAGGTAATGTAAAGGTAGTAGAGATACAAGTAACTTTTTACATTTTACTTTCTATTACGTTTACATATCTTTGTCATCATCAAAAGGGGGAGATTGTTAGTGCAAATATTACGATATTTAATCTATACAGATCTCGTTTGTTTTGATAGATGACAAACATGTAACTTGTAATACATAACGTAAAATGTACAAGTTACTTGTAATTACATTTGTCTCAACATACATTCAACACCTCGCGATGTCTCAAGTCCTCGTATGTTACAACACAGGTTCGTACATGTTTGTTATGTGGCATTATGATCAAACCCATTAACAAATCATATAGAATGTTTAAAATAATGCTTAGAGTCACTAAGTATTTTAATAGGTTAACCATTCAATTTAGAACCTCATTTTACATTTTGCATTCACAAGTATTTCAAAAGGTAACTAGACATTTTATTAACTAGTTACATAATACATTTTACAAGTTTACTTTGATAAACATTTTAATCTAAAATGGAAATACATGTTACATCATGGCATGCATCATCTTTGAAATCCTTGGAAGATCTCTTGAATATTTTGGTTAGATTGACACTCAATATATCAAATGTGATCTTGGTAAGATATGGTAAAATATTGAAAAGATCTGAAGAAAGATTTTTTAGATTTCTTGTCAGGCACCCACGGCACCAAAATGCATAAAGACCGGAACCCTTTAATTGGTACCGTGGTCCGTGGAGCTCCTGTCCCTTTTTGCCTATAAATAGAAGCCCATTGTTTTCTCATTTCTTCATCACTTGAAAACACACCTTCTCCACATTCTTGCATACATTTAGATCAATCATTAACAATGTAGTAACATACATTAAACACCCTAATAATCATGATCATAATGCTTCTAACATTCATCTTTGTTGTAAGCATATTCTTTGATCAACCAAGGAAAGATTGGAGATCTAGCCATCCCCACTCACCACAAGCTGAAGATCTATCACAACAAGTTTAGGGAACTTGTGATCTTCATCATGAAGGCTTCCTATCAATGGAAGTTCATTTAGAAGTAGTTATTCATATCCATTAGACATTTGTGTCATGGATCATTAGTGTAGAACATCATTGCATCTTCACAACACTTTCAATAAACTAGATTAGATGGTTTATGTGTTTATGCCATAAAACACAAGGTTTGTTATGTTGGGCCATAAAACATATTGGGAGTGGTTGTACCCGTGTAAAAGAACTCGGCATCTAGCTTAGTGTCGGAAATATTGTATAGGCGACGTTAGGTTGGTTCTACCTCGAACTAGAACCCGGTATTCAGCTTTGTACCGAAAAAAAGTGTGTTTGGCGATTGTAAGGTTTTCTCCGTCGAGAAGAGAGCTTGTTGATTTAGTGAAGTAACTCTCAAGTTGGGTACTCGGGGAGTGGAGTAGGGCGGAAGGAGATCCGCGGACGAACCACTATAAATCATAGTGTTCGGTTTGCACTTTCCTTTCTTTATCTCTTTACTTTTATAGTTTCACTATACTATTGCTTGTGATGTGGTTTGATGTTAATGCTTGTGTGACAACATGGTTTACTATGCTTTACATAAGTCACAAACAATAATTGGAACTTTCATATTATAACAAGCTTCATAAGCGATTTGATACTAAAGATCTAAAGTTTTTAAACGGTAACGTATTCAACCCCCCTTCTACGTTTCCACATACTGTTTCTCAAAGTACTGCTGTTTACACCCCCCCCCCTCTTATGCTCAGCAGGCCCCACCAACTACCACTATGCACTCAGATGAAGTTATGTGCTCATTCTTTGCACAACAAGCTAGTTTACCTGTCACTTATGAAGAAGATCTAGCACGGATTGAAGAAGATGCACTTGAAGAGATTGATATCAGGTGGCAAGTTGCTATGATCACTGCAAGGATCAAAAAGTATATGAAGAAGACAGGAAAAAGCATTGATTTCAAACCAAAACAGGGTATAACTTTTGACAAATCCAAAATTAAGTGCTTCAATTGTCAAAAGACTGGTCACTTTTCAAGGGAGTGCAGGTTTGCTAAGTATCAAGCAAACAGACATCCGAGAAGCCAAAACTTGAGCTCAAAGAAATTCCAATTTCTGAAACAAAGGCTTTGGTTGTGAAGAGAAGTTATCGGTTGAATTTGGAGTGAAGAATTTGATGATGAACCAGGTGACTTCTTGTATGGTAGCTTGGGAAGAAGTTGTTGAAGAATCAGTGGAAGCATTGGACTAGAGCACTGTTTTTTATGAGGAACCTGAACATGCTGTTTTGGAATCTGATGATGGCTTTGGAGGATTTGATTGGAGCAAGGAAAGTGAATATGATCCTATTCAACTAGCAATGGTGGCTACTTCATCAAGTTCACCCCCTATCTCTGAGGTATGCTCAAATTTCCATGATTTTTATGACAAATTACTTGGCAGTTATGTGATTGAAAGAGATAATTGTGTTAGGGCTAGGTCTGAGGTAGTAGGTTATCAAATAACCCTAGAATCTATGGAAGCCAAAATCTTAGCACATGAAACTAATGAAGTAGCTTAGGTTGAAAAATATGAACAACAGGATTACCAGTTAAAACTTAGTGAATGGAAATTAAACAGTAAAATTGCTGAAATTGAGAAATTAACTAAGGAAAGAGATGATTTGTTAGCTAAGTTTGCTACTTGGGGTGAAGCTTGTCTATCACATGTTACTTATGTTCAAAAACAGCAAAGAGCATTCCTTAAAACTGGATTAGGTTTTGGAATGGATTTTAGTAAACTAGAAGAAAACCAACCTAGTGATCAGGATGAAGGTGATTTTGAGGACATAACCACTAGTGATGATGAACTCATTAATTATGTAAACTCATCTAGTAATGAAGGTTCAATAAGTGATACACCTCCTGAGTATAAGAAAGACAATGAGTATCATACTGTTCCTCATCCAACTGGCATTCATCAACCCCCTAGGCCTGATGTTTCTCGTTTTGGAGTAGACAGTCTAGAGTTTAGGAAAAAGCTAGTTGCTCAATCTTGGTCTGAAAAACCCAAAAAACCTGTTGAAAACAATGTTCAAAATCAAGCAGTACCTTCAAATCAAAGTATCAGCTCCACAAGCATACCTTCTAAAACCTTTTCAAAAGCAAGATCTGCTAAACCTTTTGGGATAACTTTGGTCAAAACAAGTTTAATCATTCACCAAGGAGGCAAAATAATTTTGGGCATAGACATAGAAGAAGTCACTTTGGAAATATGGGTCAAAAACTGTGTTTTGTGTGTTATAGTCCTACTCATCTAATTAAAGATTGTGAACATCACTCAGAATATCTTAGTAAATTTCCAAAGAACAGTCACCAACCGAAACCTAGAAAGCACAAATCAGTTTGGAATAATTCAAATAGGGTTAATCAAAGAAACTTTTCACCAGATCATAGATACCGACATCAAAGAAGATCTTTTCAAAACCCTCAAGATCTCACTACTTTTCAAAGTACGGTTAACTCGCCCAAGATACTTTTTCAAAGTAAAAGCTCGGACAAAACAAGGTACTGATCACACTACTTGGAATAGGAACCCTAGGAGATCTCACTATCAACCTAGAAGGTATTATAATTCACATAGGGGATCTAGATCATAGGAACCACGTGTTAAACCAGAATGGGTTAAGAGGGAAAGTACTGCAGAGGGACAAACAGTACTTTCAACCAAAAGTGAATCTGATGTCTTTGTAATACAAGAAAAAGCAAATGAACTTGTAAAAGAGAGTTGTGTCGAAAAACCAGAAAGTTTTGAAAATCCACATGCTAAAGATCAAAAGATAATTCTTTATCACCATTTGAAAGATAGTGGAAATTACATACTCAAAGAATTTGAGTTTGTAACTCCACAAGGGGAACACAAGTCAGTAATGGCTTGGGTTCCTAAAAATCACTAACTCTTTTCTTTGTGTGCAGGGCAACCTAGAAGAGGATCTTAAAGATCATCTTATTGTGGATAGTGGTTGCTCTGGAAGTATGACAGAGACAAAGAGATCTGCCACTGATTTTAGGAAGATAAGTGGAGGAAGAGTTGCATTTGGGAATGATCCCAATGGAGGAAAGATTACTGAAAAAGGAACTATCAAAGCAGGGCTTATAGATTTTGAGAATGTTAGATATGTGAAGGAGCTTAAGTTCAATCTATTATCAGTTTCTCAAATCTGTGATAAAAAGCATCCTGTGTTATTCACTGACACAGAATGTCTCATCCTTTCCTCTGACTTTAAGCCTGTTGATGATGACTTGATAGTACTTAGAGTACCAAGGACAAATGATGTGTATAGTTTAAACATGAAGAGTCTACAGTCTTATGGAAGAGCCACATGCTTGGTAGCTAAAGCAACATCTGAAGAGGCACATCAATGGCATAGAAGATTGGGCCATGTTAATTTCAAAAATATCATCAAACTAGTCAAAGGCAATCTAGTTCGAGGTTTACCTTCAAAGACTTACAAGAATGATCAATCATGCTTGGCGTGCAAGAAGGGTAAACAACATAAAGCTTCCTGCAAGAAGCTTGAAGAGAGATCTATTAGAGAACCATTGGAGCTGTTACATATGGATTTGTTTGGACCTGTTTCTATGGCAAGTTTAAACAAGAAAAAGTACCGCTTAGTTGTAACAGATGATTGCAGTAGATTCAGTTGGGTATTTTTCTTGGGTTTGAAAGATGATACTTTTGATGCTATTTAGACTCTCATAATAGCTCTTGAAAATCAATTGCGACTTAAGGTTAGAGGTATTAGATGTGATAATGGGACTGAATTCAAGAACAGGCTAATGGATGAATTTTTTGCAAACAAAGGCATAAAAAGGGAATTTAGTATTGCAAGAACGCCAGCAGGAATGGTGTTGCAGAGAGGAAGAATAGGACTTTGATTGAAGCAGAAGGACAATGCTAGCGATTCCCATCTACCTATTCAATTCTCAAGGAAGGCACGTAAGTCGCTTGCTATGTACTTAACAGAGTCTCAGTCACCAAACCACAGATGAAGACACCTTATGAGTTGCTGATGGGCAATAAACCCAACATTCGTTTTATGAAGCCTTTTGGATGCCCTCTCACTATTTTAAATACAATTGATAATTTGGGGAAGTTTGATGGCAAGTCAGAAGAAGGATACTTATTGGGTTATTGCACTAACATAAAGAAAGGCTTTAGAGTGTATAACAGAGTTACTAAGAAGGTTCAAGATTGTCTTCATGTAGAGTTTTTAGAAGATCAAGACAATGAGAAAGGTAAAGGTCCTGATTGGATGTTTGATCTTGAAGTTCTAACCCCTTCTATGAACTATGTACCTGTTAGAGAAGAAAATCAACCAGTACACAATGGAGAAGATTTAGAATATGTTGTTCATGGAGTTCATATTAGACCTGATGCTGTTCATGATGAAGATCCTGTTGGTCCAAAACAAAGTACTGATGTTCCAAAGCAAAGTACTGTTGCTCCTCAGCAAAGTACTATTGCATCACAATCCTCATTATCTGCTGAGGATCAATCTATTCAAGAGGAACTTAATCAGATGCTTCTTCAAGATGTTTTAGCACATTCTTACACCGATGAACAAAGGAGAGCTTATGAAGAGGCAAAGAAGAGCGAACAAGATCGCGAGTACTCTCACAAGACTTTGGACAAGACTTTTGTCGACCAAAGTACTGATGCACCTGTTGACAGTACTTTAGATGATTTGGATGATTCTACCATGCCTGGATTAGAAGAAATTGATGATGAGTTTGAGGATGAGGGGATTTTCCCACATTCCAATAAAGGTGCTGATGTTACTAATTTAGAGGATACTTATGGAGTTCCTCAGTCTCCAAACTTAAGAATTCATAAGAATCATCCTTCTGATCAAATCATTGGTCCTTCTACTTCTGGAGTAATGACTAGACATAGAGCTAAAACTTTTTCTACACCTCACAATGCTTTACTTAGCTTTGTGTATAAACAAAACAGGCTAAATCATAAGGACCATCAAACCTGCCTATTTACTTGTTTTATCTCTCAAGAAGAACCCAAGAATGTTGCTCAAGCTTTGACTAAAGAAAGTCGGGTTGAAGCTATGCAGGAAAAACTTCTTCAATTTAAACTTCAAGAAGTTTGGGTTTTATGTGATCTTCGAGATGGGAAGAGAGTTATTGGAACCAGATGGGTTTTCAGAGTCAAAAGAGATGAAAGAGGTAATGTTATCAAAAATAAGGCAAGGTTAGTAGCACAAGGCTACAGACAAGAAGAAGGAGTAGATTATGATGAAGTGTTTGCTCCTGTAGCAAGGATTGAAGCTATTAGAATATTTCTTGCTTTTGCTTCTTATATGGGATTTCAGGTTTACCAGATGGATGTCAAGAGTGCCTTTTTATATGGCAAGATTACAGAGGAAGTTTATGTCAAGCAACCTCCTGGTTTTGAAGATCCTAAACACCCAAACAAAGTCTACAAGGTGGTTAAGGCTCTTTATGGCCTTCATCAGGCGCCTAGAGCTTGGTATGAGCGACTCTCTACATTCTTATTGCAACATGGATACAGAAGGGGAGCAATTGACAAGACTTTGTTTATCAAGAGAGACAAGAAGGATATCATGTTAGTTCAAGTCTATGTAGATGATATCATCTTTGGGGCTACCAAACAGTCCATGGTTAAGGAGTTTGAGCAGATGATGCAGAAGGAATTTCAAATGAGTTCAATGGGAGAGTTGACTTTCTTTTTGGGACTTCAGGTTAAGCAATCAAAGGAAGGTATTTTTATCAGTCAAGACAAGTATGTTACAGACATACTTAAGAAGTTTAATTTTGATGATATGAAGACTGTTACTACACCTATTAAATCTATCAACTCATTGGGTAAAGATGAAGATGGCCAACCTGTTGAAGTCAAGCTATACTGAATCAATGATTGGCTCTCTTATGTATCTTACTGCATCAAGCCCTGATATCATGTTTGCAGTTTGTTTATGTGCAAGATATCAAGTCTCACGAAAGATCTCTCACATGAATGCAGTGAAGAGAATCTTCTGTTATTTGAAGCAACAACCAAAGTTGGGGTTATGGTATCCAAAGGAGTCACCTTTTCACTTGGAAGCTTTCTCAGATAGTGATTATGCAGGTGATAACTATGATAGAAGATCAACCACTCGAGGATGCCAATATCTTGGAAGGCGGTTAGTGTCCCGGCAATGTAAGAAACAAACAATTGCGCAACATCCTCTATGAAGGCTGAATATGTAGCTGCTGTAAGCTGTTGTGGACAAGTTTTATGGATGCAAAATCAACTCTTGGACTATGGATTCAATTTCAAGAATACTCCTATCAACATTGATAATGAGAGTACTATTTGTATTGTGAAGAATCCAGTTTATCATTCCAAGACAAAGCACATACAGATTAGGCATCATTTTATTAGAGATTTCTATGAGCACAGGCTCATTAATGTGGTTAAGGTTCACACAGATGATAATGTAGCTGACTTACTCACCAAAGGCTTTGATGTTTCAAGATTCAATCATTTGGTGGTGAGCATTAGTATGATTAACTACTGAGCTACAGTTCAGGGGAGGACTATTTAGTATTAGTATAGTCCTGTGCATTGCTTGAGGGGAGGATAGTTATGTATACTTAGTTTATACTGAAGAAATTGGAAAAGTATCGTTTTTAAAAAAGAAAGTACCGCTTGGAAAGTACCGCCTGAAAGTACTGCTTACGTGGAAGTCTGTTTGTCTTATTAAAGTACTGTTCCAACGGTTATCTTGAGGGGTAATTAATGCTAACGGTAACAATGTTTTTATGGGCTGTGATTTTTCAAATCTCACCTATAAATAACTACTTTCTTATTTTCCCTCTTATATTAATACATTAAAATCTTTTCCATCTTTCTCTCATCATATCCATATTATTCGATTACAACTCTTTTGTGCTTACATAATCAACAATGGCAAATCGTCCTACTGTTTCAAAGCATAATATGGTAGCTAATTTGAAAAAGACTGAGTAATGTGGTTTTCATGATATGATTGCTTATCTTATTGGGTCGCCAATTAGTTATGCTCTTTTAGTTGAGCCGGATATTATTGCACCTTGGATTCAAGAGTTTTGGGCTAATGCTAGAGATAACATGGAGAATGATGAATATTATGTTAGATCATCAGTTGCTGGAAGAACTATAACAATTACAGAGGCCTTTATTCAAGATGATTTGTTATTTGGTGATGAAGAAGGAGCCATTCGTTTTGACAAACAACTGATTTGGGATACTTTTAGGGATCTTGGTTATGAAGGGTCATTAAGAGAACAAACATTCAAGAAACCCTTATTTTGTCCGCATTGGAAATTTTTGGTTCATGTGTTGCTCCATTGCATAAGTGCTAAGAGTACCTCTTGGGAGCAGTTTGGGTCAAATATAGCATCTGCTATAGTTGGGTTAGCTACAAATCGGGTTTTTAACTTCTCACGGCTAATTCTGGATGGCATGTTGTCGCATATCTCACATGGATCTACTTGGCTAATGTACCCAAGGTTTATACAGGTTTTCTTGAACAAGCAACTTGCTGATGTACCAAAACCTCTGAGACTTACTTCCTGTTATTGTTCAACAATCAAAGATTTTTACATTTATGGCAAAAAGGAGTGCTTTATTCAGAGGTCAAGATACTCCATTAACTCCTTTCATGATGGAAATTGTTGAAGCCATTCTAGCTGATGCTGTTGAAGGTGAAGACAGGTGAAGGTGCTACACCTGCAAGTACCGTGCATCTGCAAGTACACTGCTTCTCAACATAACAAGCATCTCAAGGTGTTGCTTCACACAAGATCGCTTCACAACGTCTCAACATGACAATATTGAAGTTCCACCATCTCCATCTCCACAAGCATCTCCACAACCATCTCCACAGTATCTCCACATGCGAACCTTTATCATCTTGAGAAGCCAGAACCAACTATGGAGCTCGAACAAAAGTTCTCAATAACTATGCTTTAACAAGGGAGTTGACAAGGTTGAAGAAATCATTTGAAGCAAACAAGCTCAGGAGCTTAGAGACTGCTCAAGTATGACGGTTAAAGAATTATGTTGCACCTTTTATTAAACGATATCGCTTATGGGTTAAGGAAGAACACAAGCGTCGAAGGAAATTTAAGAAGGCGACAAAAGGCAAACAGGTTCCTAAACCATCTTCCTCATCAATTTGGGGAGGAATTTAGAAGAAGAAAATTTGAAAGAAGATGTTGTCAAGGAGAATGAACCTGAAAGTGCTGAAAAGACTGAAGAGAAGATCATTGAAGATACTGAGGATCAAGTTCAAGTTCAAGGTTGTGACAATCCGTCAATTTCCCGGCTATTATTTATATCAGAATATGCGAGTTATTTATTTTATGATCATTATAACTCAAGAACGAGAAGTCATTTTGTGTTTTCCGAAGTCCCGGCACCACACACGTACCGACACCATAATAAAATTGGCAACTAAATTACTTTCTAATTTCAAAGTAATAATAATACCATAACACTTCACTCGTCAAGACGTTTCCAAAAATATAAAATTTATAAAAATACGGATACCGAAAAATGTTCTACATATTTAAATGTTATCCTGAACAATGATTATACAAGACGGGATACACAATATACATTTAATAATAATAATAATAATAAAATACACCTAAATTACCTATCCCCGATCCACGCTCCCTATCTCTCTTTTTCTCGAAACTATCTCCCTTCTCCGAAAACAAATGCACGCCTTCTTCTTCTTTAGGTAAACCGCACCTTCACCTTTCCATCCTCAAAACCACAACGTCCATTTTTTTTTGATAAGCCTCTACACCCTCACTGATCACCATCATAATAGGGTCAAAGGAAGAACCGACCCACCACAAGACCCTATGGAAGAAATCATGTCAATAATTTTTCCTTCTTTGTTTCTTTTTAAAGACCATTCAAAGGCCACCATCTTCACAGTTACTCACTCACAAACCCTAGCCTCACTTTGCCCTCTCCTCCATTTAACCTTGCCGCCATCTTCATCTCTTCCGGCGAGTCCCCGGATGACCACCACCATACTGCTTAATCGCCGTCTCCACCATAGTTGAAACAAGGTACAAGAGTTAGAAGAATGATCGGTTGGATGCTGGCCATGGGGTTTTGTCATCAGGTTCATTACCACAACCGTCTTCCTCATCACCACCTTCCCCTCCTCATCTTCGTTCTCTTTTGTCTCTCCCTCGTTCTGTTAGGCCGTGGGTAAGTTGTTTCACAACACGATCTATTTTCTATTTTATTAAAAAGGAAAATTATGATTAATAATAGTTTTCATGGAATAATATTTTGATAAGAAAAACGTTTTAATAAGAATTCGTGTGGTTAAAGTGGTATACGATTTTACAAACCCCGAGTGGTGAATCTGTGAGCAAAAGTGTTGTTTGTTTGGTTCGGATTAAAGTGGATTTGTCTCGGTCTGTCTCAATCAAGTCTTGTATTGGTCTCGGATTGTCAAGTCACCCACGAGGAGTTTGTTTTGGTCTCGTCCTTGTGTCCGTGTCGTGTTTGTTTTGTTTCCGTGTCGGTGTGTGCTAGTGATGCCGTTGTTGTTTCCACCTTAGAGTATGTTTGTTTTTGTTTGGTCAAGAAACCATATAAGGTAAGCTCGTAAGTTTGTTTGTTTGACGATTATGATAATAAGTTAGTCATGGATTGTTTGAAACCCGACTAGTCTATTTATGTCAAGTCCTACCTTGGCCTTGGTTAGTTAAAATCTGCTTATAGTGGTGATGGGCTCGTATATTAAGACTTGGGCACAGGTTGAGTATTTAGTAACAGATGTGGATGTGCTGATTTGATAGCAAATGGGTCGAAGCTCATTAATGCATATGAAAGTGTTTTGAGTTAAAAGGGGCTCAAGCCCATAAACCAATAAATGTGTGATTAGTTTTTAAAATAGTGAGGGAATTGGTACGATAGAATAAATACGGTAATTATAATGTTAGGACACATATATGGGGCTAATGAGATTACTTAACTTAACCTTAGTGATATTGGTGAGTTGTTGTTCGGAATATATTGGGATTGAGTTTTGGATTGGGAGACAAATTATAGAATTTACATATGGGACATATATGGGATTAGTAATAATTGGACATTTGGATAACCGGATTAATATTAGACACATTGGACATTTCAGACTTAAACGAATACAATATATTATACTCAAAATAAATTTAATATATTTGATTTGCAACGGGCTTAAACATTCAATTGTTACATATTCATTTAATAACGAGTTGTAAAACCTAATAAACAATAAGTTAGTTGATCTAATATTAGAGTGAAACCTTTATTTACGAGTTGTAAATGCAAATCTATTTTTTTTTACTATAAACCTGTATTTTTGGGATTATAAGGTAAATATCGAAACCTACCAAGTTAACTTATTTCTTGACGTGGTTATGTGTCTTATTTCCTCGGTTTCCTTCTAGTCATTGTATTTTGGCGTGAGTCTTTGTCAACACTTTTTGATTGTTCTTTTATATTTTGCGTGCGTTGTATGTCGAGTCTATGTCTCTTTACCACCACACGAAACGTTAAAACTAAACTTTTTGAGATATTGATAATTCGAGTATTCCACGAAAGCTAAGGCACGCGTTGTCTTTGAAAACTCATTTACTTTACGAGACGTATTCTGAAATAAACCGTATACTAATAGGTGGTGTCTATACCTTTGTATCATTGTGCCCCGCTTGTCGATACTATTGTGCTTACTTCTCGATGCGGTTGTGTTAGTTTTGAATTTTTGCGTTGCTTCGGACTAAGGTGAGTATTCACAGCCCCCTTTTAACTGTTTACTTATTGGGGTGAAATGCATGAACATAAACTTAAATTGTTTTTATCTGAATTAGAACCTTTAATATATTTGAACTCTTTGTTTTATATTGAACCCTCTTTAACTTAAATTGAACCTTTTGACTTATATTGAACTCTTTTTGAATTGATTTAGATTATTTAATATATTTGAACCCTTAGACTCTTGGACTTAATTATGAGCTTACGACTTGTTTGAACCTAATGGACCGTACGTCCCTGACCTAAAGTCTCCCCTGTTCGAGCTGACGCAAAGTCTCCCCCTGCTTCGAGCAGGCCGAGTCTCCCATGTTCGGAGCAGTCATGAATTGATAGTATATAATAGTTGTTATGATGTACTGTTTCGTACAAAACAACATACATTCGCATTGTTAGTCCACGATTGGTTTGCCGTTCACACTCCAATAATACGTATCGTACGGTAAATGCTCCCTTGTGCGGATCAGTAGGTAGTATGGATAGCGCTATTAGAGGTCGGCCAACCTCTCGTTCCCCTGTCTACGGAACGCATATTATTTATTTGTGGGGCTTTGCCGCATAAATTTATTATATATGAGACATTAATTGACCATAGGCTTATTGACTACTAGACTTACCACTTGAAATATGGAAATGTATGTCAACTTATATGTTACAAGTCTTGTATGGTAGGGACTTGTAACATGGTAAGTTGAACAGGACATTTGCAAGGCGACATATACTCAAAAATGTTTTCGTACTATTTAAAGACTTTCTTAAAAATTGAATATTATAATATATAAAAGGACTTTTATAAAAACAGCTCTTTGTAATACATAAAACTTGTGTACTCACCAACTATTTTCATAGTTGACCCTTTTTCTCATGCATTTCAGGTGATCGTCAATAAGCTTGTTTTATGAAGTCTTTTGCATAAAGGAGTCTTCACGTGTCATCTTTGGTCGTCAATTATATGATGTTATCTTTTGGAAATCAAGTTTTAAGACTTTATTGTCAAAGTCGGCTGGAACAATATTGTAACGTTTTACTATTTCCTTAAATTTAAATATGGTATTGTACTATATCTCTTTTGCGATGTATATTGATTATGTTGCACCTCGCGTTTCCGCCTCTGGCGGGGTGTGACAAAGGTACTGAAGATCAAGGTAGTGAACAACAAAGTACTGCTCTTCAACAGCAAAGTCCCTTCAGACAAGAGTTAATAACTCCAAGAGTATTGAATATTGAAGAGGAAGCTGGTCCTTCTACAACAGTTATACAAGAAGAGGAGGAAGCTACACTCAAACCCATTCATTCTGCAAGTGATGATGAGTTCATTGCTACAATTTTAGAAGATTTATCACAACCCAGAGGTGGTGTTACTATTCGAGAAGTGCAAGAAGATGAACAACAAAGAACTTCTCAACCTGAAATTGATCCTAAGGATAAAGGGAAAGGTGTTCTAGTAGAAGTAAAGAAGAAGAAACTTACTTTGGCAGAACTTAGAGAAATTGAAGTTGCTAGGAATGAAGCTGCTGCTAGAAAGTTTCAAGAAGAATTAAATGCTAAAGATAGAGAAGCTCGGGAAGCTGAAGAAGCTCAAAGTAGAGAAGCAGCTAAGAAGTTGCAAGAGCAATTAAATACTGAAGCTGCTGAACCATTACAGTCACCTACTCCTGTTAGATATATGCCAAGAAGACCTAATTTAGCTAAAGACAGAAATGCTATGATGGCTTATTTGAAAGGTCGAGGATATAAAGGATTGCAGAAGCTGAAATATGTTGATATGAAAAGACTATATGATGCTGAAAAAGAAGCTTATAAGAAAGATGTTGCAGGCATCAAAGATTTTAGAGAAGAAGTTAATTGAACTGAAGAAGAAAGGAAGAAGAGTTTAAAAAGAAAAAGGAAAACTGAAGTTACAGATACACAGTTCTCAAAGAAAGAAAGAGTTGAATTAAGATCTGAGACTAGAGATGCATTAAGAAATTATCTCAAAGTGGTAGATTTTGATTATTCAAAAGAAGATGCTGAAATGAAGATGAACAGATCTCAGATTAGTGCTTTTGAAGTTGTAAAATCTAAAGATGGAGATTATATGATTTTTCATAAAGAAGATGAAAGCTTCAAAGTTTTCAATAGGATATGGGATTTATTACATATTATAGATAGAGTGGATCTATTCTATCTATATAATGTGGTGAAAGCTTGTTTTGGAGATCATCCATCAGAAGGAATTGGTCTAGTTTTGCTTGGAGATCTCATAACCATGTCGGAAACAGAAGAGGAAAGCACTGATGATATATGGAAGAATCAAGAAAACTGGGAAATTGTTTGCTGGAGATTCTTTGAAGACTGAGAGTTCATGTTTTAGAGCCGAAAATGGTACAATGATACACATGTTTGTGAATAGAAGATATCCTCTCAGAGTTGAGCTCATGAGAAGAATGCTAGAGCATGGATTGGAAGTAGAAGAGGATAATGAAACTGCTTGCATGGTCATCAACTTATTTATCAACTGGACTACCATTGCTGAAGAAGATGAGTAAACTGGTATGGATTTCATTGAATAAATTATTTTTGATAAATCAATACTTTATTCAAAGTACTGCTGATCAAACAGTATTTTTATCAAAGTACTGCTTGCAGTTTTTAAACCAGTTAAGTGATTTTTGAAAGAAACCTTTTGCTAAGTATCAAATATTTTAAAATAAAGGTTAAGTGAAATAAATGGTTTTTGAGATGGCAACATCAATAGGTCATCAATCCACCATGGTTACAAAAGGATTGGCTAATCCATGAGCAAACGCCTCTGGTAAAGATATTTCAAATCCGTTTTAGTTGACAACTTGCTAATAAGTTGTATGGTAATCAACTCACCATATCAGTTAAAGTGAAGAGTTGGCTAGCCCACAAGAAAATGGCTTGTGGTAAAGGCAGTGGAAAAACCATTATTGGTAATTAGTTCACCATTAGATAAAAGAACGAACTAGTCTAGAAGGGTACAACTTTTGGTAAAGACAACTCAAATCTGTTGATAGCTGATGATTTGCTAAAAAATCATATGGTTATCAATGTACCATGGTCTTACACACCAAAACATTTGGCTACTCTAGATATTAATGGCTTTGGTAAAGAGATCTAAATCCATTAAATTTTCAATGATTCACCTCTCACAGGAGTTAACACACCTAGAAGTGATGAGAATAGTATGCAACTTAAATGAAGTTAATGTACAAATTGTCATATGTTGCTGTGTTGTTGAAAAGATGGAGCGTCTTTGGATGCTTCTAAGAAAGAACAATTCTAAGAGATACTTTGACAAGCCGACACTACAGTGATATAATGTAAAGACTAAGAAACAATCTGTCCTTAAAGATGAAGCTGTTAAAGATACATTCACAAAGGAACTTGAAGTCAAGCAGGTAGAATTCAAGTTAGGGGAGGATTGTTGGGATATGAAAGTGCTGATGACATGAAAGTACTGAAGATATGAAAGTGCTGTAAGCTGCAAAGTATTGGAAAAAGTCAAAGAGTCAAAGTACTGCTAAAGACAAAGTCAAAGTACTGCACCTCGAAGTCAAAGTACTGGAAGAACAAAAGAACTGTTATATTCGTTTATGGAAAGTATTGTATTATATGTTTAGATTACATGTCGTACAAGGTTACAAATTGTAAACCGACTAAGACATCCTTGAGCCTATAAAAGGACTCCTAGATTGGCATTAGACGTACAAGTTTATGAGTTTTAGAGTTTACGAATTCACAAGTTATTTAGTGTTTTAGAGAGAAGTTCGATAATCTTAGAGTTGTTTAGTGGATCTGCATAATAAGCAGATTTAGAGTTTATAATAAAAGTTATTCTTCTTAGCTTTGTTAAGTAAATTCAGCGTACTTGATAAAGATTGCTCGGTGTTTCTTTGTTAATAACTTAGGATTTATCCGAGGTTGTTAAACCTTAACAAGCTAGTTAAGTTAGTTTGATTAAAGTATATCGATCCAACAGTGATCCAACTAAGAGTGGGAGTTTGTGGGAGCAGTTTAATGCATCTACAAGTGATAATAAATCTCCATTATCAGGTTCGGAACACTCGGATGTTGAAGTTGATGAAGTGTTAATGCCGGAGGGTGGAGGTTTTCTGGATGATATGGAAGATTACTATGATGGATATGATGATCAGGTGGTTCTACCTGATAAAATGCAAGCATTCTGTGATCAACTTGATATTCGCTTGAATACTTGTCGTAGGTAGTTTGTTTTTTTAATTGTTAGTTATAAGAATGACCTGTCATTCTTATATAAGTGGTTTGGTTAGTTGTTTTATTTTGCATGTAAGTGTCCTAAGGGACTGAGATGAGGGACACACCCTCATCCTTTGTACTTTAATGTTTTTGGTGTAATAAATTTTACCGGGGTGAATTAACCCTTTTACCCAAAAAATAAATAAATGATGATGGTGTTTTCCTCTTTAAGTTTGATTCTAAAGAGGGTGTTTTGAATGTTCTTCAACGGGGCCCTTAGATTATTTGTAATTCTCCTATCATCCTCAATAAATGGACTCCTGACGTGTTATTGTCCAAAAGTGAGGTTACCAAAGTACCCGTGTGGATTAAATTGCATAATGTGCCATTACTTGCATATTCGGAAGACTGGTTGAGCCTAATTGCTACACAGGTGGGTAAGCCAATTATGTTAGATGATTTTACAAGTTCAATGTGTGTTGATTCATGGGGTCGCATTAGTTTTGCACGTGCTCTTGTGGAATTATCCTCCGATTCTGAACTAAAACACGTGGTTACTATGGCGATCCCTAAAAAGGATGATAGTGGTTTTACTACAACAAGTATCAAGGTTGAATATGAATGGAAACCTCCTCATTGTGTGGCGTGTATAGTTTTTGGGCATGATAATGCATGTTGTCCAAAGAGTGTTAAGGAGCATAATGATGTAGCTCCGACCACGTCTTTTGAAGAGCCAGATGAAGGGTTTAAGGTGGTTGAGATCGGAAAGCCGATCCTAAAGGTAGGAAGATATCAAGTGGTATTAATGTGGGTAAGGGGCCTAGATTGGCTCCCAAGAAGCAAGTATATGTTGCTAAGACGAAGATCCAGGAAGCTTCTACTTCCAAAGTGGTTAATACTAGTAGTACGCCAATCACTACTTCTAACTTAGTTGGGACTCTTGATGTGCCAGATACTGATGACACTGGTATCCCATGTATTGTGATCGATTCTACTACTGAGGAGGCTAAGTTAGAAAAGTCTATTGGTTGTAATAAGGAAGAAAATATGGAAGGATCTCACGGTATGGAACCACAAGTTAACCTTGTGAGTGATTTGTTTAAAACAGGGAAAAATGAGGCTGTTAAGCCTACTGATACTATGACTTCTTCTACTACTAAGGCAAGTAATCCGTTCTCTAGAGTCGGGAATGTGGTTTGTTCTGATAGTGATGAGGATGAGGATACGGGGCCGGATAACCCTATTGCTACATATATGGCATCTGGGGGTGGAGGTAGTTATAAGCTAGAAGACTTCATATCTGATGATTATGCTGCTCAAGTCTACGACTTACCAGGTCACTTGGATGATTTCTATGACATGTATGATATTAATCTCTTAGGTCGTGGTAGGAAGTAATTATGACGTTTGGTAGTCCATAAGATTAGCATGTCTTTCTTATATAGTGTGTTTGGTTAGTGCACCGTAGGTTATGTCTGTTGTCCACTTATGTAGCGGGCCGATGTAAGAGATTCACTCTCATCCGTTGTACTTAAATATTTTTTGGTTAATATATTTTACTAGGGTGAAGCACTTTTACCCAAAAAAATATCATCAGCAATAATATCCCATGCTCCCTTGAAGAACACCGCAGAAAAACCATCCGGACCAGGAGATTTATCATCACCCATAAGAAAAATAGCATCTCTAAATTCTTTAGGAGTAACATCGTGAACCATATCTAACGCCACATGAGGATCGAGAGTGGAAGAGAAAAGGTTATTAGCATCAAGCGGACAGATAACCCTCTTGACCAAGGAACGAAGTAAAGTGACTAACAAAAGCATTAGGAACTTGATCATCCAGAAACATAACTCCATTACCATCACTAATAGAATCAATCCAACTCCTCGCCTTCCTACTTTTAACCACCTTATGGAAATAGGCGGAATTAGAATCCCCGCACGCGCCAATCAACCTTCGCCTTTTGCTTAAGAAAACGTTCATCGAAGAAGAACTTCATTATAGGCATTAAGGTAACAAGCTTCTTCCTCAATCGAATTGAAAGGGTCTAAATCAAGGGCACGTTGTACCGTATCCAATTTGTGGCGAAGTTTTACGACTTTTTCATGAATATTACCCATTAAACAGCAATCTCTGAAGCGGCTTCTTAAGAGATTTCAGCTTATTCACCATTTGAAACATGTGAAAGCCACTAAAAGGCTTACTCAATATTCTTTGAACCTATAATTTAAGCCGAAATTCTGCACAAAGGATGTTAGAAAACTTAAATGGCCTAGGTTGGCATGAGCACCAACAAAAGAATCCATAAAACCAAGATTGGCCATAATGCGATCAATCTTCTTTAATGTACCATCCAAACCTTTGGGTTTTGATTCCATGTAAACAAAGGCAACCCACGTCTCCGATTAATATCCGACACCTCGATCTCGTCAACACACTCCTTAAACTCCCTCATAGCTATATCAATAACCGAGGACCCCTCAACCTTATCTTCCAAATTCAAAGCCGAGTTGAAATCTCCAAGAATACACCAAGGGCGCAGATGAACAACTTGCTTTTGGGCACCAAGACTATTCCAAAGAGGTCTTTTATGCGTGTACCTGTTATGAGCATAAACAAAAGAACAAAATAGCTCCTTTTTATCCCCCTTGAACCGAACAAAAGTATGAATTACTTGGTCCATCATGTTAATCACCTTAAGGTCAACATCATCCATATTCCATCCTAAAATGATACGAGACCCTTTATCGCACAAATGACCATTAGAGGTCCAATCCCACATACGAAAAACCTTAGCACATAAAACCTGAATAGGAGAGTTAAAAACATGAGACTCTAATATAGCAAATATAGAAAGATTATTCTCACCGAGAACCTGACGAACCTCCTTTTGTTTAGGGGATCGGTTCATTCCCCTTATATTCCGTGAGGCAATACTATACTGAAGGAACGTCGCCAGAGGAAGTGCTTGCTTCCTTAATGTTAATCGTCTTAGTGCTCACTTTATCAGACATATCCATGACTTCATCAACTTCACTATCACTATCAAGAGTATGAGTACCCGCATCCTTTAACGTACTATAAGCAATGTCACCAGTCTCGAAAGGATCCTCAGCACTAAGATCCGCAAAAGAATTTTTCAATGATACTATATGAGAAGAAACATTACCTTTACTTGTCGCCGCATAAGGAGAAGCACAAAGGACACTTGTATTACTCGAAGAAACATCCTTATAAATTCAATTACCCACCCGTCCGTTAGGGAAGAGATGGAGTTTAGTCGAATTAGTATGAACATCCGGTTGTGAACTCACCTTAGGACCACTCAAGAAGATGGCCCCATCTTTTACCATCGCTTTAGGCTCCCATCGATAATGAAATGCAACCTTCAGTTTAGAAAGCCGAAGACCATCAATATGCTTGTCCTTGTTAACTTGCTTACCTTTACCCTTACGCTTGTTGACTTCCACAAAACCACCATCATCGCAAACGGCGGTTTTACGTTTGTAGTAATGTTTTTAGGACACACTTCATCATTATGTTCAAAAATCTTGCATGTATCACACCTCGGAGGCTTCCATTCATATTCAACATCAAAACGTTCCAAAGAATGTCCATTCCCATTCGGATATGGGATTGCCATATTGATTATGATTTCATCATGAAAGTTGGTCTTGGTGATTCCTATTTGTGGTCGGTTTTGCATCTAAACATGCACCGTTGGAGGATTCTTCAAGGAAGTAGGTGAACCACCATAGTAATTTAGAAGGCTCAAGTACATTTCTTGAGTAGTAATGTAATGTTTTATATACTTCTGTCATTATTGGTAGGTTCATTTTGTAAGTTATAAGAATGGTGTGTCATTCTTATATTAAATTCTGTAAGTGTCCTAAGGGACTCAGATGAGGGAAATCACCCTCATCCTTTGTACCTCAACGTTTTTTGCACAAAGAATTTTACCGGGGTGAATTAACCCTTTTACCCAAAAAACGATATGGGATTGCCACGACCAAAGAATCCAATAAAGCATTCAGAGAAAAAACTTCCACTAGAGCACGAGCATACGAATTTCTTCCCCATGACTTGAGACACATAGTGCTAGTATACAAATCCAACATAAGAGGTCGACCTATTTGTGTCGTAATCAAACTCAACCCAATCTTCGAATAAGCCACAATTGGCACATTATGTAGCTTCACCCAAACTGGAACCGATGTTATCTCATGTTTTTTATGCTTGGAATTAGGAGTCCAAATATTCAATATGATAGGGACAAGACGAATTAACCACGGACCAGATTATAAAACTTGTTCCATATACTTAACTATGAAGTGAACCCTAAAGGCTCTCACTAGGGGCGATTTCAGGTTCCCTAGCCGCCACCTCTAACTCCTAATTTCCGGCCATATCTTCCCATCAAATCGCATCTCGTATGCAATCAATTTGGTGGGCTGTGCATTCTTAGAGGTGGCGGGCTGGTTTTATCTCTT
This sequence comes from Chrysanthemum makinoi, assembly GCA_910596185.1. NCBI lineage: Eukaryota > Viridiplantae > Streptophyta > Magnoliopsida > Asterales > Asteraceae > Chrysanthemum > Chrysanthemum makinoi. Next base: position 65,898,572 of record OU343219.1, read on the forward strand.
ATTTTAGCCTTTAATCCTCATTGTGGTTTGAAATCCTAATCGCATTTTTAAGTACTCAATCTAAATCTTTTCGGGTTTTCTTTCTATTCGCATGTTAAGTAAAGCCTTCTTAGGGTTTTTGGTTTCTGGTTAGTGTGTGGTCGTTCCACACTATGGGTGGCTTCGAGAGAGTCGTTCTTTGCTGATCATTGACCTCTATCCATTGCTCGTCATTCTTTCAAGAGGTCGGTGTGCTTTGTTCTTGGACGTTAGGTTGTTACCTATTTTCGTTGTTTCAGATCCATGGTATTGTTTTGAACGTATATCTAGGTTGTTATTGCCTGGTGCTCTCGTAATAATAATAGAAATCGGCGTGGATTTGATTCGTTGGATGGTTTTGTGCTATGGGATGTCGACAAGCTCTCGGTTATGGTATGGGTTGCTTGGCAGTTTCATATTCATGTTCGTGGGTTTTGTGAGTGGGACGTCAAGTTATCAGGGTTCTTGGTCAAAATCCCTTGTTATATCTTGTCTTAGATCTATTCTTAGTGGCGATTTTCTTATGTGGTGGTCATGAGATTTGATTATGTTGGGACGTTTAGGGTTGGTTTAAACCCTATTACTCATTTTAGGAGTAATCTGATCTGCATTGTTCTACTGGTCTTCCATGAGTATAATTTATTCATTATTTGATGTATCTTATCTTAGACATGTTGGATTGGGATCTGATCGTGGTTGATGTAAATAGCTATGAGTGTTTGGCTTTGTGATACTTTGGCGATTTAGGTCATGGATGTTTTGTACTAGATGTACTAATGAGGTGTTCTGCTGTATTTGATTCAGATTCTGCCTTTCTGAATGGTCGTTTAATATGTATCATGAACATAAATGAAAGTTGTATATCGGATTTGTAGTTTAATGATCTGGTTATTATCCATATACATTGGTTTTTTGATCATCATGTTGTTCGAGTGAGCATTTTTTGTGCATGTTTCGGACTCTGTGGGACCAGGTCGAATTGATGATTGATGGTATTGATCATCATGTTGTTCGAGTGAGCATTTTTTGGTCATCTTGATGCATACTTGTTCTCCTATTTTTATGTTGAACGTGTTCTTAGGGATTTATTATTTGCGTGTGGTGATCTATATGCTCATATACGTGTGGTATTGTGGTCATGGTTTGGCATGGTGCGTGATACCATTGGCAAGTTTCTATGATGGTTGTGAAGATTCAAGCGATTTTACCTGAGTAGGACGTATTTTATTTATTTTATCATAGTTGTTGTAGGTTGTAAGTTTTATTTTTAAGTTATAAGAATGGTATGTCATTCTTATATTGCGGTTTCATGTAAGTGTCCTTTGTGGACTGAGTTGAGGGAAACACCCTCATCCATTGTACTTAAATGTTTTTTGGTGTAATAGTATTTTACCAGGGTGAAAAATCCCTTTTACAAAAAAAAACCTTGTTCCATACCCTCTTTAGTAGCGAATTGAAACAAGAAGAAACCATTATTTAACATAACCCGTTCCAAACCAAATTTAGCCCACAATGGGAAATGTAAGTCTCTTCCCAATAAAGTAGCCATTAAGTGTATTAGTAAACCTAGATGAAACCTCATCAACAACTTCTATTGGAATTGTAACATTCGCCCCATCAATACCATCCACATTACGCATTTCAACAAGACTAACAACCTTAGAAGTACTACGGGACTTAAACATAGACGCATATGAAGACTTAGGACCCTCATTAGTAGTACTACCTATATGGGCAGTAGGAATATTAAGCTTAGAACCATGAGACGTACCTGTATGAGACGTATCTGTAGCAGCCCCACCTTTATTCAAATCACATGCATTATCAATGCATGCATTACCATCAATAGGATAGTGCACAACCACTTCTGGAGAGGAAAAGTTACCCTTCAATTGGGTCGCACTTTCCTCAACAGTTGGAGTGCTCATAGGCGTTGAATGATCAGATATAATATAAGAAGACGAACCTTTTCCCATAGGATTGACATTAGTTGGAGGCACGACATTAGTAGGAGGCACAACACGATGTTATAAGCTATTTTATGACTAAAAATCACAAAATTAAAAATATAAAAGTAAACCTACTTGAGACTGATTTGGATTTTTTTGACTTTTTAGAAAAACTTAGAAATTGACTTTAATGAACTTTAATAGATCTAAACTAAATCTAAATGATGTAATAAGCTATTTTATGACCTAATTAAGCTATGTTTACTGAATTTAGACTTATGTGAGAGCTTATGCAAACTGAGAAACCTACTGATATGCAAAAAATAAGGTTTGAAAATGATTTTGACTTTTTGCTAATAGACTATGTAATTTTATGATGAAATTAACCTAAACTAACCTAATATATACTATATTGATTACTTTTAACTAGTGACTCAAGCTAGAACACATATTAGTACACTAAACCAAACACTCTTAATTGAAACTTTTTTGAAATTTTGAGAAGCAAACAAGTGTTTTAAACTACTATAATCCTCAAAACAGATTCAACTACTTAAATTTAAGCTATATGAATGCAATTTAACTGATCTACTAAACTAAAATTACTAGACACAAGTTATGACAGATTTGATGAATAAAAATGGAAATATGATGCAACAAGCTATAAACTAATAGTTTCTATTCAAATTAAGCTATAATATGATGGAATAAGCTAAACCAAACAGATCTAAGCTACTGAAATCAGATCTAAACAAATATGAGCTATGTATGCAATTTTAAGCTAAAATTTGAAAGTGTAAACTTACTTTTTACCTCAGCACAGAGGCACTAATTTAATGGCAGCTACAAGCTCCTAGCTTGTCTTAGAACAAGCTAGGTAAAGTCAAATTGGCCAATCCCTTACGACCACTTCCAAAGCTTTCCACAACTTACAATAGCTATTACTTTGAAGTTTGTTGACTGTTTTGCGAATTATGTGTAAAAACTGATTGAAAACTTAAACAAAGCTTAAAATAAGCTATAGTGAGCTTATCTAAACATAAGTAAACAGCAAATAAGCTTGTTGAAGCTTATGAGAATGATTAAAGATTATTTTTGATTTGTTCAAACTTTTTTATATTTTTTTGGTATTTTTGATTTAGAAGACAAAAGTAAAAGTTATTAAGCTAAAACAAGCTGAATATGAAATTAGATTGAGCTTATAAAATAGTGAAGGAGACTAAAGACAGAAATTGAATTTAAAACTCTAAAACTAAATTTCACAAATTAAAATGGAATAAAACTTTGATTAATGATAAACTTTTGAATACAAGAAGCCGGAATCAGAATTACTAAAACTTAATGAAAGCTTAACAATAGTTAAACATTAAAACTATTTGGAAAATTACACACCAATAACACACACCGACTATGTGAAATTACAAGAGGTATTTATAGCCCAATCCTAAGGTTTCGTGAGAGTTCCTTCTCGCTTCCGGATCAATCCCACCTTTAATCTTGTCCCTTGAATGATTGCTTCATTTGTAAGCACAATGAGTCGTTTGGTCATTTTTCACCTCCTATGTGCACACGGATCGCTGACATGGCACTGCACATGTCGAGGGTGTCGCTTCTTCTAGAAGCTCAATCATTGCGTAATTATTTGTTTACACAGGGTAAAAGTGGGGATGAAGGGGGAACAATATCTGTATTGGGCGCCATTTGACTTCATTTGACTGGTTGTTTTGACCAAGGGAGTTGACTGGGGAGTCAAGGTAAATGGAAAGGGTTCTTTAGGGGTTTTAAAGGTTTTTTGGGTAAAGGGTTTACCCGTAAATATATAACCAAAAAAAGTTAAGTACAAATGAAATCTCAAGCAAAAAGCTTGATATACTAGTGCTTATGACATGCCATAAACACAACAAACCTAGCCGAATTACAAATCACCTAACTAGGTATAAAAACAAGAAAAATCTTGAGTCAAGCGAACGTCTCGCATCCACCCATAGGCACGAAAAGAGCAAGGAGACCCAAGAAGTTTGCCTCTTTAAAAACCATTTCCAAGAAAAACCCATAGGGAAAATCCTTGGAAAAAGGAAAAAGAGTACAACCCTTACCTGGCACTCCCCTCGTGAATAAGACAAGAGCTTGGAATCTTCCATTTATCCAAAAGTAGATGAGACCGAGGGGTTATCTTCTTAAATTTGAAGGTATCCAACTTCAACCGGACGGTATTGACAATTACTTAAACCACTTCAGCAACGGTAGACTTCTTCCTCTTGAAAAGTCTTGAATTGCTTTCCATCCATATGTCATAAGCAGTAGCAGCAAGTAATAACCGAGAAAGTATGCTAGTAACTGAACGACCCTTAGATATAGGAATGAGGAACGTAAAAACATCATTCAAAATAGGTGGGACGCCATCCATTCTTGATAAAATCCGAACCTATAACCAAACCTGCAAAGAAAATTGACACTCAAAAAACAAGTGAGGGTGAGAATCCAGAACTGCATCACACAGAGGACATCGAAGAAGATTCATATCAACATCAGGACCAACATCCGATTCTCATAGCCGATCTTGTGTCTTCAACTTCTGCTTTATAACAAGCCACATATGTATAGCATGTCGGGGGATACAATGAGGAAACCATGGAATATTAAACCACCCAACCAGATTAGCCCTTGTACGAAGAGAATCCCAAGCACAAGCAACTGAAAAATGTCTAAAATTGCCCTCCAAATCACGCCATAATAACCCGTCATCAGTATCATCAAGAATATTAGGAACCGGGAGGCTAAATAAATTTGGAAATCTAGGTAACCAATCCACATGCCACTTCCAATTACCATTATCAATAACATCACAAACCGAGTCCGATAAGCTAAAATTAGCCCGCACAATGTCTCTAGCAATGAGCATATCACGGATAGGGCTTAAATCACACCACATATCAAACCATACAGAAGTGGTTTTACCATTATTGATCTTATGCCATATGTAAGGACGTACCTTTGGTCTAATTGCAAGAAGCTTACGCCAACCCCAACTAACATCACCCAAGAAAGGAACATCCCAAAAGCTTGTACCACGGAGTTTATATGAATGAATCCATTTAACCCACAAGACTCCTTATGGGTTAAAATACTCCAAATGTGCGTCGTCATAAAAGCAATATTAAAATTACCCCTTTTCATTTCACCTTGACACCATAAGAAACCCCTCAAAAGCTGTTCCAAATCATGAATGATACGAGTAGGGAGGATAAAGACCGAAGCCCAATATATATGCATCGAGGACAAAACCGATCTGACCAATTGAAGCCTACCCGCAAGAGATAGAAATTTATTACACCAATCAGTCACACGACTTTCCAACTTTTCCACAAGAACCTTACAATCCCTATAAAGAAGTCTGGACAATATAAGAGGGACACCAAGGTACCTAACAGGAAGAGAACCTTCTGCAAATGGCATAGACTGGAGAATAGTAGCTTTCAAAGCATTAGGAACATTACAAAAGAAAGCTGTACTTTTAGGGATATTCGGGACAAGACCCAAAACATTCTTGAACTCCTCAAGAGCTTGCATAATAATATTAACCGAATCTGGATGGCCTCTAGAAAATAAGAAAAGATCATCTGCAAAACAAAGATTAATAATCCTCTGCTGCTCACATAAATGATGGAACTAAAAATCCGCCAAATTAGAAACCTAGTGAAAGGGGTCAAGGTATTATAATAGGCTGGGGGTCAGATGGGTATTTGAAAAAGGTAAATGGGATTTTATAATAAGGTTTAAAGGTGTAATATTTAGATTTAAAAGGGTAAAAATTGTAATTGGGTGAAAGTGTAAGAGGGATTTTTGGTAAATGGGTATAATGAGGTGTAAGGGTGTGTTTTGTAATTATGGCAACGATGAGGGGTTAATGTCACAAGTTTACAAAGTTAAGGGTAGATTGTGTAATTTTTCCAAAGTTGAGGGTCTGTTTTTGTAATTTTGGATTTGATGAGGGTTTGTTGTCTAATTCCTTCAAACATGGTCCAAGTCTTCAAAAATCATCTTCTGATCATTCAAAGTCTTCAATTTCACTCAACTGAAATATCCGGACCTGCACATGCATAAAATCAAGAAATATACAAATGTTAAGCATTAATGGCTGATTTTCGGTTATTTTGAGCCTGTTTTGATATAGAAAAAGTATGTGTTTTCACACATACCATTTATCAATTACTTTGAAAGTCTCACAAGATCGTGTTAATGAGCTTGAAACCAAAAATTCGAAATTGCATGACAAAATCGAAAGGGACGATCATGATAACATGGTCAGGCATTTTTCTTAACTAGAAGTTGAATATGTTGATTTATAATTAAAATATCAACATCTTGAAGAAAAATTAAAAAATTAAACATCCAAGAAATGATGATTTTGAAATTTCTGTGATGAACGGATTAAAGCTCATTGCAACACGATCCGTAAGTTGAAAGCTCAAATTTCCAAATTGAAGGGTAAAATGAGTGAAGTGAATGGCTCCCACATGCCTCCACCTTTAGATTCTCAGAATTCTAAAAATTTCCATCTTCAAAACCTCATTGATATATTACAACATGAAAATGAGTGTTTTCTAGCAGAAAATGAAAAGGTAAAACTGCATTTCAAAGAGTTAAATGAATCATTTAAGGTCACTCGTGACAAGAACAATGAAAAGATAACGTCTTTGCAAAATGAAATTGAGAATCTGAAGAGTCAAGAAAAAGGGAAAATGTCAATCACCAGTGGTGAGTATGTTTCACCAAAGGTGCTTGCTTGTATTAAATATGGTGTGAATGTGAAGTATATTCCTCCTCATCTTAGGAATAATGAATTTTCATATCAAACATATATTTCGTACCTTAAGGATAGTTTAGAGAATCTCCGTGAGATTGTTGAAGAGGATAACATAGAGAAACCACTTGATAATGCGGTTGGGAATGCATGCTTATATGTCAAACGATCTCAGGAACTCTTAGAATGTATTATTGCAACATGTCCTAAATATGGTACGAGGCAAGATAGAATAGTTTTGCCCAGTTCTATGCCTAAAATCAAGCATGTGACCTTTGATGTAGCCCCTAGAATCTCAGATCCCAACACTTCTAGAGCAGAAATGCAAAAAGTAGTGAAACCAACTAATGCTCCCATCGTTCCTTCTACAGGAGTAATCAGTGACACTAAGGTTAGTGGGTCAAAGCCTCCAGGAAATACAAAGCAAGATAGGACCACGCGAGCCAAGAGTGATCAAGTGAAGAAAGTAGAAGACCTCCCTAGGAATAATAAGTTTGAGTTGAATAAGATGAAACGTGTTAATTCTAGTATTAGCTATAAGTGTACTGTAATGAGTTCAAATTCTTCTACTATTTTCAAAACATTTAATGAATGTTTGGTTTCTAGTAATTTTCATGAATGTGTTGTGAATGATTTGTGAAATGTTGTTAAATCTCCAAAGAAAATATGTCGAAATACAAAAGGTTAAGAAACTGGACGCCTACTTGGAAAATGTTTAGTAATTATTAGAAGCCTACAGGGAGAAAATTTAGTAATGTGGGTTATCAATGGAAACCTACTGGTCGTAAATTCAAAGGTAATGAGTTTTTCCCTAAGTCGTCTAGATCTATGCCCACTAACAAATGGAGGCCTACTGGTAGAATCATACCTTTAAGAAGTGGTCACACTTCAAATAGGTCCACTGCCACTACTAGTCTTGCTTGCACTACTAATGCTTTCACAGCTTTTAGAAATTCTGTAGGAGTTCCAATTGCATGTAATAACCAATCGGTACCCATTTTCTCATAGGGATCCAAAGTTTCTAGTTATCCATACTTGTATGTGTTCAAATGCGTGTCGCATAAATCGTTCTTTGGTATTTGAACTCAGTCGCTCAAAGCATATGATTGGAGACCACTCATGGCTCAAGAACTTTATGAATAAGTTCATCGGGACTGTTAGATTTAGGAACAACCATTTTGGGGCAATTATGGGTTATGGAGATTATGTGTTTGGAGATAGTGTGATCTCTGTATTATGGAAGGTCTTGGTTATAATTTGTTCTCTGTTGGTCAACTCGTGATTCGATCTTGAAGTGGCCTTCGGAAAGCACTCTTGCTTTGTTAAAAAAAGAGAATTAGATGTGTTGAACTTTTAAAGGGAACTCGTGGCAATAATTTGTACACCATCTCTATCGAAGACATGATGAAGTCTTCTCCCATTTGCTTGTTGTCAAAGGCTTCTAAAACAAAGTCATGGTTATGGAACCGCCGTCTCAATCACCAGAACTTCAGCACCATCAATGTTATTTCTAGAAAGGACCTCGTATGAGGCTTGCCCCGGTTAAAGTATGAAAAGGATCATCTTTATTCAGCATGCCAATTGGGCAAAATCATGATGTATGCCCACAAACCCAAACCTGCCAACTCCAATATGGAAGTTCTACTATGGCTATAGAAGGCTTAGGTTTTCCTGAGTAAAGGCATACGTGTTATTTGATTTTGCTTATAGTCTTTGAAGCATGTTGGTTTCATTTTTAAGTTATAAGAATGGCATGTCATTCTTATATAGTGGTTACATGTAAGTTGCACATTTTATGTTTTTTTGTCGCCCTGATCGGGCTGAGGGCATGGGATTCATCCATGTCATTTGTACTTCAATGTTTTTTGGTCTAATAGAATTTTACCGTATGAATTAA
>OU343219.1:65907339-65942490 GCA_910596185.1 Chrysanthemum makinoi
CAAAAGATCTCTCAATAATGTCACTAGACGAGTTGATCGGTAACCTCAAAGTACACGAAATGGTGATGAAGATTCGGAGATCATCAAAGGAAAAAGGGAGAAGTTCAAATCCGTTGCTCTAAAAGCAAAAGCGGAATCAAGTGATGATGACGAATCTTGCTCCGTAGCGAAGATGAGGAATATGCCATGGCCGTTAGAGATTTTAAGAAGTTCTTTAGAAGAAGAGGAAAGTTCGTAAGACAACCTCGAGAAGAAAAGAAGCCATTCGGAAAAGATCGGGATGACAAGAAGGGTAAAGGTGAAAGAAAATGTTTTAGATGTGGTGATGCAAGTCACCTCATAGGAGAATGTCCCAAGCCACCTAAAAGCAAAACTCAACGAGCTTTTGTAAGTGGTGCTTGGAGTGATAGTGAAGACGATGAAGAATCAAGCAAGGAAGAGATCGCTCTAATGGCACATGAGTCAAATGAGGTACTTTCCGACTCTTCTTATTCTTCTATTGATGATGACACTTTGCAAAAACAATATAATCAATTGTGTGAGCTAAGTCTAAAAATCATAACTAAAAATAAATTTTTAAAACCAAAAAGGAATTTTTGGAAAATGAAGTTTATGAGTTAAAAGAAAAAGCAAAACGACTAGAAAAGGAAAAGCAAATGACGATGATTGTAAATCATGTCAAGAGCTTAAACTTGAAATAGAAAAACTAAAGCTCACACAAGATGTTTTAATAGAAAACAATTCTAAATTTAAAAGGTTTAACAAGAACATCGCTCTTGCCGATGAAATAGTTAAAATTCATAAAACACCGGGAGACATGAATGGGCTAGGTTTTAATGAAGTATTAATTCCAAAGAGTCAAAATAAAACGGCCGAAAAGGACGAACATTCTCATCAAAATTGCTGCAGACAGACGGACCGAGACGGAACCAAAATTAGGGTTCCGTCCGTTGTGCAAAATGGTGCCGTGGGTACTTCAGCAGAACGGAATGTTCGCAATACGGACCGCACTGAATTTGTTAAAATAACAAAGAAAACCAATAATAGTATTAAACTAAAACCAGCCGTTACTTCAGAGTAGGACTTGTCAATAATTAATTTAGATCAAAAACTACTCAACAACGATATAAAACTCCTTTTGCCAAACGCCTCTTTCCTAAGAGCAACCACAACGTACAACCCAACTACCAACACAATGGTTGGAATCAAAACTTTCCTAGACCATATCAAACTCCAGATTACATGCCATGGAACTCTTACCCATCGTTTCCATACATGAATCAAATAAATGGTATGTGTAACCCAAATGGACCCATGAGATATTGGGGACCAAATGCTTGAGTTATTTGCTTCTTAGGTATGCTTGAAAGTTGGATTGGAACCCGATGAATGGATAAAAGATAGTGGTTGCTCACGACACATGACGGGCAACAAAAGTCTCTTCTCATCATACCAAGAGTATGACGGAGGTAATGTCACCTTTGGTAGCAATCTCAAAAGCAAAATTATTGGCAAAGGTACGATCGCTCATAACTCCCTAACTATTGAAAATGTTGCTCATGTGGATAGGTTAGGATTTAATCTACTTAGTATTAGCCAACTATGTGATAAAAAGTATAAAGTACTATTTGATGAAAATGGTAGTAAAATACTAAAAGATGGTATCACCATAGCTAAAGGAGTTAGGAAAAATAACATATATGTCATGAAAATAGATAAAACATATAATGACAAACTTTGCCTAACAACATTAGATGATAGCTCATCTCTTTGGCATAGACGCTTAGGTCACGCTAATATGAGACTTATACAAAACCTATCTTCAAAAGAATTGGTTAGGAATTTACCAAAACTTAAATATGACCAACACTTTTGCGACGCTTGCAAAATTGGTAAACAAACACATAGTAGTCACAAATCTAAAAATATGGTGTCCACATCTAAGTGTCTAGAATTATTACATATGGACTTGTTTGGACCATCCGCTATAAGAAGCTATGGAGGCAACTTATACACTTTGGTCATAGTAGATGATTACTCAAGGTTTACTTGGACGTTGTTTTTGAAAACCAAAAATGAAGCTTTTGATAAATTTGAAATACTTAGCAAGAAAATTCAAAATCTTCTAGGTGTCAAAATTGTGTCGATCCGAACGGATCATGGTCGGGAATTTGACAACGAAACTCAATTTGGAAACTTTTGTGATACAAATGGTATAACACATAACTTTTCCGCTCCACGAACACCTCAATCTAATGGAGTAGTAGAACGTAAAAATAGAACAATTCAAGAAATGAGTAGAACAATGCTTAATGAACAAAACATTCCTCAAAAGTTTTGGTGTAACGCCGTTGACACTTCTACATATATTTTGAATAGAGTCTTAATACGTCCTTTCTTAAACAAAACACCATATGAACTCTATAAAGGTAAAAAGCCAACGTTAGGATATTTTAGAGTCTTTGGTTGTAAATGCTTTATTCTTAATACTAAGGATTATCTCACCAAGTTTGACCCAAAGTCTTATGAAGGTGTATTTCTTGGTTACTCTCAAACTAGTAAAGCTTACATTGTCCTAAACAAAGAAACAATGATAGTCGAGGAATCGTTGAACATAACATTCGACGAAAGTCCACCTCCCTCTAAGACATCACCTTTGGTAGATGATGACTTAGTTGAAAGTCAAATGATAGAAGGTCAAGAAATAATTAATAATAACAAGGAAGATGAACCATTAAATAAAGAAATTGTCAACATCAAAGAATCTAAAAGTCATCCTTTAGAAAAGGTCATAGGACAACTCAATCAAAGAACCTTAAGGTCACAAGCCCAAAATCAAAGTAATTATTTTTGTTTTGTATCCACCATTGAACCAAAAAACATAAATGAAGCAATAAAAGATGAATCATGGGTTATTGCCATGCAAGAAGAATTAAACCAATTCGTTAGAAATGATGTTTGGAAATTAGTTCCAAAACCTAAAGATCAAACTATAATTGGAACAAAATGGGTTTTTCGAAATAAAATGGATGAAAATGGGATAGTATCTAGAAACAAAGCTAGGCTTGTAGCGCAAGGTTATAATCAACAAGAGGGGATTGATTATGATGAAACTTATGCACCGGTAGCTAGGCTTGAGTCTATTAGAATATTGCTTGCTTATGCATGTGCCTATGATTTTAAATTATTTCAAATGGATGTTAAAAGTGCTTTCTTTAATGGGTTTATTAACGAAGAAGTGTATGTTGCTCAACCTCCTGGTTTCACCGACTTTGAGAAACCACATCATGTCTTCAAACTCAAGAAAGCATTGTATGGTCTTAAGCAAGCACCAAAAGCTTGGTACGACCGACTTAAGACTTTTCTTATTGATAACAAATATACTATGGGATTAGTAGATAATACTCTTTTTACCAAGAAAAAGGAATCACATATTATCATTGTTCAAATATACGTTGATGACATTATATTCGGATCAACTTGTCAAGAATTATGTGATGATTTCTCTAAAATCATGCACGACGAGTTTGAAATGAGTATGATGGGTGAGTTAAATTTCTTTCTAGGACTTCAAATAAAACAACTAGAAGATGGCATATTCTTTAACCAATCTAAATATATAAAAGACATGCTTAGGAAATTTGGTCTTGAAGATTCCAAACCAACTAAAACACCCATGTCCTCGGACACTAAACTAACCAAGGATGAGGAAGGTGAATCCGTAGATAACACTAAATATAGAGGAATGATTGGTAGCCTACTCTATCTTACGGCTAGTAGACCCGACATTATGTTTAGTGTTTGTCTATGTGCTCGCTTTCAAGAAAACCCAAAGGCATCACACTTAGAAGCCTAAAAAAGGATTTTTAGATACATTAAGGGAACAACGTGTTTAGGATTATGGTATCCCAAAGGAACGGGTGTGGAACCATAGTGTATGCCGACTCGGATCATGCCGGTGACTATGTCGATAGAAAAAGTACAAGTGGTATTTGCACTTTTGTTGGACATTGTCTCACCTCATGGTTTGCAAAGAAGCAAACGGCCTTGGCCATCTCAACTACTGAAGCCGAGTACGTCTCACCGGAAAAGCATGTCAACAAGCTCTTTGGATGAAGCAAGCTCTCGTAGATTACGGAATTCATCTCAACGACATTGTGATACTTTGCGACAACAAAGGAGCCATCGATCTCAGCAAGAATCCCGTTCAACATGCTCGTACAAAACATATTGAAATCCGCCATCACTTTCTTCGCGACAATGTTCAAAAAGGAAACATTTCAATCGAGAAAGTATCCTCCGAAGACAACATTGCCGACATCTTAACTAAGCCTCTTAAACGAGAACCTTTTAATCTTCTTAGACTTGGTTTAGGGTTAATGGAACCAAACATGTAGGATAAACATAGCCCAAAACATTAGAATAGTCAAAACTAAACAAATTTGTCTTGTACCTGCATCGTAGCCACGGCACCAAATGATAACAAAGACGGAACCAAATTTTTGGTACCGTCTGGTCCGTGGTGTCTACAGAAGCAAAACCGCTATATACAAATCATCCTCTTCCTCAAAACCCACTTTACCAAAACGTGTAAAACTTAAACCAAGCTCATTATTGTCATCTTCCAACTCACTAATCACTGAAGATAACATCATTGTAAGTATCCTAACTACATTTCATCTCTTAATTCGGAGTCTAGGATTCTTATTTATGCACAAAACTATCACAAATCATTACATGGGGTTTTATGTATGCTTTTATACCAAATATGAATTCAATTGGCAAATTGCATAACTAGTCATTGAAATTAGGTACTACATTATCATATTGCATAAACAAATCATGCTTCCCACTAATTGATAGATAATGAATATAAGGCCCTATTCAAACAACCAAACACCCCATGTCAAAAGTTTTGAAAAGCTTCTCACTTGTAGGAAAACAATTTTTTCATTGCTAATACAAATAGAAACGTTAAATTTTCATCACTTGCATGCTCTTGAATACTAAAGGTATTGCATAACTAATATGCATTCGCGGGTATATTCAAATGAAGCCACATTGAATTAGGAGCATTTGGGTTATCTCATGGTATTTGCCAAACACCCCACTAAAACCATCTTTGTGCATAAAATGAGTCGAGATAACCGCAACTCCAAATTGTTTTCATATAGGCACACACTAGAACCAAAAACGTTAAAACTTATTCTCATTTTTAACATATTAACTCTTGTCCTTAGGAATAACCATGGTAGCCGCAAGATTCTATGATCACAAAGACACCCTTAACTACATTCCCAAACACCACAAAACCAAAGGACTTACCAAAGAACAAGTAGAAATATTTAGGGGTCTAGAATCAAGGTATTTCCATGAGGGTAGAACCATTCACTCATCCTTCCTTGAAAACACCAACCTTCGTGAAGAACTAGCCGCCATTCAATTCGATTGTCTTCTTGACATCGATGAACCAATTTGTCCTAGGTTTGTGTTAGAATTCTATGCTAGTGTGACCGGCTTTAGTGATGAAGACGATGATGAATTTTGTCTTAGGTTTAGAATTAATCAAAACGACTACACCATCACCTTAGCCAACTTTGCTCAAGTGCTAGGAATTCCCAACCGAGGAACTTGTCTCTACTAGGATAAATGGTCACTCACCGCTCTTGATGCTATCAATGACCGCTCTCTACCCTACCAAACCCGTTTGGCCGACAAGGATGTCATCCGTGAACACCTTTTAACCCAAAAAGTGACACAACCCGAGTTACCCGAAAGGGAAAAGAAGTAAACCGAGATCCATATGGAATGGAGCTAAATGAACTTAAGCCCGAATTTAAGAAATGGGAGGAGCTACTTAGAGCCAACGTCATTAGCACCATAGGAAATAGGGATCACATTAACGCTTGCCTTTGTCATATGCTCTACAACTTGTCCACCCGTCAACCATTCAATTTAGCCTACTACATAGCTAGGAGAATGATTGATATTCCAACTCAAGGATCGGTTGCTCTTCCATACGGGATGCTCCTCACCCGTCTCTATAGAAACTTTGCACCAATTCCACCAACACCAAAAGGGATGCACCTTCACTATGAGCTCATCCCTCACATCTTTGTACCTTTGAGTGATGCACGAGTTGCTAAGACAAAAGGCAAGAGAGCAAAACCTCCAACTCCATCATCATCATCATCAAATAGCTCCGAGGATGGTCTTCCAAGCTCTCGTCTTCCGCCTCATGAGTATTATGCGTCTCTTCCCGAAATAGAGAATGAATCAGCGGAGTTCAAGCAAACTAAGGGAATGTTCAAGTGCCTTGGTAGGATGATGAACAAGATTTACAAGAAGTTGGACAAATAAGGGTACTTTTAAGGAGTGTTTGGAACAATACATTATCATTAATGTTTGATACAATTTAGTTGTTTTTATTATGTAGGATGATAATATAACTTGAAACAATGGTGAATGCTAACAATTTCATGCAGGGGGATAGCACAAGTATGCTATCAAATTTTACCCATTTTCACTATAATGTGAAAATCAATAAGCCTTGCTCAAAATACATGCTCCACTATGTTTATATATATATTATCTGCTTTTCCTAACTAGAAATGTTTAGTATAACATGTTTTGAGAAGAATTTCAGGTTTCGAAAAAGTCCCCGACACCTAAAAACGAACTCTGTCCATTTTTCTGCACTTCCACGGATCGACGGCACCATAATTTTGGTACCGTCCTTTATGTAAATTGGTACCACCGTATGCACTGCAGGCGGACCGACGGCACCCTTTTTAGGGTTCCGGTCGTGTATGATTTTGGTGCCGTGGATCCTTCAGGTAACTTTCTGAATTTCGACTATTTCGTGATTCCAAATTACCATCCAATGCTTATAAATCAATCCTAACTTGCTTATACCCTTATTAGAACTAGTATAATTCACTTAAGTATATAAGAAATCCATTTCCCACCAAAATTCAAAAATTTGAAAAATCCATCCAAGGAGCCCTTTTGCATAAAGGAAGGAACCAAATTTTGGTACCTTCAAATCCGTGGGTGATCTGAATATTAGGAAATTCCACTCACTAGAACACATTTATTGCAAATCTTTTCTTCTTCACTCCATCTCTTTTGAATGGCTTGACTTGGGTGATATGACTAGCATTCAACCCACTTCCAAATCATTAGGAACCTCATCTCTTCAATGGTTTAACATCAAATCAAACACATTTCTCCATAATTTTTCACTTCTATAAATTGAGAGGTTTTACCATGATCATCCTCACACCTTCTTCATTCTTACTATCATCTAGCAAAGACAAACCAAAGTCAAAATGACAAAATCATCTCCAAAACCTTGCAAGAAGACCGCTAGAATTAGTGTGAGGCCTTGTTGCTTCGTTCACCTTAGCTCCTCATCCGAGTCTTCTCCACTCACAATCTCATCTCCCATCCGAGATGATACAAACCTTACCTTAGCCACACCTACTCAATCACACATTGTGATCACCACTCCACCACCAACAAAAACACCAACTTCACCTCCACCGGCACCCATCCAAACATCCAAAACACCCTCACCACCTTCACCAAGGTCTCCAACTCTCATTCCCATGGAGTTATTTTCCACTCCACCAACCTCCCTAAATCCTTTCTTGGAGGACTTGGATGACTTGCCTCCTAGGCCAAATCATCCACCACCATTGCCATCCTTTGGCTCAATTGAGCGGATGGCTCATGAAGTCACCTCGGTCATCATTTGACCCAAACGCCCCATTAGGGCCTAAACCTCTTCTCTTCCACCCCATTCACAAAGACATTCATGGTCCTTTGTATGGGGATCATTCACTCCCCACATCAATGTCACCTCATCTTGAGGACATTGAGGAGTGTATGTGGGATGCCAATCCCACTAGAGAGGAGATTCAAACCGAACTCCACAACCTCCACCAATTCAAAGGCATGGTGGACTCTCACTTGAGTGAGACAATGCAAATGCAAAGTGCTTTGCTTGCTTCCATCATGACCACTCCAAACATCCCCACCAACACATCCACCATTCCACCACCACAACCTCCCCAAACATTCTACCCTCCAAGGCATGGTTGCTCAACTTGTGAGCAAACGGGCCAAACCGTGGAAAGGACCCGGGTTATGGTCCATGACTTCCAAGAAGAAATGAGGTTCATCCTCAACCACATCCTTGAGCGCCTCAACGCTCTTTCTCATCCACCATCACTTTAGGATGGTTTTAGACTAGTCTTTACTTTCTTAGGATAATTTTTTCTTGTACTAAAACACATCATTGTGTTCTCTTTTCATGATCTTTACTCATGAAAAATTTTAACTAATGAATGTTGTTTATTATATTGTTGGTGTCATTACATAGTGTTTGGAAATGCTTGTGAATGATCATTATTACTAACATTTTTTGTAGCTTTATTTTCACAATCCATGTATCTTCCCATTAAAGCACCCAATTAAGGGGGAGCTTTGAACAAGGGGAGATAATAGCTCGGGCTCATTACATTCCGCATAGCCTCTTCTTTTGTTGAGACAAAAAGGGGGAGAAAATATAGAACTTTGAAATTATTTATATTTGACTTTTCTAAAAAGTCAACCGCATACATTGACTTCCTAAAAGTCAAACATGAACCCTCATTGATAATACTTGACTTTTCCTAAAAAGTCAAACTACATACTTTGACTTTCTGAAAAAGTCAACATCATGCATCAACTAGTGAATACTTTGACTTTCATAAATAGTCAAACATCATACACTTGCATTATCATTCTCTTTTCAAGTTCTAAAACTAATATTTTTATAACTCTTGTACAAACTTTGTATCTTTTATAAAAATAAAATTTATATTTTGTCCTCAACAAAAGGGGAGATTGTTAATACAAATATCGTCATTAAACGTTATTTATATTTTTGATCTTTACCTAAGTTTTGTTAACGAAAAAAGTAAATTTAATTTGTATAAAAGCTTAAAGCTTGTCAAGTTTAATAGATATTAAAACAAGCTTTTTCAAACAATATATTCATCATTCAAGCATTTACATTTATGATTAGTAACATCTTGATATGACTCTAATCATTATGTATGATAGTAGTTTTTAGAATGTGTTAGGTTCTTAAAACCAAACACTACTTATGTACTTGCATATTTCTAAAATTAGAAATACAACATATGACATCATGTAATGCATCATGGAAATCATTAGAAGATTTCATTAGATATTTTGTGTGGATTTGTACTCTTCATATCTTGCACAATCTCACTTAGATAGAGTTGACTTTAGCAAAGATTTGATATCTTGACTGCCGACCGGCGTACCAAATGGTACACGGCGGAACCCTTTTAAGGGTTCCGCGGTCCGTGGACAGCCTCGTCCACTTTGGCTATACATAGCAATGCCAAGCCAAGTAGTTTTTCATCCCTTTCTAACATACTCTCATACATATCTTCTCTCTAACCTTTCTAACTCAGTTTCATATCATATTAGTGATCTCTTTTGTAGCAAAGAAGATCAAGTCATATTCAAGCTTCAACGAGAAGTTGGAAGTCTTGTTTGTTTAGTGTTGTATGATCTAGTGTTGATTCATACTTCATTGTTGTATCAAACCATCATAATCTTGTGAGTGTGAGTGGTTAGTATTTTAGTCCTCAAAATACATTGTGTGTGGGAGTGGTTGTACCCTTGGAAAGAACTCGACATCTAGCTTAGTGTCGGAAATAGTGTAAGCGAAGTGTAAAGGTTTTCTCCGCCGGTGAAAGGAGCTTGTTGACTAGTGAAGTTAAACTCTCGAGTGTGAGACTCAAGGAGTGGAGTAGGGCAAGGAAAAAGAGTCCTTGTAGACCGAACCACTATAAACAACTTGTTGTGGTTTGATCATTTCTTTCCTTATTTACTTCTTACATATTGCTTGCATATTTCATTAACATATCTAAGATCAATATCAATTGATCTTTACAATAAGTTTCAAAACAAAGTTTTTAATTGGTAAACTATTCAACCCCCCCTTCTAGTTTTCTACAGAACTGATGTAGCAGAGTTAGGATCCCCTGGTGAAAATCTTTCTGGAATGGGTTCAGGGGCAAATATGTTTTCAAACGGAGCATCTTCGTGAGTTGCAAATGGGTTATCTCCAAAAGAATTTGCAGCTGCATTACCTTGATTCACAGAAGATGATTGAGGATTCGAAGATGATGATGAATGATCAGTAAATGGTGCTTCTTGAGATAAAGACATTGAAACGGATGGATCATTTGAATTGGTTAGAATAGGAGCAGCTACAGTTGGTAGTGCAGAATTATCATCAGCAGGAGGCTCAGAGTATTCATCAAAATTGGAACTACAGGAGTAGGATTCTTTACAAGACCTGAACTAATGGGTCCAGTGGACAAAAGTTGATATGCGAGTCCAGAATTGGATTGTCCAGGAGCCATTTGCTCAGTCAGCTCATCGAATGTAACATGAATAGTTTCCATAATGTCTCGGGTTCTTTTGTTGTAGATCCGGTAACCCTTTCGATTAGGTACATAACCAATGAAAAATTCAATATCAGCCTTAGCTTTCAACTTTCCCAAATCTTGACCATCATTAGTTGGATAACACAAAGCTACAAATACACGAAGAAATGAAAGAACAGGTTTTATGTTGTGAACTAATTTGTATGGAGTTTTTCCAAGAGTTATATGTATTAGGGAATGGTTTTGGGTGTTTTATGCCGTCGTAATGGCTTCCACCCAGAGAAACATTGGAGCCTTTGAATAGATTTCATCTTTCAACTAAACCATTCTCTTTGAGGAGTACGTGGAACACTTCTTTGATGGCTGATTCCAATGCTTTCATAAAATTGACTTAGTTCTTTGTTTACAAATTCAGTTCCATTGTCTGTTCGGATGATTCTAACTGTTTTATTAAGCCAAACCTGCATCTGTTTAATAAGTTTGATGATGATGTCGGGAGTTTCATCCTTTGATCTCAATAACTTAAACCAAGTAAACCGAGAGTAGTCATCAACAACGACTAGCACATATTTCTTCCTATTTATACTTTGCACTCTCATGGATCAGCACAAATACATGTAAAGGGTATGAAGAACTTCCATATTTTTTTGGTAAAAGGGTTAATTCACCCTGGTAAAATTCTATTAGACCAAAAAACATTGAAGTACAAATGACATGGGTGAATCCCATGCCCTCAGCCCGATCAAGGCGACAAAAAAACATAAAATGTGCAACTTACATGTAACTACTATATAAGAATGACATGCCATTCTTATAACTTAAAAATGAAACCAACATGCTTCAAAGACTATAAGCAAAATCAAATAACACGTATGCCTTTACTCAGGAAAACCTAAGCCTTCTATAGCCATAGAAGAACTTCCATATTGGAGTTGGCAGGTTTGGGTTTGTGGGCATACATCATGATTTTGCCCAATTGGCATGCTGAATAAAGATGATCCTTTTCATACTTTAACCGGGGAAAGCCTCATACGAGGTCCATTCTAGAAATATCATTGATGGTGCTGAAGTTCTGGTGATTGAGACGACGGTTCCATAACCATGACTTTGTTTTAGAAGCCTTTGACAACAAGCAAATGGGAGAAGACTTCATCCTGTCTTCGATAGAGATGGTGTACAAATTATTGCCACGAGTTCCCTTTAAAAGTTCAACACATCTAATTCTCTTTTTTTAACGAAGCAAGAGTGCTTTCCGAAGGCCACTTCAAGATCAGAATCACAGAATTGACCAACAGAGAACAAATTATAACCAAGACCTTCCACATAATACACCCGGGAGATCACACTATCTCCAAACACATAATCTCCATAACCCATAATTGCCCTAAAATGGTTGTTCCTAAATCTAACACTCCCGATGAACTTATTCATAAAGTTCTTGAGCCGTGAGTGGTCTCCAATCATATGCTTTGAGCAGCCTGAGTTCAAATACCAAAGAACGATTTGTACGACCTGCATTTGAACACATACAAGTATGGATAACTAGAAACTTTGGATCCCTATGAGAAAATGGGTTCCGATTGGTTAGTACATGCAATTGGAACTCCTACAGAATTTCTAAAAGCTACGAAATCATTAGTAGTGCACGCGAGACTAGTAGTGGCAGTGGACCTATTTGAAGTGTGACCACTTCTTAAAGGTATGATTCCACCAGTAGGCCTCCATTTGTTAGTGGGCATAGATCTAGACGACTTAGGGAAAAATTCATTACCTTTGAATTTACGACCAGTAGGTTTCCATTGATAACCCACATTACTAAATTTTCTCCCTGTAGGCTTCTAATAATTACTAAACCTTTTCCAAGTAGGCGTCCAGACTTCCTTATCCTGTTTAGTATTTCTGACATATTTTGCTGGAGATTTAACAACATTTCACAAATCATTCACAACACATTCATGAAAATTACTAGAAACCAAACATTCATTAAATGTTTTGAAAATAGTAGAAGAATTTGAACTCATTACAGTACACTTATAGCTAATACTAGAATTAACACGATTCATCTTATTCAATTCAAACTTATTATTCCTAGGGAGGTCTTCTACTTTCTTCACTTGATCACTCTTGGCTCGCGTGGTCCTATCTTGCTTTGTATTTCCTGGAGGCTTTGACCCACTAACCTTAGTGTCACTGATTACTCCTGTAGAAGGAACGATGGGAGCATTAGTTGGTTTCACTACTTTTTGCATTTTTGCTCTAGAGGTGTTGGGATCTGAGATTCTAGGGGCTACATCAAAGGTTACATGCTTGATTTTAGGCATAGAACTGGGCAAAACTATTCTATCTTGCCTCGTACCATATTTAGGACATGTTGCAATAATACATTCTAAGAGTTCCTGAGATCGTTTGACATATAAGCATGCATGCCCAACCGCATTATCAAGTGGTTTCTCTATGTTATCCTCTTCAACAAGCTCACGGAGATTCTCTAAACTATCCTTAAGGTACGAAATATATGTTTGATATGCAAATTCATTATTCCTAAGATGAGGAGGAATATACTTCACATTCACATCATATTTAATACAAGCAAGCACCTTTGGTGCAACATACTCACCACTGGTGATTGACATTTTCCCTTTTTCCTGACTCTTCAGATTTTCTATTTCATTTTGCAAAGACGTTATCTTTTCATTGTTCTTGTCACGAGTGACCTTAAATGATTCATATAACTCTTTGAAATGCAGTTTTACCTTTTCATTTTCTGCTAGAAAACACTCATTTTCATGTTGTAATATATCAATGAGGTTTTGAAGATGGAAATTTTTAGAATTCTGAGAATCTAAAGGCGGAGGCATGTGGGAGCCATTCACTTCACTCATTTTACCCTTCAATTTGGAAATTTAAGCTTTCAACTTACGGATCGTGTTGCAATGAGCTTTAATCCGTTCATCACGAGAGCTTATTTCAAAATATGCATCAAACTCAGGATCATCCGAAGATGTCTTGGCATTTAAAGTTTTAATTGTTTCTTCAAGATGTTGATATTTTAATTATAAATCAACATATTCAACTTCTAGTTAAGAAAAATGCCTGACCATGTTATCATGATCGTCCCTTTCGATTTTGTCATGCAATTTCGAATATTTGGTTTCAAGCTCATTAACACGATCTTGTGAGACTTTAAAAATAATTGATAAATGGTATGTGTGAAAACACATACTTTTTCTATATCAAAACAGGCTCAAAATAACCGGAAATCAGCCATTAATGCTTAACATTTGTATATTTCTTGATTTTATGCATGTGCAGGTCCGGATATTTCAGTTGAGTGAAATTGAAGACTTTGAATGATCAGAAGATGATTTTTGAAGACTTGGACCATGTTTGAAGGAATTAGACAACAAACCCTCACCAAATCCAAAATTACAAAAACAGACCCTCAACTTTGGAAAAATTACACAATCTACCCTTAACTTTGTAAACTTGTCACATTAACCCCTCATCGTTGCCATAATTACAAAACACACCCTTACACCTCATTATACCCATTTACCGAAAATCCCTCTTACACTTTCACCCAATTACAATTTTTACCCTTTTAAATCTAAATATTACACCTTTAAACCTTATTATAAAATCCCATTTACCCTTTTCAAATACCCATCTGACCCCCAGCCTATTATAATACCTTGACCCCTTTCACTAGGTTTCTAATTCGGCGGATTTTCAGTTCCATCATTTATGTGAGCAGTAGAGGATTATTAATATTTGTTTTGCAGATGATCTTTTCTTATGTTCTAGAGGCCATCCAGATTTGGTTAATATTATTATGCAAGCTCTGGAGGAGTTCAAGAATGTTTCGGGTCTTGTCCCGAGTATCCCTAAAAGTACAGCTTTCTTTTGTAATGTTCCTAATGCTTTGAAAGCTACTATTCTCCAGTCTATGCCATTTGCAGAAGGTTCTCTTCCTGTTAGGTACCTTGGTGTCCCTCTTATATCGTCCAGACTTCTTTATAGGGATTGTAAGGTTCTTGTGGAAAAGATGGAAAGTCGTGTGAATGATTGGTGTAATAAATTTCTATCTCTTGCGGGTAGGCTTCAATTGGTCAGATCGGTTTTGTCCTCGATGCATATATATTGGGCTTCGGTCTTTATCCTCCCTACTCGTATCATTCATGATTTGGAACAACTTTTGAAGGGTTTCTTATGGTGTCAAGGTGAAATGAAAAGGGGTAATTTTAATATTGCTTTTATGACGACGCACATTTGGAGTATTTTAACCCATAAGGAGTCATTGTGGGTTAAATGGATTCATTCATATAAACTCCGTGGTACAAGCTTTTGGGATGTTCCTTTCTTGGGTGATGTTAGTTGGGGTTGGCGTAAGCTTCTTGCAATTAGACCAAAGGTACGTCCTTACATATGGCATAAGATCAATAATGGTAAAACCACTTCTGTATGGTTTGATATGTGGTGAGATTTAAGCCCTATATGTGGTATGCTCACTGCTAGAGACATTGTGCGGGCTAGTTTTAGCTTATCGGACTCGGTTTGTGATGTTATTGATAATGGTAATTGGAAGTGGCATGTGGATTGGTTACCTAGATTTCCGATTTTATTTAGCCTCCCGGTTCCTAATATTCTTGATGATACTGATGACGGGTTATTATGGCGTGATTTGGAGGGCAATTTTAGACATTTTTCAGTTGCTTGTGCTTGGGATTCTCTTCGTACAAGGGCTAATCTGGTTGGGTGGTTTAATATTCCATAGTTTCCTCATTGTATCCCCCGACATGCTATACATATGTGGCTTGTTATAAAGCAGAAGTTGAAGACACAAGATCGGCTACAAGAATCGGATGTTGGCCCTGATGTTGATATGAATCTTCTTCGATGCCCTCTGTGTGATGCGGTTCTGGATTCTCACCCTCACTTGTTTTTTGAGTGTCAATTTTCTTTGCAGGTTTGGTTATAGGTTCGGATTTTATCAAGAATGGATGGCGTCCCACCTATTTTGAATGATGTTTTTACGTTCCTCATTCCTATATCTAAGGGTCGTTCAGTTACTAGCATACTTTCTCGGTTATTACTTGCTGCTCTTTGCTTATTACATATGGATGGAAAGCAATTCAAGACTTTTCAAGAGGAAGAAGTCTACCGTTGCTGAAGTTGTTTAAGTAATTATCAATACCGTCCGGTTGAAGTTGGATACCTTCAAATTTAAGAAGATAACCCCTCGGTCTCGTCTACTATTGGATAAATGGAAGATTCCAAGCTCTTGTCTTATTCACGAGGGGAGTGCGTGTAAGGGTTGTACTCTTTTTCCCTTTTCCAAGGTTTTTCCCTATGGGTTTTTCTTGGAAATGGTTTTTAAGGAGGCAAACTTCTTGGGTCTCCTTGCTCCCTTCGTGCCTATGGGTGGATGCGGGACGTTCGCTTGACTCAAGATTTTTCTTGTTTTTATACCTAGTTAGGTGATTTGTAATTCAGCTAGGTTTGTTGTGTTTATGGCATGTCATAAGCACTAGTATATCAAGCTTTTTGCTTGAGATTTCATTTGTACTTAACTTTTTTTGGTTATATATTTACCGGGGTAAACCCCTTTACCCAAAAAAAACCCTTGCCAAAACCCCTAAAGAACCCTTTCCATTTACCTTGACCCCCCAGTCAACTCCCTTGGTCAAAACAACCAGTCAAATGAAGTCAAATGGCGCCCAATTTAATCCCATTTACTGTTCCCCCTTCATCCCCACTTTTACCCTGTGTAAACAAATAATTACGCAATGATTGAGCTTCTAGAAGAAGCTGACACGCTCTCTCACATGTCCACAGTGCCATGTCAGCAATCCTTGTGCACATAAGAGGTGAAAAATGATCAACAGGCTCAGATTGTGCTTACAAATGAAGCAATCATTCAAGGGACAAGATTAAAGGTGGGATTGATTCAGAAGCTTCAGAAGGAACTCATGAAACCCTAGGTTTGGGCTAGAATTACCCATTGTAATTTCACATAGTCGTGTGTGTTATTAGTGTGTAATTTTCCAAAATGTTTTAATGTTTAATTGTTGTTAAGTTTTCATTTAGTTTTAGTAATTCTGATTCCAGCTTCTTGTATTCAAAAGTTTATCATTAATCAAAGTTTTATTCCATTTTAATTTGTGCAATTTAGTTTTAAAGTTATAAATTCAATTTCTGTCTTAAGCCTCCTTTACTGTTCTATAAGCTCAATCTAATTTCATATTCAGCTTGTATTAGCTTAATTACTTTTACTTCTGTCTTCTAAATCAAAAGTACCAAAAAAATATAAAAAAGTTTGAACAAATCAAAAATAATCTTTAATCATTCTCATAAGCTTCAACAAGCTTATTTGCTGTTTACTTAAGTTTAAATAAGCTCACTATAGCTTATTTTAAGCTTTGTTTAAATTTTCAATCAGTTTTACACATAATTCACAAATTAGTCAACAAAAGTCAAAGTAATAGCTATTGTAAGTTGTGGAAAGCTTTGGAAGTGGTCATAAGGGATTGGCCAGTTTGACTTTACCTAGCCTGTTGTCAGACAAGCTAGGAGCTTGTAGCTGCCATTAACTTGGTGCCTCTATGCTGAGGTAAAAAGTAAGTTTAGACTTTCAATTTTAGCTTAAAATTGCATACATAGCTTATATTAGTTTAGAGCTGATTTCAGTAGCTTATATCTGTTTGTTTTAGCTTATTCCATCATATAATAGCTTAATTTGAATAGACACTATTAGTTTATAGTTTGTTGCATCATATTTCCATTTTTATTCATCAAATATGTCATAACTTGTCTCTAGTGATTTTAGTTTGGTAGATCAGTTAAATTGCATTCATATAGCTTAAATTTAAGTAGTTGAATCTGTTTTGAGGATTATAGTAGTTTAAAAGACTTGTTCGCTTCTCAAAATTTCAAAAATGTTTCAATTAAGAGTGTTTGGTTTAGTGTGCTAATCTGCGTTCTAGCTTGAGTCACTAGTTAAAAGTAATCAATATAGTATATATTAGGTTAGTTTAGGTTAATTTCATCATAAAAGCTCTCACATATCAGCAAAAAGTCAAAATCATTTTCAAACCTTATTTTTTGCATATCAGTAGGTTTCTCAGTTTGCATAAGCTCTCACATAAGTCTAAAATCAGTAAACATAGATTAATTAGGTCATAAAATAGCTTATAACATCATTTAGTTTTAGTTTAGATCTGTTAAAGTTCATTAAAGTGAATTTCTAAGTTTTTCTAACAAGTAAAAAAATTCCAAATCAGTCCCAAGTAGGTTTACTTTTATATTTTTAATTTCTTGATTTTTAGTCATAAAATAGCTTATAACATCGTGTTGTGCCTCCTACTAATGTCGTGCCTCCAACTAATGTCAATCCTATGGGAAAAGGTTCGTCTTCTTATATTATATCTGATCATTCAACGCCTATGAGCACTCCAACTGTTGAGGAAAGTGCGACCCAATTGAAGGGTAACTTTTCCTCTCCAGAAGTGGTTGTGCACTATCCTATTGATGGTAATGCATGCATTGATAATGCATGTGATTTGAATAAAGGTGGGGCTGCTACAGATACGTCTCATACAGGTACGTCTCATGGTTCTAAGCTTAATATTCCTACTGCCCATCTAGGTAGTACTACTAATGAGGGTCCTAAGTCTTCATATGCGTCTATGTTTAAGTCCCGTAGTACTTCTAAGGTTGTTAATCTTGTTGAAATGTGTAATGCGGATGGTATTGATGGGGCGAATGTTACAATTCCAATAGAAGTTGTTGATGAGGTTTCATCTAGTTTTACTAATACACTTAATGGCTACTTTATTGGGAAGAGACTTACATTTCCCATTGTGGAAAATTATGTGAAGAATACTTGGGCTAAATTTGGTTTGGAACGGGTTATGTTAAATAATGGTTTCTTCTTGTTTCAATTCGCTACTAAAGAGGGTATGGAACAAGGTTTTTTTTTGTAAAAGGGATTTTTCACCCTGGTAAAATACTATTACACAAAAAAACATTTAAGTACAATGGATGAGGGTGTTTCCCTCAACTCAGTCCACAAAGGACACTTACATGAAACCGCAATATAAGAATGACATACCATTCTTATAACTTAAAAATAAAACTTACAACCTACAACAACTATGATAAAATAAATAAAATACGTCCTACTCAGGTAAAATCGCTTGAATCTTCACAACCATCATAGAAACTTGCCAATGGTATCACGCACCATGCCAAACCATGACCACAATACCACACGTATATGAGCATATAGATCACCACACGCAAATAATAAATCCCTAAGAACACGTTCAACATAAAAATAGGAGAACAAGTATGCATCAAGATGACCAAAAAATGCTCACTCGAACAACATGATGATCAATACCATCAATCATCAATTCGACCTGGTCCCACAGAGTCCGAAACATGCACAAAAAATGCTCACTCGAACAACATGATGATCAAAAAACCAATGTATATGGATAATAACCAGATCATTAAACTACAAATCCGATATACAACTTTCATTTATGTTCATGATACATATTAAACGACCATTCAGAAAGGCAGAATCTGAATCAAATACAGCAGAACACCTCATTAGTACATCTAGTACAAAACATCCATGACCTAAATCGCCAAAGTATCACAAAGCCAAACACTCATAGCTATTTACATCAACCACGATCAGATCCCAATCCAACATGTCTAAGATAAGATACATCAAATAATGAATAAATTATACTCATGGAAGACCAGTAGAACAATGCAGATCAGATTACTCCTAAAATGAGTAATAGGGTTTAAACCAACCCTAAACGTCCCAACATAATCAATTCTCATGACCACCACATAAGAAAATCGCCACTAAGAACAGATCTGAGACAAGATATAACAAGGGATTTTGACCGAGAACCCTGATAACTTGACGTCCCACGCACAAAACCGACGAACATGAATATGAAACTGCCAAGCAACCCATACCATAACCGAGAGCTTGTCGACATCCCATAGCACAAAACCACCCAACGAATCAAATCCACGCCGATTTCTATTATTATTACGAGAGCACCAGGAAATAACAACCTAGATATACGTTCAAAACAATACCATGGATCTGAAACAACGAAAATAGGGTAACAACCCTAACGTCCAAGAACAAAATCACACACGACCTCTTGAAAGAATGACGAGCAATGGATAGAGGTCAATGATCAGCAAAGAACGACTCTCTCAAAGCCACCCATAGTGTGGAACGACCACACACTAACCAAAAACCAAAAACCCTAAGAAGGGTTTACTTAACATGTGAATAGAAAGAAAACCCGAAAAGATTTAGATTGAGTACTGAAAAATGCGTTTAGGATTTCAAACCACAATGAGGATTAAAGGCTAAAATAAGAGATAAAACCAGCCCGCCACCTCTAAGAATGCACAACCCACCAAATTGATTGCATACGAGATGCGATTTTATGGGAAGATATGGCCGGAAATTAGGCGTTAGAGGTGGCGGCTAGGGAACCTGAAATCGCCCCTAGTGAGAGCCTTTAGGGTTCACTTCATAGTGGAGTATATGGAACAAGTTTTATAATCTGGTCTGTGGTTAATTCGTCTTGTCCCTATCATATTGAACATTTGGACTCCTAATTCCAAGCATAAAAAACATGAGATAACATCGGTTCCAGTTTGGGTGAAGCTACATAATGTGCCAATTGTGGCTTAATCGAAGATTGGGCTGAGTTTGATTACGACACAAATAGGTCAACCTCTTATGTTGGATTCGTATACTAGCACTATGTGTCTCAAGTCATGGGGAATAAATTCGTATGCTCGTGCTCTAGTGGAAGTTTCTTCTCTGAATGCTTTATTGGATTCTTTGGTCGTGGCAATCCCATATCGTTTTTTGGGTAAAAGGGTTAATTCACCCCGCTAAAATTCATTGTGCAAAAAACGTTGAGGTACAAAGGATGAGGGTGATTTCCCTCATCTGAGTCCCTTAGGACACTTACAAAATTTAATATAAGAATGACACACCATTCTTATAACTTACAAAATGAACCTACCAATAATGACAGAAGTATATGAAACATTACATTACTACTCAAGGAATGTACTTGAGCCTTCTAAATTACTATGGTGGTTCACCTACTTCCTTGAAGAATCCTCCAACTTACACTCTCATGGATCATCAAATTCGAATTTCAGTTCACAAATTCCATACAACGGTTGGTGAGACACTCTAAAATCACAGATAGAGCAGCAAGCACAAACTCACTCCAACGGTGCATGTTTAGATGCAAAACCGACCACAAATAGGAATCACCAAGACCAACTTTCATGATGAAATCATAATCAATACGGCAATCCCAAATCCTAATGGGAATGGACATTCTTTCGAACGTTTTGATGTTGAATATGAATGGAAGCCTCCGAGGTGTGATACACGCAAGATTTTTGAACATAATGATGAAGTGTGTCCTAAAAACATTACTACAAACGTAAAACCAGTTGCTGACGATGGTGGTTTTGTGGAAGTCAACAAGCGTAAGGGTAAAGGTAAGCAAGTTAACAAGGACAAGCATATTGATGGTCTTCGGCTTTCTAAACTGAAGGTTGCATTTCATTATCGATGGGAGCCTAAAGCGATGGTAAAAGATGGGGGCCATCTTCTTCGAGTGGTCCTAAGGTGAGTTCACAACCGGATGTTCATACTGATTCGACTAAACCCATCTCTTCTCCTAACGAATTGGGTAATGGAATTTATAAGGATGTTTCTTCGAGTAATACAAGTGTCCTTTGTGCTTCTCCTTATGCGGCGACAAGTAAAGGTAATGTTTCTTCTCATATAGTATCATTGAAAAATTCTTTTGCGGATCTTAGTGGTGAGGATCCTTTCGAGACTGGTGACATTGCTTATAGTACGTTAAAGGATGCGGGTACTCATACTCTTGATAGTGATAGTGAAGTTGATGAGGTCATGGATATGTCTGATAAAGTGAGCACTAAGACGATTAACATTAAGGAAGCAAGCACTTCCTCTGGCGAGGTTCCTTCAGTATAGTAGTGCCTCATGGAATATAAGGGGAATGAACCAATCCCCTAAACAAAAGGAGGTTCGTCAGGTTCTCAGTGAGAATAATATTTCTATATTTTCTATATTAGAGTCTCATGTTTTTAACTCTCCTATTCAGGTTTTATGTGCTAAGGTTTTTCGTATGTGGGATTGGACCTCTAATGGTCATTTGTGCAATAAAGGGTCTCGTATCATTTTAGGATGGAATATGGATGATGTTGACCTTAAGGTGATTAACATGATGGACCAAGTAATTCATACTTTTGTTCGGTTCAAGGGGGATAAAAAGGAGCTATTTTGTTCTTTTGTTTATGCTCATAACAGGTACACGCATAAAAGACCTCTTTGGAATAGTCTTGGTACCCAAAAGCAAGTTGTTCATCTGCGCCCTTGGTGTATTCTTGGAGATTTCAACTCGGCTTTGAATTTGGAAGATAAGGTTGAGGGGTCCTCGTTTATTGATATAGCTATGAGGGAGTTTAAGGAGTGTGTTGATGAGATCGAGGTGTCGGATATTAATCGGGACAGGGTTGCTGTTTACATGGAATCAAAAACCTAAAGGTTTGGATGGTACATTAAAGAAGATTGATCGCATTATGGCCAATCTTGGTTTTATGGATTCTTTTGTTGGTGCTCATGCCAACCTAGGCCATTTAAGTTTTCTAAAATCCTTGTGCAGAATTCTCGGTTTAAATTACAGGTTCAACAATATTGGAGTAAGCCTTTTAGTGGCTTTCACATGTTTCAAGTGGTGAATAAGCTGAAATCTCTTAAGAAGCCGCCGAGAGATTGCTGTTTAATGGGTAATATTCATGAAAAAGTCGTAAAACTTCGCCATGAATTGGATACGGTACAACGTGCCCTTGATTTAGACCTATTCAATTCTGATATTCGAGGAAGAAGCTTGTTACCTTAATGCCTATAATGAAGCTGTTCTTACTGATGAACGTTTTCTTAAGCAAAAGGCGAAGGTTGATTGGCTTCGTGTGGGGGATTCTAGTTCTGCCTATTTCCATAAGGTGGTTAAAAGTAGGAAGGCGAGGATTTGGATTGATTCTATTAGTGATGGTAATGGAGTTATGTTTGTGGATGATCAAGTTCCTAATGCTTTTGTTAGTCACTTTACTTCGTTCCTTGGTCAAGAGGGGTTATCTGTTCCGTTTGATGCTAATAACCTTTTCTCTTCCACTCTCGATCCTCATGTGCCGTTAGATATGGTTCAGGATGTTACTCCTAAAGAATTTAGAGATGCTATTGTTCTTATGGGTGATGATAAATCTCCTGGTCCTGACGGTTTTTCTGCGGTGTTCTTCAAGGGAGCATGGGATATTATTGCTGATGATATTTTTTTGGGTAAAAGGGCTTCACCCTGGTAAAATATATTAACCAAAAAATATTTAACTACAACGGATGAGAGTGAATCTCTCACATCGGCCCGTTACATGGGCAACAGACACGCACCTACGGTGCACTAACCAAATACACTATATAAGAAAGACATGCTAATCTTATGGACTACCAAACGTCATAATTACTTCCTACCACGACCTAAGAGATTAATATCATACATGTCATAGAAATCATCCAAGTGACCTGGTAAGTCGTAGACTTGAGCAGCATAATCATCAGATATGAAGTCTTCTAGCTTATAACTACCTCCACCCCCAGATTCCATATATGTAGCAATAGGGTTATCCGACCCCATATCCTCATCCTCATCACTATCAGAACAAACCACATTCCCGACTCGAGAGAACGGATTACTTGCCTTAGTAGTAGAAGAAGTCATAGTATCAGTAGTAGAATCGATCACAGTACATGGGATACCATACCGTGAGATCCATACCGTGAGATCCTTCCATATTTGCTTCCTTATTACAACCACTATACTTCTCTAACTTAGCCTCCTCAGTAGTAGAATCGATCATAGTATATGGGATACCAGTGTCATCAGTATCTGGCACATCAAGAGTCCTAAATAAGTTAGAAGTAGTGATTGGCGTACTACTAGTATTAACCACTTTGGAAGTAGAAGCTTCCTGGATCTTCGTCTTAGCAACATATACTTGCTTCTTGGGAGCAAATCTAAGCCCCTTACCCACATTAATACCACTTGATATCTTCCTACCTTTAGGATCGGCTTTCCGATTCTGAACCACCTTAAACCCTTCATCTGGCTCTTCAAAAGACGTGGTCGGAGCTACATCATTATGCTCCTTAACACTCTTTGGACAACATGCATTATCATGCCCAAAAACTATACACGCCACACAATGAGGAGGTTTCCATTCATATTCAACCTTGATACTTGTTGTAGTAAAACCACTATCATCCTTTTTAGGGATCGCCATAGTAACCACGTGTTTTAGTTCAGAATCGGAGGATAATTCCACAAGAGCACGTGCAAAACTAATGCGACCCCATGAATCAACACACATTGAACTTGTAAAAGCATCTAACATAATTGGCTTACCTACCTGTGTAGCAATTAGGCTCAACCAGTCTTCCGAATATGCAAGTAATGGCACATTATGCAATTTAATCCACACGGGTACTTTGGTAACCTCACTTTTGGATAATAACACGTCAGGAGTCCATTTATTGAGGATGATAGGAGAATTACGAATAATCCAAGGGCCCCGTTGAAGAACATTCAAAACACCCTCTTTAGAATCAAACTTAAAGAGGAAAAAACCATCATCATTTATTTATTTTTTGGGTAAAAGGGTTAATTCACCCCGGTAAAATTTATTACACCAAAAACATTAAAGTACAAAGGATGAGGGTGTGTCCCTCATCTCAGTCCCTTAGGACACTTACATGCAAAATAAAACAACTAACCAAACCACTTATATAAGAATGACAGGTCATTCTTATAACTAACAATTAAAAAAACAAACTACCTACGACAAGTATTCAAGCGAATATCATGTTGATCACAGAATGCTTGCATTTTATCAGGTAGAACCACCTGATCATCATATCCGTCATAGTAATCATCCATATCATCCAGAAAATCTCCACCCTCCGGCATTAACACTTCATCAACTTCATCATCCGAGTGTTCCGAACCTGATAATGGAGATTTATTATCACTTGTAGATGCATTAAACTGCTCCCACAAACTCCCACTCTTAGTTGGATCACTGTTGGATCGATATACTTTAATCAAACTAACTTAACTAGCTTGTTAAGGTTTAACAACCTCGGATAAATCCTAAGTTATTAACAAAGAAACACTGAGCAATCTTTAACAAGTACGCGGAATTTACTTAACAAAGCTAAGAAGAATAACTTTTATTATAAAATCTAAATCTGATTATTATGCAGATCCACTAAACAACTCTAAGATTATCGAACTTCTCTCTAAAACACTAAATAACTTATGAATTTGTAAACTCTAAAACTCATAAACTCGTACGTCTAATGCCAATCTAGGAGTCCTTTTATAGGCTCAAGGATATCCTAGTCGGTTTACAATTTGTAGCCTTGTACGGCATGTAATCTAAACATAGAATACAATACTTTCCATAAACGAATATAACAGTTCTTTTGTTCTTGCAGTACTTTGACTTCGAGGTGCAGTACTTTGACTTTGTCTTTAGCAGTACTTCGACTCTTTGACTTTTTCCAATACTTTGCAGCTTACAGCACTTTCATATCTTTAGTACTTTCATGTCATCAGCACTTTCATATCCCGACAATCCTCCCCTAACTTGAATTCTACTTGCTTGACTTCAAGTTCCTTTGTGAATGTATCTTTAATAGCTTCATCTTTAAGGACAGATTGTTTCTTAGTCTTTACATTATATCACAGTAGTGTCTGTGCTTGTCAAAGTATCTCTTAGAATTGGTCTTTCTCAGCAGCATCCAAGACGCTCCATCTTTTCAAAGAACACACAACATATGACAGTTTGTACATTAATTCAGTTTAAGTTGCATACTATTCTCATCACTTCCAGGTTTGTTAACTCCTGTGAGAGGTGAATCATTGAAAATTTAATGGATTTAGATCTCTTTACCAAAGCCATTAATATCTGGAGTAGCCAAATGTTTTGGTGTGTAAGACCATGGTACATTGATAACCATATGATTTTTAGCAAATCATCACCTATCAACAGATTTGAGTTGTCTTTACCAAAAGTTGTACCTTCGGACTAGTTAGTTCTTATATCTAATGGTGAACTAATTACCAATAATGGTTTTTCCACTGCCTTTACCACAAGCCATTTCCTTGTGGGCTAGCCAACTCTTCACATTAACTGATATGATGAGTTGATTACCATACAACTTATTAGCAAGTTGTCAACTAAAAACGGATTTGAAATATCTTTACCAGAGCCGTTTGCTCATGGATTAGCCAATCCTTTTGTAACCATGGTAGATTGATGACCTATTGATGTTGCCATCTCAAAAACCATTTATTTCACTTAACCTTTCAAAAATCACTTAACTAGTTTAAAAACTGCAAGCAGTACTTTGATAAAAATACTGTTTGATCAGCAGTACTTTGAATGAAGTATTGTTTGATCAGCAGTACTCATCTTCTTCAGCAATGGTAGTCCAGATGATAAATAAGTTGATGACCATGCAAGCAGTTTCATTATCCTCTTCTACTTCCAATCCATGCTCTAGCATTCTTCTCATGAGCTCAACTGTGAGAGGATATCTTCTATTCACAAAAATGTGTATCATTGTACCATTTTCCAGCTCTAAAACATGAACTCCAGACTCTTCAAAGAATCTCCAGCAAACAATTTCCCAGTTTTCTTGATTCTTCCATATATCATCAGGGCTTTCCTCTTTTTTTTCCCACATGGTTATGAGATCTCCAAGAAAAACTAGACCAATTCCTTTTGATGGATGATCTCCAAAATAAGCTTTCACCACATTATATAGATAGAATAGATCCACTCTATCTATAATATGTAATAAATCCCATAGCCTATTGAAAACTTTGAAGCTTTCATCTTCTTTATGAAAAATCATATAATCTCCATCTTTAGATTTTACAACTTCAAAAGCACTAATCTGAGATCTGTTCATCTTCATGTCAACATCTTCTTTTGAATAATCAAAATCTACCACTCTGAGATAATTTCTTAATGCATCTCTAGTCTGAGATCTTAATTCAACTCTTTCTTTCCTTGAGAACTGTCTATCTGTAACTTCAGTTTTCCTTTTTCTTTTTAAACTCTTCTTCCTTTCTTCTTCAGTTCAATTAACTTCTTCTCTAAAATCTTTTATGCCTGCAACATCTTTCTTATAAGCTTCTTTTTCAGCATCATATAGTCTTTTCATATCAACATATTTCAGTCTCTACAATCCTTTATATCCTCGACCTTTCAAATAAGCCATCATAGCATTTCTGTCTTTAGCTAAATTAGGTCTTCTTGGCACATATCTAACAGGAGTAGGTGACTGTAATGGTTCAGCAGCTTCAACATTTAATTGCTCTTGCAACTTCTTAGCTGCTTCTCTACTTTGAGCTTCTTCAGCTTCCCGAGCTTCTCTATCTTTAGCATTTAATTCTTCTTGAAACTTTCTAGCAACAGCTTCATTCCTAGCAACTTCAATTTCTCTAAGTTCTGCCAAAGTAAGTTTCTTCTTCTTTACTTCTACTAGAACACCTTTCCCTTTATCCTTAGGATCAATTTCAGGTTGAGAAGTTCTTTGTTGTTCATCTTCTTGCACTTCTCGAATAGTAACACCACCTCTGGGTTGTGATAAATCTTCTAAAATTGTAGCAATGAACTCATCATCACTTGCAGAATGAATGGGTTTGAGTGTAGCTTCCTCCTCTTCTTGTATAACAGTTGTAGAAGGACCAACTTCCTCTTCAAAATTCAATACTCTTGGAGTTATTAACTCTAGTCTGAAGGGACTTTGATGTTGAAGAGCAGTACTTTGTTGTTCACTACCATGATCTTTAGTACCTTGAACTTGAACTTGCTCCTCAGTATCTTCAATGATCTTCTCTTCAGTCTTTTCAGCACTTTCAGGTTCATTCTCCTTAACAACATCTTCTTTCAAATTCTCTTCTTCTAAATTCCTCCCCAAATTGACAGAAGATGGTTTAGGAACCTGTTTGCCTTTTGTCGTCTTCTTAAATTTCCTTCTGCGCTTGTGTTCTTCCTTAACCCATAAGCGATATCGTTTAATAAAAGGTGCAACATAATTCTTTAACCGTTTATACTTGAGCTTCAGTCTCCTAAGCTCCTGAGCGTGTGCTTCAAATGATTTCTT
Source organism: Chrysanthemum makinoi (assembly GCA_910596185.1). NCBI lineage: Eukaryota > Viridiplantae > Streptophyta > Magnoliopsida > Asterales > Asteraceae > Chrysanthemum > Chrysanthemum makinoi. The sequence continues at coordinate 65,935,150 of OU343219.1, forward strand.
CAACCTTGTCAACTCCCTTGTTAAAGCATAGTTATTGAGAACTTGTTGTTCAGGCTCCATAGTTGGTTCAGCTTCTCCAGATGATAAAGGTTCTGCATGTGGAGATACCTGTGGAGATGGTTGTGGAGATGCTTGTGGAGATGGAGATGATGGAACTTCAATATTGTCATGTTCAGTACGTTGTGAAGCAGTACTGTGTGAAGCAGCACCTTGAGATGCAGTATGTTGAGAAGCAGTACTTGCAGATGCAGTACTTGCAGGTGTAGCACCTTCACTGTCTTCAACTTCTCCAGCATCAGCTCGAATGGCTTCAACAATTTCCATCATGGAAGGAGTTAATGGAGTATCTTGACCTCTGAATAAAGCACTCCTTTTTGCCATAAATGTAAAAATCTTTGATTGTTGAACAATAACAGGAAGTAAGTCTGTAGGTTTTGGTACATCAGCAAGTTGCTTGTTCAAGAAAACCTGTATAAACCTTGGGTACATTAGCCAAGTAGATCCATGTGAGATATGCGATAACATGCCATCCAGAATTAGCCGTGAGAAGTTAAAAACCCGATTTGTAGCTAACCCAACTATAGCAGATGCTATATTTGACCCAAACTGCTCCCAAGAGGTACTCTTAGCACTTATGCAATGGAGCAACACATGAACCAAAATTTTCCAATGCGGACAAAATAAGGGTTTCTTGAATGTTTGTTCTCTTAATGACCCTTCATAACCAAGATCCCTAAAAGTATCCCAAATCAGTTGTTTGTCAAAACGAATGGCTCCTTCTTCATCACCAAATAACAAATCATCTCGAATAGAGGCCTCAGAATTGTTACAGTTCTTCCAAAGACAACTGATGATCTAACATAATATTCATCATTCTCCATGTTATCTCTAGCATTAGCCCAAAACTCTTGAATCCAAGGTGCAATAATATCCGCCTCAACTAAAAGAGCATAACTAATTGGCGACCCAATAAGATAATCAATCATATCATGAAAAACCACATTCGCCTCAGTCTCGTCCAAATTAGCTACCATATTATGCTTTGAAACAGTAGGACGATTTGCCATTGTTGATTATGTAAGCACAAAAGAGTTGTAATCGAATAATATGGATATGATGAGAGAAAGATGGAAAAGATTTTAATGTATCAATATAAGAGGGAAAATCGGAAAGTAGTTATTTATAGGTGATATTTGAAAAATCACAGCCCATAAAAACATTGTTACCGTTAGCATTAATTACCCCAATATAACCGTTGGAACAAGACTTTAATAAGACAAACAAGTACTTCCACGTAAGCGTACTTTCCAGGCAAGATTTCCAAGCAGTACTTTTACTGAAAACAGACTTTTCCAATTTCTTCAATATAAACTAAGTATACATAACTATCCTCCCCTCAAGCAATGCACAGGACTATACTAATACTAAATAGTCCTCCCCTGAACTGTAGCTTAGTAGTTAATCATACTAATGCTCACCACCAAATGATTGAATCTTGAAACATCAAAGCCTTTGGTGAGTAAGTCAGCTACATTATCATTTGTGTGAACCTTGACCACATTAATGAGCCTGTGCTCATAGCAATCTCTAATAAAATGATGCCTAATCTGTATGTGCTTTGTCTTGGAATGATAAACTGGATTCTTCACAATACAAATAGTACTCTCATTATCAATGTTGATAGGAGTATTCTTGAAATTGAATCCATAGTCCAAGAGTAGATTTTGCATCTATAAAACTTGTTCACAACAGCTAGCAGCAGCTACATATTCAGCTTCAGTAGAGGATGTTGCTGCAATTGTTTGTTTCTTACATTGCCAGGACACTAACCGTCTTCCAAGATATTGGCATCCTCCAGTGGTTGATCTTCTATCATAGTTATCACCTGCATAATCACTATCTGAGAAAGCTTCCAAGTGAAAAGGTGACTCCTTTGGATACCATAAACCCAACTTTGGTTGTTGCTTCAAATAACAGAAGATTCTCTTCACTGCATTCATGTGAGAGATCTTTGGTGAGACTTGATATCTTGCACATAAACAAACTGCAAACATGATATCAGGCCTTGATGCAGTAAGATACATAAGAGAGCCAATCATTGATCTGTATAGCTTGACTTCAACAAGTTGGCCATCTTCATCTTTACCCAATGAGTTGATAGATTTAATAGGTATAGTAACATTCTTCATATCATCAAAATCAAACTTCTTAAGTATGTCTGCAACATACTTGTCTTGACTGATAAAAATACCTACCTTTGATTGCTTAACCTGAAGTCCGAAAAGAAAAGTCAACTCTCCCACTGAACTCATTTGAAATTCCTTCTGCATCAGCTGCTCAAACTCCTTAACCATGGACTGTTTGGTAGCCCCAAAGATGATATCATCTACATAGACTTGAACTAACATGATATCCTTCTTGTCTCTCTTGATAAACAAAGTCTTGTCAATTGCTCCCCTTCTGTATCCATGTTGCAATAAGAATGTAGAGAGTCGCTCATACCAAGCTCTAGGCGCCTGATGAAGGCCATAAAGAGCCTTAACCACCTTGTAGACTTTGTTTGGGTGTTTAGGATCTTCAAAACCGTGAGGAGGTTGCTTGACATAAACTTCCTTTGTAATCTTGCCATATAAAAAGGCACTTTTGACATCCATCCTGTAAACCTCAAATCCCATATAAGAAGCAAAAGCAAGAAATATTCTAATAGCTTCAATCCTTGCTACAGGAGCAAACACTTCATCATAATCTACTCCTTCTTGTCGTAGCCAGCCTTGTGCTACTAACCTTGCCTTATTTTTAATAACATTACCTCTTTCATCTCTTTTGACTCGAAAAACCTATCTGGTTCCAATAACTCTCTTCCCATCCGGAAGATCACATAAAACCCAAACTTCTTGAAGTTTAAATTGAAGAAGTTCTTCTTGCATAGCTTCAACCCAAATTTCTTTAGTCAATGCTTGAGCAACATTCTTGGGTTCTTCTTGAGAGATAAAACAAGTAAATATGCAGGTTTGATGGTCCTTATGATTTAGCCTGTTTTGTTTATACACAAAGCTAAGTAAAGCATTGTGAGGTGTAGAAAAAGTTTTAGCTCTGTGTCTAGTCATTACTCCAGAAGTAGAAGGACCAATGATTTGATCAGAAGGATGATTCTTATGAATTCTTAAGTTTGGAGACTGAGGAACTGTGAAGATCGTTGTAAGCTCTTAGACGAGGTCTAATATTATATCTAGGAACACATAATAATAAAGGCGGAATATTCAAACATAGAATCAATATTATTATGAACAAGGTTTTTCATAATCATAAACTAACTAACTAACTATAATAAAGATCAAAGACTTGATCTAACACTAACTAACTAAACCTAGGCGTTTCCCTACGCCTAGGTTCCCACACACACACCTTTAGACGTCTACATCTCGTACGTCCTATAAAACTAATGACCCTATGTCTCTTTATATACTAGAGACATCTAGGGTTTACAAGAGGAATCATAATACAATTAGGAAACTAAATATTCTTTTAAGCATATCTTCTAGAAACTTCCAAATCCTCCATCTTTTTGTAGTTTCCCTTCTTGTCACTTTTAGTCCTTCATGTTTCATTCTTCTTGTTTTGTATCATCAAATCTATAATAGACCCAACAATCTTCCCCTATTTGATGATGACAAAACAAACACAGTTCTTGTACGAACTTCCCTAGACGAAGTAGCAGAAGTTGAGATAATTAAATCTCACCATGAATGAAACAATCTTGTCTTCCATTGTCTTCCCCTTGACTTGAACATGTCACTTAAACATCTCTTCCCCTTTTTGTTATTATCCAAATAGGGAACGTATGCAAATAATGATCTTAACCACCACGAACCAATATCATACTTCCAATCTAAGACTTCCAATGCTTCAAATCACCCACCATTACGCACAATTGGAAAAATGGATCCAAAACAGTAGAAAACTTCAACTAGCAGTAGTAATAATGATCAACAATAGTAAAAATCAAACACTTCCCTTTGAGTGATGCATGTATATCAATGATTCTTCAAAATCAGAGGCTTTATTTAGTGATTACTTGTGAAGAAAACCAAATATAACGAACTTGATGAAGAAGTAGAATTTCCCAAACTTGTGTCTTAAATCTTTTACTATCCACAGAACTCCATACTTATACAAATCAAAAATATAAGTAGACCGCAATCCCTTGACAAGAATCCTCAACTAGTATGAGACACCGAGCACTACAATGTAACTCCTTTAAGTGATAGCCAATGTGTGCATAGAGCATCATAAGAAAAATCACACATTAGCTAGATTCATCAAGCTATATAATAATAACACAAACCCAAATAATTTCACTTCATCTTCAAATAGGTGATAAACGCCTTCCTTCGTAATCAATTAATCCATAAGAATCAAATTCGAGCCTTTTTGAATCTTTTAAGAACATAAATCCAAACTCCTTGTGTGTGTGAACAATAACATGTGTGTTAGCCAATTAAAATCATGTGAAACATATTCCCATGTGATGACATCAAGACCGAATGATACAAAAGTAAGGAATCAGTGCGTAAACCTCACGTGATGAGCATAATAAGATTGACCAATCAGAGTTAATTACCACCGTAACAACCATGCACCTCATCATACCAAATTATATCCCAAGTTCAGCCCCACAACTGATAGATAGTGACTCATTACTTTGAAAAATAAAAAACGAGTATACCTTTTTGAATCTGCTCAAAACAATAAAATTCATTTTAAAAACCCTTCAGTACCCGACTTCAGTTAATATCTTTTGCATAAAAGCTCAGATCGAAAATCCCTCCAGTGAAAAGTTAGATTGTCATATAGAGAACGTTCACCTAAAATTTCGTCACGATCCAACGGTTAACGAAAAAGTTATCGCCGTTTCAAAACAAGCGTATAAAAATACGAAAATCTTGAGATTCGAATTTTTTGTATTTTCCATCATTCTTCGACAAATAAAACCTTGTAATCCTAGATATCATGAGCCCCAGGCTCTGATACCACATGTGAATATCGTTGTAAGCTCTTAGACGAGGTCTAATATTATATCTAGGAACACATAATAATAAAGGCGGAATATTCAAACATAGAATCAATATTATTATGAACAAGGTTTTTCATAATCATAAACTAACTAACTAACTATAATAAAGATCAAAGACTTGATCTAACACTAACTAACTAAACCCTAGGCGTTTTCCCTACGCCTAGGTTCCCACACACACACACCTTTAGACGTCTACATCTCGTACGTCCTATAAAACTAATGACCCTATGTCTCTTTATATACTAGAGACATCTAGGGTTTACAAGAGGAATCATAATACAATTAGGAAACTAAATATTCTTTTAAGCATATCTTCTAGAATCTTCCAAATCCTCCATCTTTTTGTAGTTTCCCTTCTTGTCACTTTTAGTCCTTCATGTTTCATTCTTCTTGTTTTGTATCATCAAATCTATAATAGACCCAACAGGAACTCCATAAGTATCCTCTAAATTAGTAACATCAGCACCTTCATTGGAATGTGGGAAAATCCCCTCATCCTCAAACTCATCATCAGTTACTTCTAATCCAGGCATGGTGGAATCATCCAAATCATCTAAAGTACTGTCAACAGGTGTAGCAGTACTTTGGTCAAAAGTACTATCCAAAGTACTGTGAGAGTACTCTGCAGTCTTGTTCGTCTTCTTTGCCTCTTCATAAGCTCTCCTTTGTTCATCAGTGTAAGAATGTGCTAAAACATCTTGAAGAAGCATCTGATTAAGTTTCTCTTGAATAGATTGATCCTCAGCAGATAATGAGGATTGTGATGCAACAGTACTTTGCTTTGGAACATCAGTACTTTGTTTTGGACCAACATGATCTTCATCATGAACAACTGATTCGTTGTGAAGTGAGTGTGAGAAAAACACAAATATCAACAATACCAAATTAACCGTAAAATTCGACAAATTAACCTTTTAGGAAAAAGGTCAACGTGCCAAACCTCACGAGTATGATAAAAGTGATACCGGGAAAGTGATTTCCCCGGGTCGTGTCCCAACGAGGTGTGAATGGAAGGATTCGTTGAGTTTCGTGATTAGAACTTGAGTAGGTTTTAAATGATTTGTTGATTACGAATTCTACAAATTAATTAACGGGAAGGTAATTAAAGCAGGGGAACCCTAATAAACTAAAAATAAACTATTACTAAGCCTAAGAAATGATAAAATTAAGCTACACTAAGTCCTAGGGTGCAAAAACGCAAAAACGTAAAAACGGTAAAACAACCCGAGCCATAAACGTTAAAATTTTGCAATTTAAGGGCAACGGGTGTGAAATCAATTTTCCTACGATCTATTTGACTAAAAATAATTTTAGGAAAAAGCGGAATATTTTTTTGACTTTTAAATTATTTTCTACGAATTAAAATCTATTTTAATCTAATTAAATGATTAAAAATACTAAACTAATATAGAAAAATCTGAAAATTTACAGAAAACTACTTTACACAGTGCTTAGTTAGAGAAAAATAAGAAAGCGCAGGGTTGCTTTGGAAAATAAGCTGGAATAAGCTCAAAATAGCTTATGAGCTAAACTGCCAAGGAGGCCTTTTATATTAAATGTTGCAACATATGACTGATGAAGTCCCAAGGGCAGATGGTTAAGCGTGTGGTGTTGTGAGGAGAGTGACCTGGGTTCGAATCCCACAGGTGACTCTTTTTTGCAAACAATTTTTTTTTCAACTTTTCTTTTTGCACTTTGTAAAGGGTGATGAGATAAGCACTTTTTGTGGAAACTTTATTTATGAAACTTAGTCAATAAGCAGTTTAAACTGCTTTTTGCTCACTGTTTTGGACAGAACACAAACAAACACCTTTTTAAGCTAAAAACCAAACACCCTTTTGACAGTTTCTTAAGCTTGATTACACTAGAATAAGCACTCAAAACTCCTAAGGCAGAACATTAAAGCTATACTTAACCTAACAATAGCAGAAAGTGATCAAAATAACTTAAATGGATGAGCAGATAAGCAGTTGGCAACCTAACTTAAACTAGGGAGAATCCTAAACTATAAAAGTAGAGATAAGCAAATGGAAGGCAAGCAACTAAGGGAATAAGCTCTAAAGGGATGCCTAATAAACTAAGATTAACTATACTAAGCTTAAACTAACTAGAGTGTATCTAATAAGCAGTTGACAACATTTGATAAGCAACAAAGAAGAGAAAGGTGACCTGTGGGCTGCTATTGCAGGCTGCAAACCAGCCTTGGAGACCCTGTTTAAGCTTATTTTTAAGCACCAAAAAGTTCTTCCAAAACTAATACAAGC
>OU343219.1:65942590-65957161 GCA_910596185.1 Chrysanthemum makinoi
TACACAATTTAGGGTTAGCCTAGCAGAGATGTAGGAGAAGCTAAATGGTGGCCAAAAAAAAACTGTTTACAGCTTATAATTAAGCTGAGATCAGCTTCCACTTGGTCACTAATACTGATGCAGAAAATAAAGTTCCAGAGGTCCCTTTTTAAAACTTGATTTTTGAACTAAGCTAAAGGAAAACTTTAAGCACAAAACTAAAACTAAACTGAGTTTGGCATATAAGGATTAGATAAAAACTAAATTAGCACAGTTCAACTATCAAACAAGCCAAGAAAATCCCACAAGAACAGCACCCTGCTGTTGTCCTGTGCAGTACTCAAAAGACAGAAAACACACATTGTTTTTTTTTACTTGATTTCAACTAAACCTTTTCACACTGAACTCAACTTTGCACAAATTGACTAATGAAACCAAAATGAGTTTGACTTCATTGGTCAAAGTGGGTAAAAACCACTTTGACCCATTCAACAAGCTTAATCCAAGCACTCTTTTACAAAGGATTTGACCCCGTTTTTTTTTTCTTTTCTGAAAGTAAGAAACAAACACAAATAACTTAAGTGAAACAAACTTTAACTAGAAATTGAAGGAGACAGGATTCAAGGAACTTTTTATTAATTAAAACATACATTACAAGACATAAGAAAAAAACTAATTTTTAAAACTGAAAACTAGGGGGTGCCTCATACACTTGGCTACATGCTCCTATTTATACTACATCTAAGTCTTCACTCTCTTCTTGATGTTGTGCTTGTTTTGTGAGTAAAAATAGCCAAGGTTCAATCTTGTGCTTCTTCAACTTTGATCCTAGCCTTTGATTAAGTAGGTATAGATGAGAATGAATCCAAGCCATCCATTGAGTTCTTTGTAGCTGAAGATTGGTGACATGGCCAAAGGAATGAGCTGGAAAAAAGTGATAGTGGGTTTGGGTTTTGGGAAAAATCCGGTAAAGGTTGAAGGTGATTTAGGGTGTGGTGAGATTTGGGTAAAAGAGAGAGGTGGGGGATGGAGTGTTTGGGGAGGAGAGAAAGAAGAGGTTTGGGGTACTGGGAAAGCTAGGGTTCTTGGGAGCAGGGGTCTCCTTGGGCGGGAAATTGGGGAAGACAGAGGATATTGACCGGGTATGGGTATTGGGTTGACCGGGTCAGGGGTTGGGTTGGATTGTTTATTATTGGGCCTAAGTTAGATTTGGACTTAAGGATTAGTCATAGAACCATGTAATACTTTTAAGGACCAAAAGTGTAACATCCGAAAATCCAAGGACCACTCATGAAATTCTGAAAATGCTATCCAAGGTCCAAACTTGTAAAAACTCAAATAATGTAGGGACCAAATCTGTCATTTGTGAAACTTGAAGGATGAAATTGTAGTTTTCAAAAATTCTCAAATGACCAATTTTACAAGTAAGAATTACCAAAGGACTAAAAAAATGTTTATTTTCCAAATTAAAATGTCCAGGGGTAAATTCTGTCATTCATTAAAATTCAGTGGACTAAAGTTGCCATTTTTAAAAGTTGGGGGACTGAAACTGCCAATTATGCAAACTTTGTTGCTTTTTCATTTGTTTTGATAATTTTGTATCTGAAACATATAAAACACAATTTTGGGATTTTCAGATTTGATGCATATCTGGAGTGTTTTAGATGTTTTGCAGCTCAGATTTGACCTAAAATGATGAGTGAATAAGCACTCATCAAATCCCCACACTAAAACATTGCTAGTCCCTAGCAATCTTTTAAGAAAACTTAATGGATTTGAGTCTCTTAACCAAAATCCATTACTTCTGGAGTAGCCAAATTTTTTAGTTCAAGTAAGAACCATGGTTCACCGATAACCATGTGATTTTGAGCAAACCACCAGCTTCCAACGGTTTTGATTTGTTCTACTAAGCCGTTTGCTTCTTGGACTAGCCAACTCTTAGATAAATTATCAATATTATCTTTGGTGAGTCGATTACCAATTATGGATTTCCAATCGCTTTTACCACAAGCCATACACTTGCGGGCTAGCCAACTCTTCACTAATTAAAGATATGGTGAGTTGAACACCATACAATTTTGGGCAAATTGCAAGCCGCCAACGGATTTGATAAATCTTTACCAAGAGCCGTTTGCTCCTGGATTAGCCAATCCTTTTGTTTTTTAGACAAGGCGAACTGATAACCAATTGAGTAAGTGAAAAACACTTACTCCAAAAAATTTTGGCCAAAACGGGGAATTGGGTGGATAATACATGATAAAATTCGTGAGAATCCCCCCACACTTAGAAATGAATATTGCCCTCAATATTCAAAGTACCGCATGATATGCCAAACAAAGAACGAAAAGGGAAAAATACTACGCCATTATTTTTTTTTTTTTTTAAACATGTGGGCAACCCCCCCACACTAGGGTGGTAGAAAGTAGAAAGAAATCAGAAATACGGGTGAAAACCCATATGCGCTACTTTTTTTGATTCCCGAATCGCTAGCTTGACTCGACCCAGCATTCATTTGTTCTTGGGAAGCAACGGAAAACCAATCTCGATCGGACTTCGCTCACAGTGTTAATAAACATATGAACATCGAAAGTTCCACAACCGACGATATATAACCGCGTATTGTTAATAGTAGAATCTATAAAGGATGATACCGGGGTCAAAGATGGTGTCCTCATTTCCGAAAGAGAACAGGGAAAGAGCAACCACACCATCTGTGAAGAATGGAATAAAGACGTACATGAGAATGCAAGTCCATTCTTCATCAGTAAAAATCAAATCACCATTTTTGACATTTTTAAGCTTAAACTGGAAGCTTAGATGGTGATTGTCAAGAAGATGTCCGGGAGGGAGGGTGGGAAATGGTTCTTCAATCAACAAACTTTACAGAAAAAGGATGTCTCCCTCCGGATCAAAGTAAGTGTTATCAATTCCTGTTGGAATTGACTCATCACTAAGAAAGGCATCGACTTCATTCCAAAATTTGTCATCTTCCTCATCCGGAGTGAGAGAAGGGATGGAAGAGTCGGAAATAATGGGACTAGGGGATGATGGATCATTGTTGAGCAATTCTTCAATGGGAAGACTGTCTCCCGTTGGATCACAAACACCATTGTCCAATCCAGATGAAACCGAAGAGAGTTTGGTTTCATTCACAGAGTTAACAAACTCGATGCGATAAACTGATTCCCGGAGTGGGACAAGTGGTGTACTCTTAGAGCTAGCAATTTCCACCACTTCCGATAAAGTCTCCGATTCTAGATCATCATCATCAAGAAACACTCGACTTCTTTTGGTACAATTTTCAAACCATTTGTTTGAACTGTGGTTGATTTTCAAAGCTTTTAGCTCAAGATGTTTTCATGACTCCTTTTAACCGCGGGAATTTGAAAGTGTTGCATTGATTCTTTCAGATTTTTGATCAATTGTGGCAACACTATGTTTGTATAGAGGTTTGGAGTTCTGGTTGATATTAAACGCGAGTTCTTCGTTGTCAACCCGTATGGTCAACTCTTCAAAGAATACATCGATTAGAGCACGGCTCGCTCTCAAGAAAGCTCTCCCAGATGAGGGAACTCTAGGATCCGCATCAAAGTCTACCACAACAAAGTCGAGAGGAAAGTGAAACTCCCTACTTTCACCACGACATCCTCGGCTATCCCAAGTGGACGAGTTTGGGTACGGTCCGCTAGCTCAAGTGTCATACAAGTGGGTGTGAGTTTAGGAAGAGACAATTTTTCCATAATCGAGAGTGGCATGAGGCTAATGCTTGCGCCAAGATCAGCCAAGGCGGAGCATTGAACCATCCCCAAGAAATCACACGATTAGAAATGCCAGTGGTCTTCAAGCTTTTGGGAAGCTTGAGAATGACCACGAAAGAGCATTGCTCATTGAGAGGAGTTTTAGCCATCTCTGATAGCTTATCTTTGTTGGTGAGTAAGACTTTAAGCGTGGATGCAAATTTAGGCATTAGAACGAGAGCATCAACGAAGCTTATATCAAAGTGAAGCTCATTGAAGATTTGGAAGAATTTTTCCATTTGCTCTTTGTTTTTGTCCTTGAGCTTCTCATCATTCAATCTTGATGGGTAAGGAAGCTGACTAGACTTTTGAGCCGGGACGGAAGTCATTTCGGGCTCAGAATTTGTCTTTGGAACTTCGGGTTCCGAATTAAAGCTTGGACTACCGGGTGGGACGTGTGCGTACTCGTGGGCTTGAGAAATGCACCTTGTCCGTTGTATCCTTGGTAACTTGACTCATTGCTCTGGCGGAGGAGGCATTGGAGTCGAAGGTCCATTGTGCGCCTTACCACTACGAGTGGTGACGGCTTTCAACTCGGCATTTGGATTAGGAATTGTATTGCTTGGGAGTCCTCCGTAAGATGACGGCTTTGTTCATATTCATGTTCATGAAACAGCTCATCATATTCTTCAACTCATTTGTCTGCCGAGACATTGTGGTATCAATTTCCTTTTTAGCTCAACCCTCATGTTATTGATCTGAGTTTGCATTGAACGTATGCTTGACTCAGTAATTTTCATGAAGTCATTTGGTATGGGAGCTTGAGAAGGTTGTTGATAACTTTGCTGATTTGGAGCTTGATATGGTTGGTTGAAATTGTTCCGCTCGATTGAAATTTTGAGAGTTATTGAAATTTTGTCCTTGATTTGGAACAAAACGATTCTGATTGCCATGGTTTTGCATGTGAGGAAAACCAGTGGTGTCATACCGCTAGGTGCACGGTATTGAGGATCACTTGTGGTCGGTATTGATTGTGGTTCACGAAGCTACGGAGCTTGGTAAAGGGAGCATCGGTTGTCGACAATCATAATATGCGTGTGGATCACTACAAGTTTCACACACCTTGTTCACGGCTTTGATTGGTTCCGGTTTATGAATTTCGCTTTTGATTTCCTTTACTTCTTTCATCATACAACGGATGACGCCGTCAAGAGAGCTAACGGAGCGCTAACTCGGAAGAGTTACCGGATGAAGAAGCAGGAGTGTTCGGAATATTTGCTTTGTTGCGAGAAATAGGAACTTTTGATTTTATTTCGCAAATCTCAATCACATCTTTAGGCTTACGATTCAAGATATTGCCACCGGCGGCTGCGTTCAAAGAATCTTGATCGTTACCGTTCAACCCATTATAAAAGATATTAACTTGTTGCAGCTCCGTGAATTCATGATGGGGCATTTCCGAGGAGATCTTTGAATCTTTCCCATGCCTCTCCAAAGTTTTCATCGAAGTTTTGACGAAATCCAGAAATTTCATTTTTAAGATTAGTCGTCTTTGATGGAGGAAAGAAATAATTGACAAACTTTTGAACAAGATCCTCCCAAGTTTCGATGGATCGAGGGTTCTTTTTCCAGCCCAAACCGGCCGCCTCAAGTGAGAACGAAAATAGCATCAGTTTGATCACTTTTTGTGGCACATCCTTGTAATTGATGGTTGAGGTTAACTTGTTAAACCAACGGATGTGTGCATACGGGTCTTCTCGATCAAACCCGTGGAATTGATTCTTAGACACAAGTTGGATCAAATGCGTCTTCAATTCAAAGTGATCAATTGATTGGTGGTAAACGATGGCATCTCCATAACCCTCGGTTCTTGGAGCATCTCGCCATAGTTCGTTCGTCTCCATATTGTTGTTTGGAATAGTACGAATCTCGGTTCGACTATTCGGCAAAGACGCCTATGAGAACGCCTTCTAGGAATTTCTACTAGATCACTAAAAGGGCTCAATGATCTAGAAGAGCGAAAGCATGCACTAGACGTAACTTGAGGAAACAAGAGAATTATGAAAATGGGGAACGAAGAATCTTTTTGGGTTTTATGTTTGCTTGGTTACGGTTACGTCTACGAGCTTGAGAGCGAAAAGCATGCACTTCCAAAAACAACACTTTCGATTAAAACAAGACCGAGGCAAAACAACAGTGAACTTAAACCAATAATCCCACGTGAAATGATCACTTCTATAAGTAAACGCACAAAGGAGCGGAGAGACTTTGTAGGTCAGCGCGAAGCTTATTAAAAACCCGCCTCTTTTCAGCCGCAATTTAATGTCAGTCTCCTTATACCCTCACACGCTTTGTTAAACCGATAAAAGTAAACCAAAACACGATGGCACAAAGGCAAGTTTTAAATCTTTGTTCGAACTTATAATGATAACACCTCGCTTAAGAATGTTATATTGATTGTGTCTTCTATTTAAAACAACAAGGAAAATCTTTTTGTATTTTTAATCTTTTACATATATATACAAAGAAAAGAAAAATATTTTTGTATTTTTGAATTTTTATAAAAACAATAACTTCACGAGGAAGGTTCTTCAAGTCACTAATCGAAAAAACTTCACGATATTGTCGCACACACCCCACTGCAAATGCGCCAAAATTTGATTCGATGTGAAGTGAGTGTGAGAAAAACACAAATATCAACAATACCAAATTAACCGTAAAATTCGACAAATTAACCTTTTAGGAAAAGGTCAACGTGCAAAACCTCACGGGTGTGATAAAGTGATACGGAAAGTGATTTCCCGGGCCGTGTCCCAACGAGGTGTGAATGGAAGGATTCGTTGAGTTTCGTGATTAGAACTTGAGTAGGTTTTAAATGATTTGTTGATTACGAATTCTACAAATTAATTAACGGGAAGGTAATTAAAGCAGGGGAACCCTAATAAACTAAAAATAAACTATTACTAAGCCTAAGAAATGATAAAATTAAGCTACACTAAGTCCTAGGGTGCAAAAACGCAAAAACGTAAAAACGGTAAAACAACCCGAGCCATAAACGTTAAAATTTTGCAATTTAAGGGCTACGGGTGTGAAATCAATTTTCCTACGATCTATTTGACTAAAAATAATTTTAGGAAAAAGCGGAATATTTTTTTGACTTTTAAATTATTTTCTACGAATTAAAATCTATTTTAATCTAATTAAATGATTAAAAATACTAAACTAATATAGAAAAATCTGAAAATTTACAGAAAACTACTTTACACAGTGCTTAGTTAGAGAAAAATAAGAAAACGCAGGGTTGCTTTGGAAAATAAGCTGGAATAAGCTCAAAATAGCTTATGAGCTAAACTGCCAAGGAGGCCTTTTATATTAAATGTTGCAACATATGACTGATAAAGTCCCAAGGGCAGATGGTTAAGCGTGTGGTGTTGTGGGAGGAGAGTGACTGTTCAATCCCACAGTGACTCTTTTTGCAAACAATTTTTTTCAACTTTTCTTTTTGCACTTTGTAAAGGGTGATGAGATAAGCACTTTTTGTGGAAACTTTATTTATGAAACTTAGTCAATAAGCGCTTTAAACCGCTTGCTCACTGCTTTGGATGAACACAAACAAACACCTTTTTAAGCTAAAACCAAACACCCTTTTCAGTTTCTTGCTTGATTACACTAGAATAAGCACTCAAAACTCCTAAGGCAGAACATTAAAGCTATACTTAACCTAACAATAGCGTAGTGATCAAAATAACTTAAATGGATGAGCGTATAAGCAGTTGGCAACCTAACTTAAACTAGGGAGAATCCTAAACTATAAAAGTAGAGATAAGCAAATGGAAGGCAAGCAACTAAGGGAATAAGCTCTAAAGGGATGCCTAATAAACTAAGATTAACTATACTAAGCTTAAACTAACTAGAGTGTATCTAATAAGCGCTTGACAACATTTGATAAGCAACAAAGAAGAGAAAGGTGACTCGTGGATCTGCTATTGTGTCAGAAACCAAAAGCCTTGGAGACCCTGCTTAAGCTTATTTTAAGCACCAAAAAGTTCTTCCAAAACTAATACAAGCTACACAATTTAGGGTTAGCCTAGCAGAGATGTAGGAGAAGCTAAATGGTGGCCAAAAAAACAACTTACTTTATAATTGCTTCTAGATCAGCTTCCACTTGGTCACTAATACTGATGCAGAAAATAAAGTTCCAGAGGTCCCTTTTTAAACTTTGATTTTGAACTAAGCTAAAGGAAAACTTTAAGCACAAAACTAAAACTAAACTGAGTTTGGCATATAAGGATTAGATAAAAACCAAATTAGCACAGTTCAACTATCAAACAAGCCAAGAAAATCCCACAAGAACAAAGACTCACGTTGTCCTCGCGGCAATACTCAAAAGACAGAAAACACACATTGTTTTTTAACTTGATTTCAACTAAACCTTTTCACACTGAACTCAACTTTGCACAAATTGACTAATGAAACCAAAATGAGTTTGACTTCATTGGTCAAAGTGGGTAAAAACCACTTTGACCCATTCAACAAGCTTAATCCAAGCACTCTTTTACAAAGGATTTGACCCCGTTTTTTTTTTTCTTTTCTGAAAGTAAGAAACAAACACAAATAACTTAAGTGAAACAAACTTTAACTAGAAATTGAAGGAGACAGGATTCAAGGAACTTTTTATTAATTAAAACAAACATTACAAGACATAAGAAAAAACTAATTTTAAATGAAAACTAGGGGTGCCTCATACACTTGGCTACATGCTCCTATTTATACTACATCTAAGTCTTCACTCTCTTCTTGATGTTGTGCTTGTTTTGTGAGTAAAAACAGCCAAGGTTCAATCTTGTGCTTCTTCAACTTTGATCCTAGCCTTTGATTAAGTAGGTATAGATGAGAATGAATCCAAGCCATCCATTGAGTTCTTTGTAGCCAAGATTGGTGACATGGCCAAAGGAATGAGCTGGAAGAAAAGTGATAGTGGGTTTGGGTTTTGGGAAAATCCGGGTAAAGGGTTGAAGGTGATTTAGGGTGTGGTGAGATTTGGGTAAAAGAGAGGCGGGGATGGAGTGTTTGGGGAGGAGAGAAAGAAGAGGTTTGGGGTAATGGGAAAGCTAGGGTTCTGGGAGCAGGGTCTCCTTGGGCGGGAAATTGGGGAAGACAGAGGATATTGACCGGGTATGGGTATTGGGTTGACCGGGTCAGGGGTTGGGTTGGATTGTTTATTATTGGGCCTAAGTTAGATTTGGACTTAAGGATTAGTCATAGAACCATGTAATACTTTTAAGGACCAAAAGTGTAACATCCGAAAATCCAAGGACCACTCATGAAATTCTGAAAATGCTATCCAAGGTCCAAACTTGTAAAAACTCAAATAATGTAGGGACCAAATCTGTCATTTGTGAAACTTGAAGGATGAAATTGTAGTTTTCCAAAAATTCTCAAAATGACCAATTTTTACAAGTAAGAATTACCAAAGGACTAAAAATGTTTATTTTCCAAATTAAAATGTCCAGGGGTAAATTCTGTCATTCATTAAAATTCCGTGACTAAAGTTGCCATTTTAAAAGTTGGGGACCAAACCCAATTATGCAAACTTTGTTCGCTTTTCATTTTTTGATAATTTTGTATCTGAAACATATAAAACACAATTTTGGGATATTTTCAGTATTTGATGCATATCGGAGTGTTTTTAGATGTTTTGCAGTTCAGATTTGACCTAAAATGATGAGTGAATACGCACTCATCAACAACATCAGGTCTAATATGAACTCCATGAACAACATATTGTAAATCTTCTCCATTGTGTACTGGTTGATTTTCTTCTCTAATGGGTACATAGTTCATAGAAGGGGTTAGAACTTCAAGATCAAACATCCAATCAGACCTCTACCTTCTCATTGTCTTGATCTTCTAAAACTCTACATGAAGACAATCTGAACCTTCTTAGTAACTCATATACACTCTAAAGCCTTTACTATTAGTGCAATAACCCAATAAGTATCCTTCTTCTGACGTGCCATCAAACTTCCCTAAATTATCAATTGTATTTAAAATAGTGAGAGGGCATCCAAAAGGCTTCATAAAACGAATGTTGGGTTTATTTCCCATCAAGAACTCATAAGGTGTCTTCATCTCGTGGTTTGGGAGAGACTCATAGTACATAGCAAGCAAGATTTCGCATTCTCGCCTGCATTGAATAGGTAGATGGGAATCATTGCATTGTCCTTGCTACTTCAATCAAAGTCCTATTCTTCCTATCCAACACCATTCTGGTGTTCTTGCAATACTAAATTCCATTTTTATGCCTCGTGTTTGCAAAAATTCATCCATTAGCTTGTTCTTGAATTCACCCCATTATCACATCTAATACCTCTAACCTTAAGTCGCAATTGATTTTCAAGAGCTATTATGAGAGTCCTAATAGCATCAAAAGTATCATCTTTAAACCCAAGAAAAATACCCAACCTGATCTATCAGCAATCATCTATTACAACTAAGCAAGATTTTTCTTGTTTAAACTGCCACGTAAACAAGTCCAAACAAATCCATATGTAACAGCTCCAATGGTTCTCTAATAGATCTCTCGTCAAGCTTCTTGCAGGAAGCTTTGTGTTGTTTACCCTTCTTGCATGCCAAGCATGATTGATCATTCTTGTAAGTCTTGAAGGTAAACCTCTAACTAGATTTCCTTTGACCAGCATTGATATTTTTGAAGTTAACATGGCCCAATCTTCTATGCCATTGATGTGCCTCTTCAGATGTTGCTTTAGCCACCAAGCATGTGGCTCTTCCATAAGATCAGACTCTTCATGTCTACACTATACACATCATTTGTCCTTGGTACTCTAAGTACTACCAAGTCATCATCAAAGCTTAAAGTCGAGGAAAGGATGAGACATTTGTGTCGCTGAATAACACAGATGCTTTTTATCACATTTGATAAATCATAATAGATTGAACTTAAGCTCCTTCACATATCTAACATTCTCAAAATCTATAAGCCCCCGCTTGATAGTTCCTTTTCCAGTAATCTTTCCTTCATTGGGATCATTCCCAAATGCAACTCTTCCTCCACTAATCTTCCTAAAATCGCAGATCTCTTTGTCTCCCATACGAGCAACCACTATCCACAATAAGATGATCTTTAAGATCCTCTCTTGCTGCCCTTACAAAGAAAAGAGTTAGTGATTTTAGGAACCCAAGCCATACCTGTGTTCCCTTGTGGAGTTACAAACTCAAATTCTTTGAGTATGTAATTTCCACTATCTTTCAAATGGTGATCCAGAATTATCTTTTGATCTTTAGCATGTGGATTTTCAAAACTTTCTAGTTTTTCAACACAACTCTCTTTTACAAGTTCATTTGCTTTTTCTTGTATCACTAAAACATCGATTCACTTTTGGTTGAAATACATCGTTTGTCCCTCCGCAGACTTTCCCTCTTAACCCATTCTAGTTTAACACGTGGTTCCCTGTGATCTAGATCCCCTATGTGAATTATAGTACCTTCTAGGTTGATAGTGAGATCTCCTAGGGTTCCTATTCCAAGTAGTGATCAAGACCTTGTTTTATTCAAGCAGACTTTGAGAAAGCATCGTCAGAGTTAACAAGATTCTTTGAAAAGTACTGAGATATCGAGGGTTTTGAAAAAGATCTTCTTTGATGTGGGTATCTATGATCTGGGTGAAAAGTTTCGTGATTAACCCTATTTGAATTATTCCAAACCGATTTGTGATTTCTAGGTTTCAAGCCAGTGCACCTATTCTTTGGAAATTTTCTAAGATATTCTGAGTGATGTTCACAATCCTTAATTAGATGAGTAGGACTAAAACACAAAAACACAGCTTTTGACCCATATTTCCAAAGTGACATCTTCTATGTCTATGCCCAAAATTATTTTGCCTCCTTGGTGAATGATTAAACCTGTTTTGACCAAAGTTATCCCAAAAAGGTTTAGCCGCATCGCTTTGAAAAGGTTTCACGTAAGGTATCGCTTGTGAGCAAGACTTTGATTTGAAGGTACCGCTTGATTTTGAACATTGTTTTCAACAATGTGTTCTTTGGGTTTTCTGCACCTAGATTGAGCAACTAGCTTTTCCTAAACTCTAGACTGCCTACTCCAAAATGAGAAACATCGTGCCTAGGGGTTGATGAATGCCAGCTTGGATGAGGAACAACATGATACTCATTGTCTTTTCTTATACCGTGAGGTGTATCACTTATTGAGACTTCATTACTAGATGAGTCTACATAATTAATGAGTTCATCATCACTAGTGGTTATGTCCTCAAAATCACCTTCATCCCGACTCATAGGTTGGTTTTCTTCTAAATTACTAAAATCCATTCCAAAACCTAATCCAGTTTTAAGGTAGGCTCTTTGTCGCTTTTGAACATAAGTAACATGTGATAGACCAAACTTCACCCCAAGCACAGTTAGCTTAGCTAACAAATCATCTCTTTCCTTAGTTAATTTTCAATTTAAGAATTTGATGTTTAATTTCCATTCACTAAGTTTTAACCGTAATCCCGTTGTTCATACTTTTCAGCCCAAGCTACTTCATTAGTTTCATGTGCTAAGATTTTGGCTTCCATAGATTCTAGGTTATTTGATAACCGCTACCTCGCATCTAGCCCTAACACATTATCTCTTTCAATCACATAACCAAGTAATTTGTGTTAAAAAATCATGGAAATTTGAGCATACCTCGAGATAGGGGAGAACTTGATGAAGTAGCCACCATTGCTAGTTGAACAGATCATCTTCACTTCCTTGCTCTAATCAAATCCTCCAAAGCCATCATCGATTCCAAACAAAGATGTTCGAGTTCCTCATCAAAACAAAGGCTCTAGTTCAATGCTTCCAATTCTTCAACAACTTCTTCCATCTACCATACAAGTAAGTCACCGGTTCATCATCAAATTCTCTCACTCCAATAACCTCGATAACTTCTCGAGCAACCAAAGCCTTTGTTTCAAGAATTGGAATTTCTTTTGAGCTCAAGTTTTGGCTTCTCGTGATATCCTGCTTTTGATACTTAGCAAACTCGCACTTCTGCAGTAAAGTGACCACCTTTTGACAATTGAAGCATTCAATTTTGGATTTGTCAAAAGTTATTCCCTGCTTTGGTTTGAAATCAATGCTTTTTCCTCGCCTTCTTCATATACTTTTGATCCTTGCAGTGATCATAGCAACTTGCCACCTGATATCAATCTCTTCAAGCGCATCTTCTTCAATCTGTGCTAGATCTTCTTCATAGTGACTGTGTAAACTAGCTTGTTGTGCAAAGAATGAGCACATAACTTCATCCGAGTGCATAGTGGTAGTTGGGGCCTGGCTGGGAGCATATGAGGGGGTGTAACAAAGCAGATTGAAACAAGACTTTGAGGAGAAGCAAGACTTTGAAGTATTGTCCTTCTTTTCAGTGATAGAAAAAATATCTGGAGACTTAGAATTTGTTTGACCACTCATCATGCTCATATTTCTTAGTTGATGATAAATATCATCAAAGTCCGGACATCCAAACCCCTGTTGTCCTCCATTATTGTAGCAATAACATGCCATGTAGATGGCGACTCCTTAGAAACTTCAAATTAGCATCCTCAACTGATACTTCTGCCTTGTATAATTCTAACATGTTGAGGAGATTTTGAAACCTATCATATGCAGCATCAAGACTCTCTCTTTCACCAACCGTGAAAGTTTCAAACTCGCTGTTTCAAAGAAATTTCTGTGCATCTTCTAGAAGCTTCATTCCCTCCAAATCTGGTCTTGAGAGCAGCCCGAGTCGCTTAGCATCTTTAGCATCATGAAATTTGAGAAGATGACCATCTAGAATGGCATAAGAGAATGTTGAGTGCCTCTTGATTCCTTAATGTAGTCACAAGACCGCTTAGGTGCTTGGGTTGTCCAGAACATCAATGGGTTCAGAACTTTTCATTACTATTGACGCATTACATTCCATAGAGCTTGGTCCAGAATGACAATGTACTCATCTTCATACACCATAGATCATATTCTACTTTCTTGATGATGAATCCTCATAGAGGTGATGGAAGGTGGTGCAAATGTAACTGCGACATCTTGAATATTGTTGAAGTAGGGTTTCTTCCTAGTCGAAGTTTCCACACAAGCTCTTATACCACTTGTTGGATCGATATACTTTAATCAAACTAACTTAACTAGCTTGTTAAGGTTTAACAACCTCAGATAAATCCTAAGTTATTAAAAAGAAACACTGAGCAATCTTTATCAAGTACGCGGAATTTACTTAACAAAGCTAAGAAGAATAACTTTTATTATAAACTCTAAATATGCTTATTTTGCAGATCCACTAAACAACTCTAAGATTATCGAACTTCTCTCTAAAACACTAAACAACTCTAAAACTCATAAACTCGTACGTCTAATGCCAATCTAGGAGTCCTTTTATAGGCTCAAGGATATCCTAGTCGGTTTACAATTTGTAACCTTATACGACAAGTAATCTAAACATAGAATACAATACTTTCCATAAACAAATATAACAGTTCTTTTGTTCTTGCAAGTACTTTGACTTCGAGAAAAGATTTTGACTTTGTCTTTAGCAAAGATTTCACTCTTTGACTTTTCTAATATTTTGCAAATTTTACAAAGACTTCTCTATATATATATCTTCAAGATTTCTCATGTCATAGACTTTCATATCCCAAAACCAATACTACCAAATCCTAAACACAGAAACCTTACTGTGCTCACTTTTATCCATAATTTCCTCCAACGATAATGCTAAGAAATGCGAAACCACTTTCATTAATTTGAAAAATCGTAATCTATCCCCACCTCCACATTGGAAGAATTAGAAGCTAGATCAAGAA